>MU005598.1:365709-540022 GCA_010405425.1 Lentithecium fluviatile CBS 122367 | reverse complement strand
AAGCTTTTAACGCACTAAAGAAAGCGTTTACTAAGGCTTCTATTCTCTAATACTTTAACCTAGAACTCCTAATAATTATAGAAGCGGACGCCTCTAACTATATTATAGTAGGTATTATATCTTAGACTAACACTAAAGGTGTAACCTAGCCTATTATATACTTCTTAAAGCGTATAAGCTCTACTAAGAGTAACTATAAGATTTATAATAAAGAATTACTTATAATTATCTAATACTTTAAGTAATAGAGACCTAAACTTAAAGGAGCTGCCTTTCTAATTAAAGTACTAAGTAATTATAAGAACCTATAGTACTTTATAATAATAAAGCAGCTAAGCTACTAATAAGCCTAATAGTCTAAATACCTCTTCTAATTTAACTTTATAATAACCTATTATTCTAAAAAGAAAGGAAAGAAGCCTAATACTCTAATAAGACGCTCTTAAGACGTCCCTACGCAAGACGAAGCTTAATAAGCTAGAAACTAGATACTATTAAGGCCTAAACTATTCTTTAAGCCTTTAAGGCTTTCTAGAATAACATCTCTAAAAGCCCTAATAATAAACCTAACTAAGATAGATTACTTAATAATAAATATTATTAATAATAAATATACTAATAATAGGTTTATTTAAGATACGCTAAAGTTACTCTAAAAAAGCGCCTAATAGTTTAAACTAGTTACTCTAAGTAAGTATAAAGATAAAAATAGTAGATTATACTACTAAGATTAATTAGTAATCTCTAACTTTAATAAACTAAGAATTAAGTTACTCTAACTTATATATAAGTCTCTTATTAGTAGCTACCCTAGTAGAGGGAAGACTCTTAATATTCTTTAGCGTAAGTATTACTAGCTGCGCATGTTTAACACTATCTAATAATTTATTACCTACTACTATACCTATTATAGAGCGAAGGCTTTCTATAAGAAGTACTATAGCTTATTAAAACTGTTACCTATACCTAAACGGCAATAGTAAGATATCTCTATTAACTTTATTATTAACTTACCTAAATCTAAAGGCTATATAAATATTATAGTAGTAGTTAATAGACTATTAAAGTACTAATATATAATTCCCTACGCGTTAATAATAGCCCCTGCGATAGTAAAACGATTCCTCTAACACGTATAAGTTTATTATAGCCTACCTAATACTATAGTATCTAATTAAGAAATATAGTTTATCTCTGCCTTCTATAATAAACTGTATAAATAACTAAAGGTTTAAGCCTAACTCTCTACTACTTTCTACCCTAAAAGTAATAAATAAACTAAGAACGTAAACGCTGTAATAGAATAAGTCCTTTAAGTATTTATAAACTACTAATAAGATAACTAGGTATAATAGCTACTAATAGTATAGTTTAAAGCTAATAATATAACCTCTAAATCTATATAAGTTTCTCTATTCCTTATAAACTATAGATAACACCCCTAAATAGGTTTTAAACCCCTAATAAATATAGTTTGCCTAGCCTATTAGGCACTGTAAGTAGCTAACGTAAATAAGATAATTAAGAAGATACGTAATATAATTAAGTATATATATAAAGAGTTATTATAGGCGCAAGCTATATAGTAAGAATATGTAAACTAGATATAAATACCTACCCTAATATATAAAGTAGGTAACTAAGTGTAGCTTAACGCCTAAAATATTTAAACTAACTAATAGTTAAAGAAGCTAGACTAGAAGAACCTTAGCTTATTTCTAGTAGCTAAAGTATTCTTATTCTACGCTTACTAACTAAACCTACCTAGTAGTATAAAGATATATCTAGTATTTTATATCTCTCTAATTTAACTAGCCGCGCCTAAATCTAATTACCTACCTAGCTAGTAGAACCTGCCCTCTAAACCTATTATAATTAATAATAAACTAGAGTTTATTATTAAGAGCGTTAAGAGAATCTACTATAATAAGAGAAAATAAACCTAGAAATACCTAACCTAATAAACTAGCTATAATAAATTATTATAGGAGCTAGCTAAGTTTCTAGAAGAGACTAAAGTAGTTAAGTAATTCTATACCTAATACCTAAATAAACTAGTACCTAGTAGCCTAGCAACCTAACGCCTAATTTAAAAAGAGAATAGGGGGAGGAAGTACTATTATAGTATTCTTTCTAGATCTCCTAATACTACTAAGTCCTGTTCGTACTATTATTAGTACGCCTAGAACTATTCTCTAAACTTTACTCTAACTAGCAGTTAGTCTACGCACTAGAAGTATAGACTACCCCCCTAAGTATTTCTACTTCGCACCTATTTCGCTATTTCTATTCTATACACGACGTCTTATATTACCTAGATATCGCATGCGGTAATTAATTAGTCTTTACTGTAAGAACTAAAGGCCTACTTGTTGCGTCCTTATAACACTCCCTAACATCTAGAGTATTAACACTACGTTTCTAACGCTTTCTGCTCTGTAGAGGTGGCTGTAAGGCCTTTCTCTTACCCTTTTAGGATAACTATAGCGCTTTTTCTGTGTTGCAAGTAGCTTTCTAGGCCTTACGCTGCGCAGCCTTCTTAGCCTTCTCCTTCTCTCTAGCCTTCTTAGCTGCCTCTTACGCTACCTGCTTTTCTTACTAGTTTTTTTCCTTATATAGCCTAGCTGCCTTCTTTAGCTCTGCTGTCTCTACTTTTTAAAGCTGCTACTCCTTCTCTTCTTACTCTCTAATAGATTAATAAACGCGTGCCTCTCTTATCTTCTTTAGTAACTAGAAGACTGTTCTGCTATAATATTCCTAGCGCTGTTAGAGATCTAGAGCTTTGCCCTTCTTCTTGCGCTTCTCCTTAATAGATAGTGCCTACTTAATCCTATCTATCTTATGCTTAAGTAGCTTATTCTAGATAGATAGGTAGTAGAGCGACTAGCGAAGCTTCTTTATATCCTAGCTACCCTAATTCTTTACTGCTAATTAAATAAGCCTATCTATCTTTCTCTAGTTATAGTTACTAAGCTCTAATAAAGAGCTATCGCCTAATTCTTTGTTCTAGATAAACCTATTAAGGATAGGATTAGGATCTAGTAGTAATATGCCTATAGCTCTAAAAGAGCTAAGGATAGTTAATTCTTTAAACGAGGCCTCCTAAGCATTCTAGAATAGAGAGAAGAAGTCTCCCTTCTTAATAGAAACTAGGCCTTAGCTTATATAGAGATATCTTAATAGCTTAGCTAAGTAGGCAGTTAATAGAGGTTTAAACATTACTATATTAAGTGGCTAAAGCGTATGCATTAAATAAGGAGGCAGAATAATAAGAAGAATCCTATTCTAGTTATAGTAGTTAATAAAGTCTATAGTAACGTAAGAGCCGTAGCTATCTAGAACTAGAAGCTAATAGGATTATTAGGCCTTCTCCTTTATACAGCAATTAAACACCTGTTTAAGCTAGGTAAGCCTAATATCGTTATTTGTCTAGCTAGAGGATAATAAGGTAATAAAGACGTTATACTCTCCTGCCCTAATATCCTCTACCTAGCTTAATTAGATGCCCTTGTTAGTAGTATTATAGATTAGGCTTAGTAGCAGAGCTAATCTATTAGCGTAGATATATGCTAGGAGCGTAATCTACGCGCGGTTGCTATCCTAGAGTAATGCCCTAACCTCCTTCTTCTCCTATATTCGTCTGCTAAATATCCTCTTTAACCTACTAGTAATACTAATTAAGAAGCCTTTCTTATCTATATTATAGGTATAATAAGAATCTATATAATATTAATTAATCTTACTATATAGAAGGCTAAAGTAGAAGTGATATTTATCCCCTAAATTAGCTTTATAGCGATTGCTGTCTATACTAGCGGTCTATTAGAAGATAAGATAAATGCTATATTAGTTAATAAAGTAGGTAACCTAGCTCTTACTAACTAGCTCCTTTACTATTATAGAGGCGAAATTCTATATTATCTCTCTAGTAGGCGGTGTATGTCTCTCTGTAAGTCTTTTAATATATTATATAAGCTTCTGCTCTTACTATAGGGTAAGCTTTCGCTAATTAATTACTTACTCTTTAGGTAGGCGCGTTTTAGCTTAGTGCCTTTGTAATAAAGTTAAGGGCTAAATACTATGCTTAGCTGTAATCTTTCTATATAAAAAGTCCTTGCTAGGGCTTAGCAATTCTATCTCTATAAGCGCATTGTTAATTAGAGCCATATTAGTAGAGTTATCACGTGTTAAATTAGGGGTGTTTTAATATTAGTGTTGCATCGCGCGAATCCGTGCATCGCGCGCACAGACACGGTATAGGGGATTCTCTTAGCGCTTTTATCTAGGCTTTTTGCGCGTAATAGCGCTGTAGAATTAAAACGCTATAACGCCTACCTTCGCCCCTTATTAGCACCCTACTAAAATAGGCCTAGCACGTGCCTAGTTACGTAACAGCCCTTATATAGCCTTAGTGTTACACTACTATAACTCTATAAGGATTTATTTTATCTCTATCTAAATCTATACCTTTACTTCTTAAGTGCCTATACCTATCTACTATACAGTGCCTTATAATTTAAATTCTTCTATTTATTATTAGATAGTAGTTAGTTATTCTATCTAAAAAGAGTTTTTTTTATATACGCGTTACGCGTTAAAAACCTTTTATCTATAAAAAGATAGTTAGCGTAATATAAAACTAAACGCGTACTAGTAACGCGCTATCTATATTCTATATAATACCTAGTCTTAATCTTATAGATTAATTAATCTAAAAAATCTTTTTTACGCTTAAAAAGTTACTAGTAGAATTAAAAAGCTCTTAGATAAAAAAGAATATACTAAAAGGTACTAATTTAACTCTAATAAGTTAGTAGGTAATATAGGCTTATATAGAATATACCTAAGTAACTCTTAGAATCTAAGTAAAGCGTAGCTAGAGTAAATAGAAACTTGTAATATAAGAGTAACCTATAATACTAAGGCTTAAGATAAGTAACTAGCTAGGTAAGCCTCTTAGCTACCTATAGAAGTAGACTAGTTATACTAAGTTTTCTTAATAGTAAAATATCTTTTTATAGATAAGTATAATATACCTATCTAGAATCCTTATTTTATACTTCTAGTACTCTATATACTTTCTAACGTATTTCTAACTATTAACCTAGGTTAAGTAATTCTTATAAATATATTCTAAGAGTACTATACTCTTTAAATAAGCTAGGCTAATATAACGCCTACCTTCGCCCCTTGTCGGCATCCTACCGAAACAGGCCCGGCACGTGCCCGGTTACGTGACGGCCCTTATATAGCCTTAGTATTGCACTATCACGACTCCGCAAGGATTCGTCTCATCCCTATCTAAATCTATACCTTTGCTTCTTAAGTGCCTACACCTGCCTACTATGCAGGGCCTTACAGCTAAGCCTAAAGATATTAAAAAGACTTAGACTAAGCTTAATATAGCCTAAATTCTATTTAGATCTATTCTAATAACGTTCTACTTTATACCTCTATATAATAAGATAGAACTTATATAAAAAAGCCTTTTTAACTTAATAAAAGCTTCTAATGCTTTAACCTTAGACTTAAATAAGAGAGTTTCTATCTCTTAGTAAGTAAAGTATTAAATTAATAAGGTATAGACGTACTGGAGTGCTAGTTTCTCTTAAATCTTAACTAAATAGTTAAGATTCTCCTATTTAATTTTAAACTAATATTCTAACTAGCTATAGCTAAAGATAGTAATAAAGTTTAGAATATATTATAATTTTAAAACTAAAAACTTCTTTAGTTAAAGAAGTGAACGCTATAGTTTCGTAATTACCTAGCTTAGTATATAAAAAAATATCTAGAACTAAAGTAGCTAATAGAGGCTATAGTCTTAAAAGTAGTATACTTAGTAATAGAAGCACCTCTAAATAAAGTTATAGTTATCTTTATTAGGTTATAATAAAGTCTTAGGCATTTTCTAACCTTATTCTAGAATAAAGTAGACGCTAATATAGATAAACTAAAATCTAAGAAGATAGTATTAATTCTATCTTATCTTTATAATAAAGTATAGTATTTTAATAAGTAACTAGTAGGTAAGATTACCTCTAGCTTAGAGTATAATTACGCTATTAAATTAAAAGAAGGTAAGATGCTACTAAATCTTCTAATCTATAATCTTTCTAGAAAAGAGTTAAATATTCTATAGAAGCACCTTAACTCTTCTTTAAAAAAGAGGTAAATCTAGCCTACTAAGTCTCTAGCTAGAGCCTCTATACTTTTTATTCCTAAGGTAAATAGTATACTTTAATTATATATTAATTACTAGAAGCTAAATTAAGCTATAATTAAGAATTATTATCTAATACTTCTAGTAATTAAGATGCTAGATTATCTCTTTTATTTAAAGGTATTTATAAAACTTAACCTCCGCGATGCCTATTATAGACTCTATATTAAAAAGAGGAATAAGTAAAAGATAGCTTCTAAAACGCGCTATAGCTATTTTAAATATCTTATTCTACTATTTAGTCTTATAAACGCTCTAGTAATCTTTTAATTATATATTTAGAAGGCGCTAGAAGGCTTAATTAACTAGACGTACGTTATCTATCTAAATAATATTCTTATATACTCTAAGGATAAAGCGGATTATAAATAGTACATATAAAAAGTTTTAAAAGACTATATAAATAGGGTTATTTCTATAAAGCCTTAAAATACGCCTTTTTAATAAAATATATAGAGTTCTTAGGCTTATTACAGTACTCCTCTAATTGCCTCTAATACCTACTCGCGCGCGCCCCTAACAGCTAGCGCGTATAAGCCTACGCACGGGCCTACCTTTCCTCTATATCTTCTTACGCACCTTGCGTATAGCTTTGCTCCTTAGCTATCCTCTTATACTTACCTAAGACCTATACGTAGTATATAATAAGCAAGCTTTATAGATAAGCTATATACTTCTATTCCTACTTATAGCCTCTTATAATATTAGAATAGCTCGCTCCCCTTTATTTTATAATAATAGTAGCTAGCTAGCTACTATAAACCTCTAGCTAGAAGTCTTTATTATACTAGCTTATTCTATACCTATCTAGTCTAGATTTTCTTCTTAGTAATATCTAGCTAGAATACTAGCCTAATAGCTATTCTACTACTTATATAGTAGCTATAGTAGGAGCTTTAGAACTAGTAATCTAAGATCTAATAGCTCTAATTAGACCTTAACGCGTTACGTATAAATATCTACTAGCTCTAGCTCTAGCTCTAGACTCTCTTTATCTCTTACTTATACCTCTCTAACTCTCTACGCTTTAATAGTAAGCTATATATACTCTGTACGTAGCTCTTTTCTATTAGAGCTAAGCTTTATTTAAACTAGCTTACTAGAGCTAACGCGTTTAACTATATCTAGAACTACTTTAAGTAGATATAGTAGGCCTTAGTTCTATACCTCTATTAGTCTACTAAGGAGGGCTAGTTCTAGAATCTAAAGACTATCTTCTTATTCTTTTAGCGTTTCTACTATAACCTATATAAGTAATAGAAAGTAGTCTAGCGTTTTATATTAGTATGCTAGAAGAATAAGAAGTTACTTCTTATATACCTTACTTATTTTAAGCGTCTCTTATATAAAGTAGGTACCTAGTTCTAGCCTAATATATTACGTATCTTCTTTCTTTACTATAGGCTCTATTTTTCTCTCTACTAGTCTCTTAAAGAGTTAAATAACTTTCTATTTAGTCTATAATATAATAGTTACGTTAAGCTTATTTAATATATAGATTATTATACTAGATGCTAGCTAGCTAGTTAGAAACTATTCTAAGCTATTACTTAGCTAGCTAAGTCTCTATCCTCTGAGCGTATAGATATTAGGAACGTCTAAACTAGATCCTACTTCTCTTTTACGTTATTAATCTATTACAACTACTACTATAATTATAGCCTCTATTACTACTATAAATTAAGGTATTATTAGATTAAGAACTATAACTAGGCTAAGCTATAGCTCTCTCTAATAGATAGAGTATCTTAACTTTATATAAAATAGATAGTTTACTATACTAGGTCCCCCTATTATAGCCGTAATTAATAATTAATACAGCTACTCTCTAGAAGGGGGGTACTATTACAATACTCCTCTTATTACCTCTAATACCTACTCGCGCGCGCCCCTAATAGCTGGCGCGCATAAGCCTACGCACGGGCCTACCTTCCCCCTATATCTTCTCGCGCACCTTGCGTATAGCTTTGCTTCTTAGCTATCCTCTTATACTTACCTAAGACCTGTACGTAGCATATAATAATTAAGCTTTATAGATAAGCTATATGCTTTTGTTCCTACTTATAGCCTCTTATAATAAGGCTTTATTATTACTCTAGAAGGTATAGTAATAGACTCTATTTATATACAAACTATTTAAAAGTAGCTAAAGCCTAAGAGCTACT
This sequence comes from Lentithecium fluviatile CBS 122367, assembly GCA_010405425.1. NCBI lineage: Eukaryota > Fungi > Ascomycota > Dothideomycetes > Pleosporales > Lentitheciaceae > Lentithecium > Lentithecium fluviatile. Next base: position 531,634 of record MU005598.1, on the reverse strand, counting down.
TAAATATCTAGTAATTTCTAAGGTTTATAAACTTTTACTTAAGGTTTACTTATAGATACTTTAATATTATTTACTTACTTTTAGATTATATAGTTGCTGCGTAGGCTTCGCCTACGCTTTAAATAACTTCTAATACTAGTAAAGTAGGCTAAAAGTCTATTAAGATATTAAATAAGAGGCTAACTAAATAGTATAAGCTTTAGATATATACTAATAAAGTACGCAATACCTTCTAGAATATTTAAGAACGTTTTATAAAGGCTTCTATTTTATAATATTTTAATCTATATAAAGTAGTAATACTTATTACTAATGCCTTTAAGTTTATAATAGTAGAAATACTTTTATAATTCTAAGAAATCTCTATTATAATAGAGAAGTATTAGAAACTAGTAGTATTCTATAGCTATAAATTTATAAATCTAATAATATAGTAGAATACTTATAATATAGAGCTATTTATAATTAAAAAGTGCTTTAAGTAGTATTAATATTATCTTAAGTATACTCTAAATATAGTCTATATACTATCTAACTATAATAACTTAAAGTACTTTATAACTATAAAGAAACTCTCTTCTAAGTAAGTATACTAGGTAAAAGAGTTAGCTTATTTTAACTTTAAGATTAAATATAAGCTAGGCGCTAAGAATCTAGCTAATACGCCTTTATAATAACTTAATTACTCTATAGAATTTTAGCTTAGTAAGAGTAAGGTAATTTATAATATAATACTACCTACTTTATAAAATAAGCTAAGAGTATAGGTACTTTAAACGCTTATAGCTCTATACGCTAATAGTTAGATTACGCATAAGGCTATACGTTTTAATAAGAATCTATTTATAACCTATAGAGAATCTAATAGTAGCGTAGATTATTCTACTAAAGAATTTACTAGTATAGTGCTAGAAATTAATAATACGTTATCTATTAACTCTAACCTATATATAGGCGGAATTAAATACTCTAATACTAGACTAGAAGCTTTAGACGCCTATATTAAAATCTTTCTTTATAATTTTAAGATGTTTTTAACCTTCTTATCTTATAAGTTTATATTAGAAGCTATGCGTAATAAAGCTTTCTTTATATAGAATACTCCTATAACTCTATTAGACTATATCTAGAAAGTATAGAAGTAAGATATAGCCTATCTTAAAACTATATAGTATATTAAAGACTCTTAAAAAAAAAGGTAAGAAAAGGCGCTATAGTATAGTCTAAGAACCTACTAGATATCTTCTAATAAGCTATAAAAGTATACATCTCCTAAATAAGGCTCTAAGAACTATAGTCTATATAAAAAAAATTATAATAATCTACTAGGTAGTTATTATAGCGTAAGTAAGATAGTTAAACTTCTTTAATATAAATATTAGTAGCTAAAACTACGCGTAGACGTAAATAATTATATTTAGAGCTACGTAGCCTACTAAATAAATAAAGTCTAATAGTATAAGGTATAAAGTTAGCTAGAATTAATTCTACTACTTTTTTAGCCTTATTAAGACTACTCTCTAGATTTTATTATAGACCTTCTAGTCTTAGTAGACTCTAAGAGTAACTAATATAACTTAGTTCTTATTCTTATTAACTGCTTTATAAAGTGTATCTAGTATCTTTCTATTAAAAAGAAGATTATAGTCTAGGCGCTAGCTAATATACTTTTTAATAAAGTATTTACTAAGGTTAGACCCCTATTATTACTAATTTCTAATAGAAGCTTAGTATTTATAAGCGAGTTTTAGATAAACTTTTACTACTATTTTAATATTACTATATAAATAAGTATAGCATTTTTTATCTAGACTAATAGAGAGATAGAGAGATAGAACTAGAAGCTAGAGGTATATTTATATATATACATAAACTACTAGTAAAATAACTAGGTAAACTTACTACTAATAGCTAAGTATATATATAACTCTAAGAGGCATTCTAGCTATAGTTATTCTCTAATTAAAGTTACTATAAGTATTAAACCTAAGGGTTATAATAGCTTAGAGAATAAATACTAGCTATAGCTAGCTTTTTTAAACTAAAATACTACTAGAAACACCCTAGATATCTACTAGCATGTTAAAAACTACCTTAACTAAAAAGCGTAGGTGTATTCTAATATATAAAGTATATTAATATACGCCTAAGAGAGCTAATATTACTAGTATAATAGTAAGTAAATAGATAAGCACTTTATAATTAGAGACTAGATTATTTTAAAATTAACTTATATTAGGATAAAGCGCCCTTTAAAGAAGCTTAATGCTAAGTTTATAGATCTATTCCCTATTATAGTAAGGTATAGAAAGTTTAGCTATTAACTTAAGCTTCTTCTATCTATATTCTATATATACTCTATTTTTTATATATCTCTGCTTAAGAAGTAGGTAACGCTATAAAATAGCTTAAAGTTTAAGCTAGACTCTATAGAATACCTAAAGTTAGATAATAGTAACTAGTATAAAGTAGAAGCTATACTAGCCTATAAGATAGTTAAGAACTAGCGCTTCTTTTATATTAAATAGCTAGGCTAGCCGCTAGAGCAAAGTATATAGAAACTAAAGACTATACTTAATTATTATATAAAGCTTCTAGAAGAATATTAGTAGAATTCTATAAATAGAACTAGTAATACGTTATTAAATATCTAAACTATAAATAAAACTATACTATATTACCTATAGAGTTATAAGAGAAAAGCTCTATAGAGAATCTAAGAATTAAGCTAAATAGCTACTTATTAGAACTATATCTAATAAGTAACCTAAAAGTTAGACCTCTAGATATTCTATATAGAGTTATAGCTTAAAGTAAAATAGTAAGACTATATATAAAAAGGTAAGAGTAAAGATATAATAAATTATTAAATTCTATATTATTTTTCTAGTGCTATCTAATATCTCTATATTATTATTCTAATTTAAATAATTTCTATTTGCGTTAACATTAATTTTAGATTTTTAATATTTATATTTCTAGGTTTTTTCTATTCGGTTTTACTGTTATTTTATTTAAAATAATATATTTTTAAATTCTAGATCTATACTTTTACTATAATTTTATTCTTTAAACTAGTATTTTATATTAGTTTTATTATTATATTAATAGTTTAAGACTGGCACTTTATAAATATACTAGAATGATTTTTCTAACTTTTTTATTATATAATATAAAAATATTATTTAAAATATTTACGTAGTAGAAGTAGTGCGTAGCATTATTTAAATTACTATATTTTATATATACGTTCTTAAAACGTCTATTATTAATAATTTTATTTTAGAATTTAAAGTATATATATTTTTTATTATATATTTTTTATAAGAATCTATCTAAAAACTTCTTATATAAAGAATAGAATATATACGCTCTAGCCTTTATATTACCTTAAATATCTTCTTTATAATATATTTTTACTTTAAAAGAGGGTTTTTAGAAGTTTAGTACTAAGCGTAAACCTTTTCTTTTCTTAAAGTAAGAGCTTAGAGGCTTAATTCTATTCTTAAGTACTAGAATAGCGCTTAATAAGGAGGGGGAAGAAAGGAGAAGAGAGAGAAGGCTATATAACACCTACCTTCGCCTCTTATTAGTATTCTACTAGAATAGACTTAGCACGTGCCTAGTTATATAATAACTCTTATATAGCCTTAGTATTACACTACTATAACTATAAAAAAGTAAGAGTAAAGATATAATAAATTATTAAATTTCTTATTCTTTTTCTAGTGCTATCTAGTATCTCTATATAGTTATTCTAATTTAAATAATTTTTATTTACTTTAACATTAATTTTAGATTCTTAATATCCGTGTTTTTAGGTTTTTACTGTCTAGTTTTACTATTATATTATTCTTTAAAATAATATATTTTTAGATTCTAGTTATCTAGTTTTACTATTATTTTATTATTTAAAATAACATATTTTTAGATTCTAGTTATTTGGTTTTACTATTATTTTATTCTTTAAACTAGTATTTTATATTAGTTTTATTATTATATTAATAGTTTAAGACTAGCACTTTATAAATATTTTAAAAAGGTTTTTCTAACTTTTTAATTATATAATATTAAATTATAATTTAAACTATTTTTATAATAAAAGTAGTGTATAGTACTATTTAAATTACTATATTTTATATTATAAATTATCTATAGTTTATATATACATTCTTAAAACGTTTGTTATTTATAATATTATTTTTAAAATTTAAAGTGTATACTCGGGCCCTTAGTTACGCTACGCTGTAATTTTTCTTTAAAAAAGCTCTTATAAAGCGAGGGCCTCCTAGCTTAATAATAGTTATTAGCTTAATAATAAAATATACCCTCTACCTACCTATATATATTAAAAACGCATTTTTTTCTACTAAATAATATACTAGTAAGTGCCTTAAAGGTCTCTAAATACGCTACTAAGTGTTAGGTTATTACTAGCTACGCTAAGAGCCTACGCGCGCTTCTAAATCTAAATTTAAGCGCGTATGCTTATAATTATAGCCTAAACTACTAAAGGCTTTAATACGCCTATATAGGTAGCTTAATACGCTTTACGCGTCTATTAATAAATTAAAAGCTCTCTAACAAGTAGAACCTTACTCTTTAGTAATTTCTTAACGCTATTAACGCTATTAGGTTTAGTATATATAGTAGGTTAGTAGCGAGGCAGGCAGACGCGCTCCTTACTTAGGCGCACGTTAGACCTAGTAACCTACCTAGAGTTAGTACCTATTAGGTAGAAAGATAGCTAAAAGCTTACCTAGAGTATTAGCGCGTTAAGATAAAGCCTATTAAGGTTACTTAGAAGCTTACGCAGTTACTAGAGGGTATACGTAGGTAGTTTTTAAAGCTCTAAGAGGCTATAAATAATCTAGGCGTCTAGCTAGAGAATATATAGAATATAGATAAGTATAGTATTTATATTAGCGTTATAAAGAGCTAGTACGTTTTTATAAAGTATAGTAAGTAGGTTATAATCCTATATAGTAATAATTATAAGTAGTTTATATTTATTAAGGCTATTTCTACTACTAGCGCTTTAATTAAGTCTATAATTATTATTAAAGTAGCTACTCTTTTTAAATACTAGGTAGTTAACTTACTAGATAATTACCTACTCTATAAGTTAGAAACTAGCTACTTAAATAACTAGCTAAGCCTTAACTAGCTTAAATACTTTAATAAGCTAATATATAAGCGTATAAGAGGTGTCTAGTAACTACTCTTAATAGATAGCTATAGGTCTTACCTTATCTAGAAGTTCTATTAGTATATAGAGAACTCTAAAATATAGCTCTTTACTCTTTCTTCTTACTCTACCTACTTCCTATAGCTACTTAATATAGGCTACTTTTAGCTATTAAAGTAGTATTATAGCTAGGTCCTTAACTACGCAGCTTAAGCAGGCGTAAAGAATTTTAATAAGGCTAACTTCCTAGCGTTATTTAATAATATTAGGCGATAGGCTTTCTACTTATAAATAATATAGAGTAGCTAGAGAAGTATAGAGCTTTATCTACTTAACCTAGAGCTTATTATAAGTAAGTTAAGTATCTAAGAGTCTATTAATAGAACTATTAAGAGCGCTTATGTAATACTAGAATATCTATTCTTTAATATTATTAAGCCTTAGGCTTCTCTTATAACGCCTAAGAGAAGCGCGCGTTTCTAAGAGCAACTTACTATCCTCTCTAATAAAGAGCTAGCCTTATTAACTTCTATACTTACGCCTAGCTAGCTAGGCTAGTAGACGCCTTAAATAATTAAAGAGCTTACTCTCTAGTCCTAGAGCGTTATAAGCGCCCTTAAATAAATTATACCTAATAACGTAGCTAGTAATATTATATGTATAATTAAGAGCCTTAGAGCTTTAGTAAGAATAGTAGATTGCCTCTAGAAGTAGCTCTTATTCTTAATAGCTACGCTTAACGCTAGAGAGAAGTAACGCTACTATAAGAAACGCGCTCTTAATATTAAAGAAGAACTTATTTACGCTAGAGACGCGCGCGTAATAGTTATTTATTAATAAGAGAATAAGCTTATAAAGTAGAAGTAACTTCTCCTTTAGTAGAAGAAGTAAAAGGTCTTTATAATACTTAATTAATAGAAGAAGCTGCGCTTAAATATCTATAACTAAGGTAAGAAGTTACTATAGCGTTAAGAAGCTAGCGTTACTATTTTAAAGAACTACTTAAAGTACGTCTACTTAGCTAGTAACGTAAGTAAGATTCTTTAACTCTAAGCTCTACGCTAGATTAATAAGAGCTATATAGATAGTAGAGGCGTCTTTTATATAAGGCCCTTAATTAAAGACTCTCTACTTAACGTAGTAGAGAGCTCTTAGCTTACCTAGGGCGCCCTTAACTTATACACCTAGCTAACAGCCTATTTAGCTATATAGAGTATATAGAACGCTAAAGCTATTAATACTCTTACTAACGTTAAAGATAAGCCTTAATACTAAGAAATTAATCTATATATAAGTTTTAGGCTTACTTTTAAGCCTCTAGGCGCTCTAGAATTACCTATAGAGCTTTCTAATAATAATGCTCTAGGCAACGTTAACAGTAATTTTAAATCCGTTTACGCTACCTAAGCTAATTAGAGATACTAGAAGCATTAAAATTATATATATTATATATTATAAAATATAAAAAGGCCTATTTATAGCAGCAAAATTAGTATTTTAGTATCCTTTATTATTAAACTAAGGTTTATTATTAAGCTAGGAGGCTCGCGCTACGCGCGAGCTTTTTTATAAAAAAATTATAATATAACTAACAGAGCCTAGGTATATTATTTTTTATTTTTTATAATATACCTATAAAAAATTAACTAGCTAATATACTAATAAAATCGCTAAATATTAACACTTTTTAATATCTCTTTAATAATATTAATATTAAGTAAAGATTAAAAAAATATAAAAACTAATTAATATATACCTTTAGTAAAGCTATATATAAATTAAAGGGAAGTGTAAGAAATAATAAATAATATATACGCTTTAAATCCTAAAAATAATATTATAAATAATAAACGTTTTAAGAACGTATATATAAACTATAGATAATTTATAATATAAAATATAGTAATTTAAATAATGCTATATACTACTTCTATTATAAAAATATTTTAAATTATAATTTTATATTATATAATTAAAAAGTTAGAAAAACCTTTCTAAAATATTTATAAAGTACTAGTCTTAAACTATTAATATAATAATAAAACTAATATAAAACACTAGTTTAAAGAATAAAATAATAGTAAAACTAGATAACTAGAATCTAAAAATACGTTATTTTAAATAATAAAATAATAGTAAAACTAGATAGTAAAAATCTAGAAATATAAATATTAAGAAACTAAAATTAATATTAAAGTAAATAGAAATTATTTATACTAGAATAATTATATAGAGATACTAGATAGCACTAGAAAAAGAATAAGAAATTTAATAATTTATTATATCTTTACTCTTAGTTTTTTATATTAATAATCTATTATTTAGATTCTAGTAAGTATTATTAATTTAATACTAACTATTCTATTATTTACTTACGTAACTAATAACCTCTCTCTCTATTATTACTTCTTTCTAAGAACTAACTTACCTCTTTAGAATTAGCTACCTTATAGAAACTTAACACCTAAGTAGTAGGCTCTTTAATAGGCAGACTAGGTGTATAGATATAGATATTAAGGTACTGTAACATCTTCTCTAGATTTAATAAGACTAGCCTAGTACCGCGAAAAGCACCTTTAATTATCTCTATAGAGAAAACCTTTAAAAACGCAGTTTTAAAGGCTAGGAGGAACTTAATCTTTATAATATAGGTTATAAGCTAACGCGCTAAGCCTAAGATCTTAGCATTATATACCTTCTTTAGCGGAGAGAAACAGCCTACATCTAATAGCTACAGCAGGTGCAATAAATATAGCGGTATATAGAGAGTAATAGTATTATATTCCTTATAGTAATTCTAGAACTTAATTAAGTTATAGCTCTTATAGCTGTTAATAACTAGCAGCTAATAGGCTCCTTTAGCGCGTTCCTTTATATGCGCGTTAAAGTGTTTTAACTACGTAATACTAAGCTTATTATTTATCTAGCCGTTCTCGCTAACAGCGATTACCTAATCGCTAGGAATTAACGCGTCTTTATACTAGGTAGAGATATAGCGCTTGCCGGCATAGATAATAAAGAATAGAATTATCTATCTAGCAGCGCAGATACCTGTTAAGATCCAAGAATGTGGAACAAAGGGCGGAAAGGATAGGACGACAGCGATGGTGCGGGGCAACGCCGTAGCACCGTAACTAAGATTATGTAATAATACTATCCCGCTAAGCAGTAACATCCCGCTAAGCGAGGGATAGTTAACTATCCTAGGATAGCCAACCTTTCTATACTTTTAGGATGGCGATACTTTAAAGGGATAGCATTATTATATATAGGAATAGCAGGAACCCTATAGTTCCTAGTATTTAACCTTATTAATAATCTATTATTTAGATTCTTATAAGCCCTTATTAATTTAACAGTTTTATAATCTTAATACTAACTACCCTGTTACTTACTTACGTGATTAATAACCTCTCCTCCTATTATTACTCTTGCCTAAGAACTAACTTACCCTTATAGAATTAGCTATCCCGTAGGAACGTAACAATACTCTAAATTACTATAATCTACTTGCGATTACCTAGCTATATTAATTTAGGTTTTATACGCCTTTCTAATACTCTAATAATAAGATAAGACTCTATAACCCCTATTAGAAACTCTAATTTATTAAAGTTATAGATATCCTTGTCTATAATACTATACTTAACTTTAATACCTTTTATAAGCTTAAACTACGTATTTATAACCTTAGGATCTTTCTATTATACCCTCTAGTTATTATATAAGCGAGACTAACGCGTTTTAACTTTATATCTACGCTTAATAAAGTTATCTACCTAGTAGACGCTAACAGGTAGCTTCTCCTACTATAAACGTAGTATATTAGCTATTACGCGTATTATAAGCTTCGTAGAAGGGAATCTACAGGCATCTAGGTTAATTATACGATTAACAAGCGTCTGCTCTTTAAGAAAGGTAAAATTTATTAATTTAGGCATATTATTGCGTCGTGTAGTTGTTCCGTTACGTTGTTAATTTAGCGTTCTTTAAGATATGTTATATAGCTCTGCTGCGGCTCGTTTGCTTTTAATTTAGCCTGTCTAAAGGGCTCAAAGGGCAAGGATAACTTAGGACTTATTAGAAATAGAGTTCTAGTTAGAATGTTAAGGCATTGTAGGTTAAGAATAAAAGTTAGTGTTCTCTTAGCAAAAGCGGCGCGCTCACTTATGAACCACGTTAACGCTTTTTACTTTAGAAAATTAATTAAAAAAGAATCAGCTTATCAGCTGCTGGCGTTGTAGAGGTATCGTGGGTAGGCGTTTTGATTCTGCAGCATTGTTGCGCGCAAAAAGCTCAGACGAAAGCGCCAAGAAAATCCCTAAAATATGAATACGACAGATGGGCTTCAGGGAAGTATTATCGGCATGGTTGCCGTAAAAGGCATCCAGGATGACTTCAGGGAAGTGCCATAGGTATGGCGGTTGTCAAATCCAAAGGCCGATGTGCCCAACCTCTCACCGCGTAACCTGTCGTAGCGAACGAGGTGCGCCAGTGATTGTAGCAGGAAGTCGTTTGCTAGCGCTCATTATAGCCCCGCCCTAGCCCCCTTCCGTCACGCTCAACTGGGCGCTTCTAAGGCGATAATTATACGCAGTTTGTCTTTGAAAATGGTGATACAAGCTGCACACCCCCGTCAGTTTTGTTACACGCTGCAGGGAATCCACTTGATTGAGCCACATCTCCGCGCATAGCATAAAGCGCAAAGAGAGCAAATATCTCGCGACCCTGGGATCTTATTCTCGGTCTCTGTGCGGGAGTTCTGATTGACTTCGGCCGCAGGTTGAAGAATCATGTCATGGCCCGTCGAGCTTAGAGAGGAAACGTAATGTCGATTGCCTTTCCCAAATTTGCCCTCATACCTCCCTCTCATCTTCCGATTCCATGCCCGTCCTCTTCCTCGAAGCCAGTCCCTCTTCCCCAAAAATGTCCTTCTCAACCACCGCCCCCCGCTTCTTCCAAGTCCCACACAACTCCCTCTCCAACACCCTCCCATCGGCTCTCACCAACTCCTTCCCCTCCAGTCCCGTATCCCTCTTCGCCGCCTCAGTTACCACAAATGCTACCCCCAGCTCCGTAAGCCTGAACCCGCTCTTGACAATCCTACTATTGATCTGGGCGTCCTGCCAGACGATGTACATAGTCAACGACCATCCAAACTGGATGATGAGGAAAACGGCAACGAGCATGGAGGAAAAGCCCCATTGGTAGCTCGGGTTCGCTGTGTCAGGGAGGCAACGAGTCGATTCAATTGTCTTGATCACGTCGTAGCCTCGGCCTTGCCAACAATATGCATGAGTAATGTTTAGGTTCCAGGCGTAGTATTTGTTACCACCGATGTTGAACTCCATTGTTCGGTTGCCTGAGGTATTGGGTTAGCTTGACGACAAATGGTAAACGTGAAGATAGCTCGTTCGATTGACACGTACAATTCTGACTTCCGAGTCTCGGGTCCGGGTTCATGTATGTTTCCGTGTTCCCGGTGTAGTTGAAACGACCTAGTCCATCAGCCATAATCCGGCGATACCTTGAATGGGACCCACAATCGCGCTTAGTATAGTTTGAGGAAATATACCAGGCTAACTGCGCATATTGCATGTGATCTAATTTAGTCCCGTTGGGTAGTTGACAGTGACCTGCTGGATTTAGCAGACTTCGTTGGCAACGGTCGATTGTCTTACAATGACCCTGCAGTTCCTGTCGGATGTCCCACCAAGTGTTAATCTGATCAGAGACTTCGCAAGTAGGTTGTATAAATGTCTCATCCCAAGTGCCCACAACCGCATTCCCCCTTTCGAAATACGACGCGGGCACAATGTTGTTCTCGTCGTCGCCGATGCTGATCCAGGGAATCGTCCGACTGTCATATCCAGTCATCGCACTGAGGAAAGCGGGTATTGAGAGAACGTATAGCGTCGAAAGCAGCATATAGAAGAAGAGGGCCCAGGTTCGCTTGCTTTGCCCCGTAAACAATTCTTTTAATAGCGCCCATGCGGAGTTCAAACTGGCTCCCTCTAGCCCAATCCGTTTGAACATCTCGAAAGGGGCGGGATGTCGCTCAAGGAGCCGGATGAGAGCGTCTGAGAAGACTTTGTAAGTGACGTACCAGGCACAAAGCTGCGCCCCCCGACCCACGAGGATGTCCCATCCCACGTCGATGGCTTTCGCCTGTGCAAAAGTAAAGCGTCCGAAGGAGTTATCTAAAACGAACAGGGACTCTGCGCCTGACACGGTCGAGTTTTGAGGGACGCCAAATCCGCCCTCACATGCCCGCACTTTCGCTAGGAAGGCACCATAGAAGAATATATTTCCCTCGGCTTGATAGCGACCGTATATAAAAAATGGGACGATGCCGAATATTGAAATGAGTATGATGGCGCATATCTGTTTCTTCGTGGGTCGAGACTTTAGGAAAGCCGGCCAAGCGCGGTGTTGCCAGAAGTGTGAGGTCGATCGACCCGCGAATGCGATTCCTGGTCCTATGCGCGTTGCCATCGTTACGCGTGTCCAGGTGCGCTCGATACGTGCCGTGAAGCTGTCCTTTTCCCCCTCAAGGTATGATATCTCTTGGTCGGCAGTGCCATTGCCATTGCCGAAAGTCGTTGAGTACGGCGGAAGTGGTTCGTGTTGTGACTGCGCATCGACCGATCTGTATCCGTTCTCCTCCATTGTGATGGCAGTTCCCTAAAGATGTGTTAGGGAACATGCCGGGTACCACACATAAGTATTAGGTGCCAAGGGTTGCTGCTAGTGCTGAAACGAGGCTGAGCCCTAACTCCGCCTCGCACAATGCCTCCTTTTGGGGGCCAAAAAGAGTGTCGCGTCATAGGCTAGCGTAGGATTCGAAGGATCGTTTCTAGCTCCTCCAGGGCCTCCGCCACATCGAAACCACGATCTCCAGCGTCTTGCTGCAGTGTGAACGACAACGTCATAATGGGGAAAGGCGGAATGGGGCGAGAAATCAACTAGGACAGGGTCAAAACCGGAACAGCAAGTATAGCCGCTTGTGCAGATAAGAGCAGTGGAGAGGATCGGCCGATGTACGTATCGTGGCACGCGGTGGAAGATATCGAGTTATAGCCCCCACTCCGCTTCATGAGGTGGTACCATACATAACGTTATAATGCCCACTCCTCCTTGTCATCCGTAGCCGAAATGAACGGCTCGTCAATGAGCTTGACAGCCATCTCACTGCAAAGCACACTGAGTCTTGATTAGCAACCCTCTCCACAATCTCACAAGAATCACCAGGACTTACCATGACGACCCTACAAGCGCATCCAGCTCTCTAATAGCCTTCTCCCTCTTAGCCCCGACACTTGTTCCTTTGCTAACCTCCATCTGCAGCTCCGCGATCCTCTTTCCCCGCGCGATACCCGCGAGCTCCGCCACTTTCCTCACGAGGCAGTCGCTATGAAAGGCGTGCTGGCAGGGAAATACGAAGAACTGTCTTGCTAAGAGCGGTAGGCCGCAGACATAGCATCGTTCCCCAGGCTCCACGATAGCGTATCGTTGCTCGAGGGCTTTGATGTCAGTCTTGATGTGTGCAGCTGTTTCCTCGCTGTCGTCCATCTCGTGTTTAAGCTCATCGATTTTGCGCGAGTAGTCCTCGAGCGCGGTACAAATCTCTTCTTTGAAGTCGTCGATTACGACGAAGTCGGGAAAGAACGGAATCAAATCCTCGATGCGTAGCAAATCGACGCGACGGAGGAATTCGATAGCTGTCTTGATGCCTGAAGACTGCGATATGACTTTCTTTGCAATGGCTAGCCAGAGCTTCTTGCGGAGGGCGGGCTCGGTGTTTGAGCGGTCAGCGACGGTGCTGGCAAGATCGATGTTGTCGTATTTCAATGCGAGATCGACGGCTTGCACGTATTGGTGCATAGAGCTGTAAATATGAACGCACGACTGAACTCGCTTGTGCTGAATGCATAGACGCAAGGCAAAATCAGCATCGTAGTTCTGTTCATGTGCGAATGATTGTCCCTCGAGATACGCAAGCAGCGCTGACTCGTCGCTCGTAAGATGTGAGGCGTATATAGAGATGAGGGTGTTGTGGATTGCGGCATCTGTAGATTGGTGTTGGTTGATCTCGAAGAGGAAGTATCGCACGGCTTGGTTCTGATTTAACGGTGCCTTGGTGACATTGTTGTAGTTTAGAAAGGCCGGAATGAGTTTCTGAGCATCCAGATTGGTCTGGCGCATCATGATCTCGACGAGGTCGATAGGTACATGTGCCATCAGAACGCTACTGTGTTTGTAGAAGATCTCAGGATCCGTTTGCTTCTTCAGCACATCCAAAGTCTCCTGCCACCGTTCTCTCTGCACCCAGTAGGCGAGGACGTAGTTGTAGTCGTTGACCACAGTGGCGAAGTACAGCAGCTCTTCCTCCCTTCCATGGCTGCTGATGATCTCATAGACCGTTTTACGATCAAGATCGGACTTGTGCTTGATGACGAAATCTTGGTATTCTTTTCGAATGACCGAAAGCTGATCCTGCGTCTCGGCAGTGTTCATGCTTTCCGAGAGTTCTGCTTTTGTAGTAATCGTGTCGTCCAAGGTATTCAGCTTAGCCATGTACGATTCTATGAGCCATGAGGCGACCATAACCCGTTGCATGGTTGAGGACTTCTTCAGAGTTGAAAGCTTCGTCAGGAGATACTTCCGCAAAGCATCTTGCTCTCCCTTATCGATGAAAGTCAGAGCTACCTGCTCGAAAGGCTTCGTGCTTCTGCCATACACGGCTGCAGCTTCCAGATATTGGCCCTTTCCGACAAGATAGTCTCCAGAAGCGGTAGCAACGGCGTCTTTCTGGGACGCTGTCTTGGCGTATTGCGATGCGGAGTCAAATTGCTGCGCTTTGAGCATAATCTTCCAAACGTCCCTGCTTTCGTCTGTGACAACAATTTCGAATATCTCTTGATTGGTAAACAGCCAATATGTATTCTTCTTGATGTCCGCCACGAGGCCGACCGCACTCTGGCCAGGCTCCAGCACAACTTGATCCAGCACAACAGTGTCGTCCAATCGGTTGATAGCCACTATCCTCCCTTCCACTAATTGAAGAATGTGCCATTGGCTGAGTATCATTGAGCTGACAGGTTCCTGCGAACGCCTGGTACGTCCGCTAGCAGTCTGTGATGGGGGGATCTGGGATCTGGGGAGCATCTTCGAGTCGCCCAAGACCTTGCCACCTATTTCAGAAGTGTCTGGTGATAGATAGAGCTTTCCGTGAAGCACGCCTTGCGACGTCAACCAGCCGAAGATCTTCTCTGCGCTCGAGTGGTCCAAGCTGTTCGCTTCTTGCGTCTCGGGAGAAACGGCCAGCAGCGAAGGAGCGGTAGGAGCGACGTTGGGGACCTCGTGCACCGTCGCGGATTCGCCTTCAAAAAGCTTCGTAAAGATGGACCCACTTCCTTCATGACCATTCCGCCCTACCTTGCCCGCAAAATGCAAGAATGCAGACGGAGTCGCAACAATGACGCGTCGCAGGTCGGCTCTCCCGGGCACAATATCGGTCCACAATCCCGTCACAGGTCCGTCATTCGTCTTGTATACACTCTTCAGGTAGCGCTCTTCCCGGCGGTAGAACTCAGACGAAGGCTCAATGTACACCTCGTATACATTCCCATCAGACGCCCCAATGAGTATCTCTCGAGTCGAAGCCGTCGGCTGTGATGGATTCCATGATATGCTCTCGATCGGTACTCCTTTGAGTCGCGATAGGGCCTTGGGAGCCCGCGACTGGGTGTGGAGGTAGAAGTTCTCGGCGAGAGTCGTAGTTATGACGAGGTGCGATGCCGAGGGGTCGAGGAAGAGGCGCTTGATGACGCCGACTTCCGAGGGTCGCTTGGGGAGGTCGATGTCTTTGAACAGTAAGCTACAATCGTACCCAAAGCTTCTGCTCCACTGCTACGAACCATCTATGTCTGCGGGGCTGTCGAGGTCTATCCGCAGAATGCGCCCGGTCGAAAGGGCAAGAATTAGGACGTTATTCGCGACTGCAGCAGCGACAAAGTCGGACGCGACAGAAAATTGCAGCGACACTCGCTCGATATTGAACATGGGGAGCGAAGCATCGCCGTCCTGCAGGGTGCTGGTGCCGGGCGCAGCGTACCCGGTCGACATGTCGTACGCCATGGCGGTATTTGCGGCTTTTGACCCTACGCAGGGGATTGTCTCATGGCCCGGGAAGGTCAGGCGCAGCTTCCGGCGCTTTTGCAACGAATACAAAGACGTGCTGCGCTCGCGCCGAGGCCATGTTCACTGGCGGAGGAGCAGTGACGCCTGAGCTTGGAGCTTGGGCCGGAGCTTGGTCGGAGATGCATCGGCAGTTCCCGAGATTGGCCGATACATCACGTGCCCACGCGCCACCGCGTTCGACAGCCTTCTGAGGTTCCAGCTTCTTTATCACACTGCCAATTCCTCATCGAGGCAACGGCGCTTCGCTGGAGGCCATGTCTTCGTCCTAGACATAATACGTTGAATACGATTCGCGCGAATCAACGAGATCCAACGGTGCACAAGTAGCTCCACGACGAGCTGGGGCTTCGAGATAAACGGTTCCCATCACATTTCGTCTGGACTCGTGAACGTATGCTAGATAACCTCGTCCGTCTAATCTCCCCCCAAGAATACGCCTTCCGGCAATCCTGCCCCCATAGCCCGAAACGCCAGCTTTTATCTTACCACCCAATGCACACCTGGTATCACCTCAATCACTTCTTCAAAGCTCGGCCCGCGATATCCTTCCGAAATTGCATACCCTCGAAATGGATGCACTCAACTCCCTTGTATGCCTTTGCGATTGCTTCTTCCAGTGTCGCGGCGGTGGCTGTGGATGCGATGACGCGACCTCCAGATGTCTTGAGTGTGTTGTTGGCGAATAATGTTCCGGCATGGAAGAGTACGACATCTGTTCGCATTAGCATGTCGTGTCGTACTCAAGAGAAGAAAAAAGAAGAGAGAAAGGAAACTTGGATGGGAGCATACCTTCAGGCACCGGATCTAGCGTCATTGTCGTCCCTTTGGCATAGGAGTCCGGGTAGCCGCCGGCAGCTACTACTACAGTCACTGCGGATTTGTCCGACACCTTGAGATCGACGTCTTTGAGTCTACCCTCCGCACAAGCAACCATCACCTCCGCAAGATCGCTCTCCATCAGCGCCAACAAGCTCTGCGTCTCCGGGTCCCCGAACCGCACATTGTATTCCAGTACCTTCGCCCCCGCCTTGGTCATCATAAGTCCCGTGAACAACACGCCCTTGAATGTAAAACCCTCCGCTCTCATCCCGTCGATCGTTGGCTGCAGGATAGCCTTGTGCACAGCATCGATAACGTTTGGAGGAGCGATGCGGGTCGGTGCGTATGTGCCCATCCCACCCGTGTTCGGGCCCGTGTCGCCGTCGCCTATGCGCTTGTGGTCTTGTGCGGGAGGAAGGCTCTTGGTAGTTGTTCCATCACTGAAAGTCAATATCGACAGTTCGTCGCCCTCGAGGAACTCCTCGATAACAACCTCATCTCCTGCCGCGCCAAATTCCTTATCCAGCATTATATCCTTCAGCGCATCTTGCGCCTCTTGCTTTGTTTGTGGTATAATAACCCCCTTACCTGCCGCGAGGCCCGAGGCCTTTATGACCACGTTGTGCGATATCGAGTCGAGGTATTTCTTCGCTTGTTCGTAGTCTGAGAAGTTCTCGTACGCGGCAGTGGGAATGCCATGTCTCTTCATGAAGTCTTTCGAGAAGGTTTTGCTGCCCTCCATTCGTGCTGCTGCTTCGCTGGGCCCGAAACACCTAATTGTAGCATGTTGGTTAAAGTAATCCACGATCCCCGCTACGAGCGGCGCCTCGGGTCCCGGAACCACTAAGTTCACGCCATTTTCTGTCGCGAATTTCACAAGCGTGGGGAAGTCTTCTTGCTTCATCGAGTCGACGTTCGTGACCTTTTCGAGGTTTGCCGTGCCGCCATTGCCGGGGACAACGTAAATGTGTTCGACGAGCGGCGACTGGAGCAGTCTCCAAGCAATGGCATGCTCGCGGCCGCCATTGCCGACAAGGAGGACGCGGAGATTCGGTGCCATCTTGTGATATAGATGTGTAATTGGCCTTGCGAGAGGTTTGGTGGGGATGTTGAGATTTTTCTAGGAGGTCTGAGTGCCCCACTGCGGGGTCAAAGTTGACGGCCCGCCAAGGATGAGGTCACGAAGCTCACTTGAAGAGGGATTTCGCGAGAGCCTGACCTAATGTGCTGGACAAAAGTTCGCTGACACTGCCATACGGGGGAAGAGGGTATCCAGACTTTACTCAGGGTACTGTACAAACAATGGGTATCATCATTACCGTCTATCCAGAATTACCTTAATCCTTCCTCCCCATTGAGAAACAAATCTACAAGTCTCGTCATTCTCTCTCTCGTAACAACTTTGTCCTTATCCTTCATCTTCTCGATATTCGGAGCCCGAATCATCGTCTCCGCTAAGACCGTTGCGTAATTCCGCCCGACCAATTGTCGGATAGCCACCTCGGGCACTTTGCTCAACGTCTTTCTTCGGACAGAAACTTTGGGCGAAGCGGGCAGGTCGATGCTCGACCGCGGCGTCGCGGGATCAGGTTTTGATGCGTGCGTGATCTGGTTCGCAACGTTTTGCAGCATGGAAACGATCAAAAGGAAAGTTGCGTTGTGACTCCGTGCGGTTGACAGAATCTCAAGTGCCCACATCTTTTCGTCATCCGTTGCAAGCTGCTGCTTTGATTTTTCTCGGGCAGCAAAGCCTTCCTCAAGCTTCTCCCACAAGCTCTTTGTGACAACACCGTCCTGTAGACTCCGTAGGAACACGAGGAAGACGTGGGTTATAACCTCCAGTCTCTGTTTCGGAGGTGTCCTAGCCGAGAACGCTTGGTCGAACGTGGTATCGCAATCGAGAGCTTCGTAGACATCCCCTACCATGTCCTTGATGGCTACATCCTCGACGCCTGTCAGAAATGGCCATGCAGCGTTATGTTGCCACGGAGCTTTCTCCTTGCCCCCATCATGGCCTGTCATATCCCAATCCGCGAGAGTACGCTCCGTGAGGTCTTCTATGGCCTCCGTCAGCCGAAATATCTCGCGTGACACCGAGAACCTCACCCCTTCGCTACTGTCCGGCTCCTGGTTCTGAAGCTTGCGGATGCCGCCTTCCGGAATCTTGATGAGCTTGTCGATGGTTCGTGAAAGCGATGATTGTTGCCAATTCGCGCGAACCGGTAAGAAGTGATCGCGACCACCCTGCGCACGAAGAACGAGTATTTCATCCAAGGATGCTGTGCCTTCGTTGAGTTGATGCACAAACTGTACGCTGTCAATCTTGAGTTTGAGCTCTGCGCTGAGCACATCCGCAGGTTCCAGGGTGAATTGTTGGTGTAAGTTATCCACGGGTGATTTCGGAGTCACATCCGGTTCGCGGTCGAATGAAACGCTCAACCAGGGTGGAAAAGGTCCTTCTACTTGATCCTTCTCAACTGGCCGGTCTGTGAAGCCAAACGTCGCAGGCACCCTGCCCGTGTTTGCAATGGTGATACCGCGACGCTTTGACTTTGCAAACTGGACATCGCCAAAATCGACGCCATCGAAGCTGCTATCCGTGGTATTCGAGTTCTCTGGGGGCAAGCTCCCGGTGGAACGATCAACCACAAGTGTGACAGAAGGTCTTCCTTCATTCTCTTGGCGGTCAAGCTCCCTGGCTACTTCTTGATGTATGGCCGTCTTCAGTTCGGGAATGACGGCGTCATACGTGAGAGCGAATACAGCCTCCATAGGCTTGTGGTCGGATGACAACACCCGCATATGGGTGGTATATAGCTCGAGAAGAATTTCATCCGAGAAGCCTTCTTTGGTGACGACAGTTTCAGGCTCGGGTTCTTCATTCTCATCATATTCCTCATAGACATCATTGTCGCCATCAGTGTCTGGGTTGTAATCGTATAGCACGTCCTCGTCATCTCCAGCATGGTCTAGTCCCTTTGCTTTCATCTCTTCGTCCCGTTTTCTGGCCGCCTCCTGAGCATCGTGCGTTGCGTCGTATTGCTGTTTGCCTGCTCTTGTCCGGTACAATATTCGATCGCACCAACTAGGACAGCGGCGCTTTTCGCTGGAATCGAAGACGGCAACTTTACCAACATCATACTTGTACGATGGAAGAAATCTGATTGGACCCTCTTTCCAGCCATCGTGGAATGCTCTGCCAGCCCTCTGCTGTTGGACGAGCTCATCGTGTGGAAGAAGCGAATGTATTGTCGCCTGGAGGGAGGCTGGGTCGAGCTCCAGTGGCACCAGGACGGCATCTTCTGATGACGAGGTTGTTGTGGATCCGTATGCCAAGTCGTCAGTTGAAGCGTCGTTGGAATCTTCTGGCGTCTCTGGGTCGAGGCCTTTGGTGTGAATTGTAAGTAAACGTCGTACATCCTCCCCTGGCATACCCTCGAGACGGTAGTTGAGGTCGCCAAACCAAAAGGCAAAGTCTTCTTCCCCTATGCCCTCTCCTTGGCCTTGATTCAACCCCATTGCATCCGTGATGGGACTAAAGCGGGTGCGAGTCGTGATCTGGCCCGCGTCCCAATTGCGCCTTTCCAAAGATGCCTTGTCGGCCCCAGCGGCCATGTGAGAGTTGATGAAGACTAGCCTCGTCGTCTCGCCCAGCACGATCCGTGCCGTCACAGCGCCCTTGTTTCCCATGTACCCCATCAAACCCGTTCCTACGCTGGTGGTGCTGACTGCCTTGACATGCGGGTGCACTTCCGGAGAGGCGTAGATTAGTAAAAGGAGTCCAATTAGTTGTTGTTCGGCTATAAGTTGGTATCCTTTCGGCAGCGCTGCCTCTACTGCTGCCTTCCACTTGTTGGCAACGGATGGGTCGGTGTACGGACGCAGGGCTTCCGCAGGAGAGCTGACATCGACAACCTCTTGTAACCCTAGTGCGTATATGCCAACCGCAGTGCCCGCTGGGGCGGCCCCTTTGTCGTGATGAGGCACTGTGGGTGTTACTGAAGTTCGTCTTGCCTCTTGCGCTGAGATGCTTTCTCTCCCCTCCTCCAATTTCGCGTCTGCATCTGTCACGCCGAAACCGGCAAGGGAAGCTTCGATCCCCTTTCCGCTGACGAACCACGCACCCACATCTTGCTCGGTGCCCTTTTGCGCGGCGACATTCCAGGACCCGACTTTGATGCGTACGTCTCGCGGCCGTGTAAACTCCGCCCTACGTTCATACAGGGCCTGTGAAAGACTCTGGTGAGTAGAGAAGGCCAACTGGCTGATGTTTCCTTCCGGGAAGGCGCCCGGTATGTTGGCTTCGAGCCGCTCCGTGGAGCCCGCATCTGATGGCATCGCGGGGTAATGTGGTGTTTTCTAGAATGTCTCTGAAATCTGGGAGAGGGCGACTTTCATATCATGATGCTGCAATGTGAGAGTGTGAACTAGACAGAGCAGTCACCACTCTGGCCCGTGTGCCTGTCAATGCTCCATGACGATGCAATGCAGGCCGGGCAGCGGGCGATGACGAACGGTGGCGGTGCTGATCACGTGACCGCGTGGCTCAAGATCTCTGCCAGAAATCCAAACAATAGACCTTCCCTCAATCTGCGCCAAAACTGATCGCGATCGACAAACCGCATTCGCGCGATTGCCCTGCGCGGTTCCCTTCAACACCCTGTCATACATACGAATGGCCCCGAACAAAAGCAAAGCCCGCGCGGTCGAGGACGAGGCTGCCCTGCCGCAAACGCGTTCCAACGAGGAGCTCAATCTATCGGTCATTCGCCGGCACTACCCCCAGGTAGCAGCCATTCACTATGTCGCACCGTACTCCGTGCTCTACGCCTACATGCTCGAAACATCGCAATGGGAGAAAGTCGGCATCGAGGGCAGCCTTTTCGTCTGCGAGCTCGTCCCCTCACAAATCGGCGTGGAGCGTTTCGCCGTCATACTCTTGAATCGGCGCGGCCTCGATAATTTCTTTAACGAAATCACCGGCCCGGAACATATCGATTTCGGCGAATTCA
Source organism: Lentithecium fluviatile CBS 122367 (assembly GCA_010405425.1). Classification (NCBI taxonomy): domain Eukaryota; kingdom Fungi; phylum Ascomycota; class Dothideomycetes; order Pleosporales; family Lentitheciaceae; genus Lentithecium; species Lentithecium fluviatile. Next base: position 510,412 of record MU005598.1, on the reverse strand, counting down.
TCATGATGCAGAGCGACCAAGTATACGGCCTCTGGATCTTCTCGGAGCCGCATAGCAGCACCGCCAACGTACCGGCTGAGATTCAAGCGAAATTGGAGGAGCTGGCTGCAAGGGCCAAGGCAAGCAGGGAGGCCAAGGAGCGCGAGATCGAGAGCGGGATGACGGAAGCAGAGCAGGTAGAGGCCTCTGTCCCCATGGGACGCCAAGTGTCCCTCAGGGAGCTATTCGGACAACGTCCAACGGTAGCTGCGGCAGTGGTTCATGCTCACAACAACTCTCATCCTGCAGCCCTACCGGGAGGACAAGCAGATGTCCTCGGCCAGCTTTTCATGAAAGCAAAGCAAGACTACAATGGCTTGGGCTGATGGTACTGTTCTAGATGACAAAATATCTGCAAGAAATCACAACGTTCGGCGCTAGCGAAGAGGCAACTCAGCAGATGGCAAGCGAGGCAAAGGCATCTTCGGAAAACATCACCAAAAGCACGTGGGTTCAAGAGGTGGAGGCTTGCGCGCCTTATACGAAGCCCCGTCGCAAGCATGGCAAGCGTGGCAAGAAGAAAAGGCCGTTGTCGGAAGATCCCCGTGAGGACGACGACGAAGAGGTATAACATTCTTAGGAAGCAGCCTAACCGCGCCAAATCCAACCAGAAGTGTACAAAATTGATCAAGCGTGGGTTTTTGAGGATGTGAGGGTATACAGGACTACTTATTTCCTAAAAATTACTTGCTACAAGGGGGTGCGCAAAGATCCCTTGTGTAGTTGATGTGCACCAGAACACGCATGAGCCAACGATGGCGGTAACCGTTTTATCTTGAGAGAGTCCAGGCCCACTTCGCTCGACTGGCAACTAATGTTTGGTCATAGACGCCAGGGATTCTGGGCTGGGAGGCAAGGTTTCTCAGCACACATTTCAGAGGCGGATTATCCTCATGCTCTGAGCTTTGAGATTCCGCAACGCCGTCTGAGATGCTATGTGATACACATGATGTACAGTATCTAACCCTGGCAGCCTTCCCCACAACTCGCTCACCACATTACTGCAATCACCTCTTCTTATGGAATTTCTTCGATTCTGTCCCAGTGTCAGCAATGCAAACTCAGCGTCATCCGTCCATCCTGGTGAGCTCTTACCAGCAGCGGTCCTCTTCTTCTTCGGCGCGCCCTTCCCTCTCGACTTCGCAACGTTCAAATGCTCCAGCCAATCTTCCTCGGCGTCATCCATGACCTCAAATTCGGGGTATAGCTTGCGCAGATGCTTTACCGTGCCTATTCGGGGCGGGTAGTAGGAGGCGACTGAGGGGCCTTTGAGGCGTTGGTGGAGGATGCGGCTGCCGACGCGGATGCGCTCTGGGTTGTAAGTTGTGTTGAAGACGCGACATTGGACCTAGGGAGATTAGAGAGATTTGGTAGATGGGCTATGACAAACATACGCGCATGAGGTCCAGGACCCGTGAGCGCGGGACTGCCATTGTGGACGTAATGAGAACACGATCATGTGGAATGGCGGAGGTGAATTGCGAGGCCTGCATCACAATGGCTTGGCGCGCTACTCCCGATTGCGTACAGATGCCTCTCAATCTCAGTGCTGCCGGTGCAACCATTTGTGAAGATTCAACAACTGCCCGCATAGCCGCAGAAGGCATGTTTCTACGCCATGTATAACAGTAACCAGAAACGAGGCGGGTTATTCAACCATTACGACAATGACCGAAGCAAGAAGCCGCGACCCAACCACTCTGAAAATCCCATGAACGCCCAGCGTCGCGGCGAACACCACCAGAACGGCCACGGCCACGGCCACCCCCCCCGACCGCAACAGGACTCCTACAAGTTCAAGAATAAGGACAATCCAGTCTTGAACCACATCGACAGGCTGCCGGATCCAACAAAATGCGAGCCATGCAAGCTGGCTGCTGCGGAGATGCAGACGGGCATGATCGCGCTGCTGGACAAGCTCGAGGCAGAAGAGCTGATGCCCGATGGCGACAGAGACGTGTTGCACCACGCTCGTGAGCTGCGGCGGCTACTCTCAGCCCGAGCTAGCAAGACACAATCCTTCCAGGCGAAGAAGGCGCTGGACGAGAAACGACCGCCGACGGATAGATACGTCTCCGTACCCGCATACATCCAACAGAAGATGGAGCGAGTGAAGGAACTCCCGAAGCTCCCACATATCACCGAACCCTATCTACAGGAAGCTGTCTTCACCCACATCTCCCACCACAACTTAGAGCTTACCAGGGGCGTACACGACGGCGATAAATTATCGTACGACCGTTTGGAGTTCCTCGGCGATGCATACATCGAGCTTGTCTCGTCTCGTCTCATTCACAGTCGCCTACCGAACCTTGACGTCCCCCAACAATCGCACCTCCGCGAGCAGCTCGTCAAGAACGAAACCCTGGGCCAATTCTCCCACGCATACGGGCTACCCGATCGACTGAAGCACGGTGGACACATGGGCGATTCAAAGGCCTGGACGAAGGTAGTCGCCGACGTCTTCGAAGCTTACGTCGCCGCGGTTGTCCTGTCAGACCCCGAGAACGGATTTCAGACAGCCGAGAAGTGGCTTACAGAGCTTTGGGCACCACAATTCATGGAGTTCAAGGAGCAGGTTGTAGAGAACCCGCAGGCGAAAGACGAGCTCTCACGCATGGTCGCCTGCAAAGGCGTTGTGCTCCACTATCGCCACGAACGGGATATGGTCCACGTAAACGGCGTCCAGAAATATTTCATTGGGGTATATATGACTGGCTGGGGTTACGAGAATGAGTGGCTAGGGAGTGGAGAGGGTCGCAACAAGGGTCAGGGTGGCGTGTATGCGGCGATGGACGCGATACGCCGGAACAATCCGGCGCTGAAGACAGCTATCAAAAAGAAGCAGGAGCTGCTTCAGCAGAAGAAGGAAGAAGAGACGCGCAAAGAAGTGGAAGAGAAAGGGGACGATGCGATCCCCAAGATTGCGAAGGCGAAGTTCACAGAAGATGCCGGCAGTGTGTCGAAGCCAGAAGAGGTCCAGCCGAAGGGCAATTCTTGGCTCGAGAAAGAAAAGAAAAAGAAGGGGAAAAAGGAGAGACAGGAGAAGAAACGGAAGGAGACGTCTTAAAGCGGCAGCTCCTGAGTTCTGGGATCTCGTCCATAGTATGGCCTACGGAACGGCGACCTAAAATAAGGGATAATTCTTGCGCTCGTACGATAATTATTTCCACTGTATACCCATCGAATGCGTTTCAGGGCTATGTCCTTCAAATGGACGGGCATCGCAGACCAGCGTGACCAATGTCGGTAGGTAGCACAAGGGATGCACGACTATTCCTTGTCCTGAATTGTAAGCGCAAGTCATAGACTTGATGTGCACCGCATTTGAGGAGGCTCCTAGCTTGCGCGTAGGACATGCGCAGATGCGGCAGGTAGAGAAACGATGTACCCAACCCCCTCCGATATCCCTTCGAACGTTCATGCACGCCTTGAGCTATAGTAGAGTGTAGCGAGGGAAATTTGGTCTTGTATTTTACCACTGCAGAACACTCCGTAGTCAGATAAGGCGTGAGTACTACGAAGATATCACACGAGGCCGGTCCCAAATTGTCCGTCAAACATGCCTTGGAAACACTAACTACAAGCGGGACAAAATTACCACCAATACGTCCAATCACACAAGCCCTCCGGGATCGTCCAAATGTTCAAACAGATCTGGTTTGGAACTGTTTAATCAATCATACGACTTGGAGGTCATGCGAGCTCTCTTCGAAGATCAAAGAGTACAAAAATTTGTAAGAGCAATTGAAACTGCGGCTAGATACATTAATCGGAATTCTGCACGAATCCGCTGTCGCACAAGCGGTCAGATGCATAAGCCTTTCGGCAACGTGCAGTACAATACAGTCTTTTTGGAAGCAAGCATAGTAATTGAAGTATCCATATATGGAGCGTTTCAATATGCCTTCGTACACTTCGATGGTGCCCCCTGGAATGAGATCAGTTATTCGTAAAGAAATGCTGTCAGCGATGACTCGATTCACCCCACCCCTCACTTACCCCTCACACGCTTCCCGCCCCACTTCGCCCTTCCCCTCAATCTCACTTACCAGTATCATGCTTCAAATCACCCTAGTCTGCAAGGAAACTCTCTCCTTTTTTACTATACAATATATTTTATCTAAACCGCCAAAACATACAGATACATGACAAAAGTCCGGCATCGATAGTTTAGGGGTAGAATTGAAGCTTCCCAATCATTCGATATCTGCTTCAGGCACGGGTTCGAGTCCCGTTCGATGCAATTACTTTTGCTGTTGAGTGACCTGTCGTTTCAGCGTTTTCTTTTTTGCGTTGGGCAGTGTGAGTGGCTGAGGGTTGATTGGATTGCGGCCGGATAGTGACAGGAGGGTTTGTGCGCGGCAACACTTTTGTATGACTACTACCCTTATTAAAATGGCTTTACGTCGGGGAAGAGAGTATCGCATTAACTTGGTTCAATTTATGATCTATATACATCTATTTGCACACACTAGCGATGGAGCGCACTCCAACACAATCATCCCTGAGTGTCAAACCCGAGTCCATCCTCTCCAAGGTCTGGATGCCAACACTCCCCTCTCTGTTCTTGGTCTCATGCCTATTGGTATCGAGCTGACTGCTCTCACCCAAAGGCTCCTTACCCACTAACTCCATCTGCATCCCCTCCGGTAACGACGCAACCGGCAACTCTCCCAACAACTCCCTTTCCCTCGTAATTGGAATTTCCTTCTCGAGATCAGTCCACTGGCCTTCATCATGCGCCTCAAACGCGCGGCGCTGCAGCTGGAAGATACCGTCCTGCACCCAGCGGTCGATGCGCGGGGCAAGGGCTTGACGGAAGCGGCTAAGGAAGATGAAGAAGCGGAGGACGGAGAGGTTAAATAGTGTAATGATGGTTGCAAAAGTCGTGACAAATACTAGTGCAAAAATGTTGACGTTGCTAAGAGCGCGTTAGCCTTAAGATAAAAGGGCAAGGGGACATGAAGGCATACGCGAAACCACCAGACTTCCGCATCTTTAAGGCATGGCAAAGATTCTTGTCGCCAGCGCTTGTTGGAATGTCCCGATACTCATCGGCGTATTCATCGAAGACTTTCGGGCCTATCACCGATGCAGAAAGGATGGTCTGATACCCAGTCCAGACGAGCGACTCCCAGCCGATGACTTCTTTGATCCACTGATCAGTCGGGAGTCCCGGTGAGAAGCCGCGCTGGACAGTATTGCCTGCCTGTAAGCTGCCAGAAAGTGGGCCGGTTGTGATAGTGACTAGGCGAATCATAGTTCGCAGGAGCTGCAGCATCGAGAGCTGAACAGGGCTTGCGTTGGGGTAGTCGTTTGCCCCAACCTCCAATGGACTGCCTGTGAGCTGGGTGCAGTAGTCGTCTCTTCCGCTTCGGGGTATGCAAAACTGGTACTGATGCACGGTAAGTGGTGGTAGGCACAAAGTTTCTGGGCCGTCTTACTTGGACCGCACAGCCGATTGCGCCAGCGTAGAAGTCGGGATCAAAACGGGTATAGTTGGGATACCCACCGCCTACTATATAAGTGAAACTGCGGTGCGCCGTGAACAGCGGATCCTCAACGGGCTGTTCGTAGCTAACATCATTCAGCCACACGGCGATGATGGCCACGTCGGCGTCGTCGCGTTGCATCTCGGGAAGCGGGTTGATGCCGATCGAGGATGTATCTGGAAGCAAGTAATCATGTATACCACTTGAAACGGTCAGAATTCGCCATCTCGAGAAAAGGTCTACATGCAACTCACTCGGTGCCGAAGGATGGTTGGTTTTCAGTCAGCTCGACGTTCTGCAGGAATGTGGCTTCTGGACGCAACTCCATCGGTGTGTTTCTGTACGTGCCATAGTTGAGCGTATATTTGTCGTCCGAAAAACCGCGGGTCTGCCAATAAGATGCGTTGCGTCTAAGGAAGCGACCTTCGCGAGGTAGAACATTGCAAGTTGTCCTCTTGCGAAGCTTGACAGTGTCCTGCTCCTTGACGTTCAGTCCGAACCAAGCCCGCATATCTAACAGTCCGGAATCTATGGAGATTGCAGGCGAGTCTCCTCCAGAGCACATGGTGGCATTCCACGGGCAAGGGGCCGGAACCGCGCTGAACGTGATATTTGGCCGAGTAAAAGTATTCCGGCACGGTGCCGGGAGTGATGAAGTGTTCTGGTAGCAGTTCATTGCATAGGTCTTCATTGTGTCGCTAACGCTCGACAGGAGCGTCGACGTACTCCGCACTTCGTAGACTTTGGTGTAGTTGACTCGCCCACAGAAGGAACTGTCGACAAGGACTTCAATGTTCGAGTTGTCCACTGCGTATGATGTGGAAATACCGGCGGCAATTGCTGCAATGGCAAAACATAGAGCGAATGCTAGTAACAGTGCGGACCGGAGGAATGATTGCGGGACTTTTGATCTCCAAACCCATGACAGCTTGATGGAGTCCGCCATGAAGGCTGTCGGCGTCGGCATTGTTCGGAGTAAGACTTGATGCTGCCAGAACAGACCATCGGAAAGCTTGCTACTTGCGAGCCATTGGTGCACCAGGAAGGTGAAAAGGTTCCAGAGTTGAGCCTGGCGGTAGAGATGAGTAATAGTTCAACATAGGATAGGAACCGCAGATATACATACAGTTCCTATGGAGGCCAAGATAGTGAGGAAGGCAACGATGAGGATACCGTCTTGAGCTTCGACTGTAAGAGTCGCGCCCATGATGGAGCCTTTGCTCCAATCAGTCCAGAGACCTCGTTTGACGAAGCGGTCCTCGAGTTCGGACATTGTGACGAGTAGATTAGACTCTCGGAGGGAAAGGAGAATGTCTGATTCTGGTGCGTGAAGCCGATAGACCGGACGAAATCAAGAAGCTCTTATCTGAGAGACAGAGTTGCTTTGAAGATGCCGAGCGCAACGTGCAATCATGCAGTGAAGCATTCTGACACGACCCCACTCAGTGGCGACCACTCAGGCCAACAAAATCAACGCCTGCACTATGTTGGCGGCATTGCAGACGCACCAAAACATTTTCAGTGGCTGTACGAAAGCCAAATCGAGGTCTGACATGCGGCTTACCTCACGTTTCGGATGCTGGACCGAACGTGATAACTTAAGCCCCGAAGTATGTTTAGAATCCTTCCGCACTGCGCATGCAGAGGGCGAATCAACATGTTCCGGAAGAATGCTTTTAGCGCCGTGTCCACGGATACGATCGATCGGGCGAACCACCTTTTCTGGAACAGACAACTCGGTGCCGAGCATGGACCCTATCTCGAACCATGAGAACCTCCAAGACGCTGCAGCTCCTGGGGTTGATCAAGGTCTAGCGAACGCGGAGAAGGGGCCAGGGGCGTTAATCGTGAGGTTATCGACCTGAAATAACGCCGTCAAGAGGCCGAGATGCAGGTACTTAGTGCAGCACCAGTTATATCCCTCATTCAGCAGAAATACGACAGGTACTCGGCAAGAATAGATTGCTTCTCCCACTGGTCGTGAGGTGGAGCGCTGGTCCACAATCTGACTGCTTGACGGGGCGAGCCGGCAGGATCAAGCCCACAAGGATACCCCTTTGGTCTCTCCGGAGGTTGCAACTCAGGACCCGCGCTCGGACGCAGGGATCTTCCTGATATTTTGGAGTTCAAAGTTGGTGGGGACGCGCAATGTTCGATAATTATATGCCCCCGGAAGCTGGTTCGGAATGGGAGCAAATCGCCGTGAGCGAGTAAACACAGCGGCATCTGCATGCTGTGTGCGGTTCCCAATGGATATTGGGCTGGATGCCGCAATAAAGGGCCGATATAGACGGCATCCGGTTGAGGTTGTTGGGAGCATGGAGCTGTAGAGGGGTGCGATGGGAAGAGGTCACGGGCCTGTGCGTCATCGCCCGCCGTCGAACACCATGAACGAATCCCGCAGCCCCAAAATCAACACCAACCTCGCCAGCATGTCCAACAAAATCGAAAAGACAATCCAGCGCCAGCAGCAAAGGTAGTGCCCACTTACCATGGCCCTACTGCACTGCACTGCACTTCTAACACGCCGCAGAATCGCAGAAGGCCAATACTACGAGGCCCACCAACAGCTGCGCGTCATCGCCTCGCGCTACACCAAAGCCTCCAACTGGGCCGCCGCAACCGACATCCTCTACAGCGGTGCGCAATCGCTTCTGCAAGCAGGCCAGGGTGGCTCCGGCGGCGATCTCTGCATTTTCCTGCTCGATGTGTACCACAAAGGCGAGGTGAAGCCCGATGCGGCGAGCAAGGGCAAGCTCCTGTCGCTGTTGAGGGCATTTCCGAAGGAAGAGCCTACGCGCAAGAAGTTCGTGAATGAGATGGTCGGGTGGAGTGCAAAGTGGGGCGAGTACCCGGCCGGCGATCCAGAGATACACCATGTGGCGGGGACATTGTACGCCGAGGGTAGGCCACCACGTACATTTTGGAAGGTGGTAGGATGCTGACTGCTCTATGTGTAGATCTCGAACCCTACGATGCAGAACGCCATTTGATTCTCGGTACGAAAGACTCCCCCGAAACGCTTGCCTCCCTCGAATACACCTGGTACCAGTCGGACGACTCCCACACCGCACCTCTCTACTGCGCCCGTGGCGTGCTCCCCTGCCTCCTCTCCGGCAACCTGCGCGCCGCAAACAAGTTCTTCTTGCTCTACACGTCGAAACTTGCGACGAACCCTGCCCTTGGCGTTCAGCAGGTCTCAACGGCACACTCCGATCTGCGCGTATACCCCAGCCTGCCGCTGTTGAACTTCTTAGGGCTGTTATTGCTTGCAGTGGAGAGGGGTGAGGCGTCACTGTTCAGACAGCTCAAGAGCCATTATGCCAGCTATCTCAAGGATGTGAATTGGGGCGAGACACTGGACACGATCGGGGAGATGTACTTTGGGATCAGCATTCCGAGGCAGGGCAACCCCATGATGGATATGTTGGGCAACATGTTCATGGGTGGTGGCTTAGGTGGTGGAGGATCCAAGGCGAAGAAGGGTAATGCACCAGCCGCAGCGGGCTTGGACTGAGACGAAATGGGAGGCTATGAGCTATGATGACACGATATATGCAAGGCGCGGTGTATATAAGGTCTCTCAAATGATGGTGATACGATGGGAAGAGCTAGGCAATGTCAGGCCTCGATACCAACGTGGACGTACATGTACAAATACGGCCGAATCCATTTCATAAGCGACGGAGTATGTCGACGGTCTATCAAATGACTCTTTTGTCTACACTTTTTGTGAGAGAGATGCCAGCTTTTCGTCTGCTAAATACCCTTCGACGCCCCGGACTCCCAAGCAAGTGTCGATCTTGACAGCCTACAGGCATCCTCTACTGAGAAATGCTCTTCTCCTTGAACGCAATGCCGTACTTATCGGTCAACGTCTTCATCAGCGGCTTGCACAGCTCCGGGCTCATCGGCGCCAACACGCCCTTCTCGCTGATCGTTCCATCGAGCACCTGCTGCACCGCAACCGCACACGGCACACCGACCAGCTTAGCCATGGCAGAATACCCACCAATCTCGCCATACTCAGCCAGCGTCGATGTTCGGATCTCCTTGCTGCCATCCTTATTCTCGATCTCGAACTTGTGCTGGAGCATGACGAAGTCGCGCTCGTCATCCGCGTACTGCATCTTCTGCTCAAGGGTAGCGCAGAGCGTATCGAGGGGGTTATCGCGAGGAGTGATCTGCTCGTCAGAGAAGAGGCCGATCCAGCGGAGGCCGCTGATGATGCGCTCCTTGTCTTCTGTAGACTTGAACTTGGTCTTTGAGCTGATCGCCCAGATGAGATCTTCCTCCCTGTCGCTTGTAGCGCCGAGGATCTTGGAGGTAGCCTCTTTCCAGGTGCACTTCTCGCCCTCCTTGAGGAAGTCCTGGGGCTCATCGGACAGGAAGCCAATGTCGACGAGGCACTTGATGTACTCAGGGAAACCCTGGTATCGCAGCGTCCCGCGGACGATGGTCTTGGCTTCGGGGATGTTATAGCGCTCCTTGTAAGGGGTGGAGTCGCGGTTAGGGTACGCGACGAAAGCGTAGCCGGGGTAGATGAAGTACGGCTGGGCCTCAGCCATTAGCTCTGGACCCTCAACCTCCACGACCTTGCCGTCCTTCCAGTACTTGGCTGCATTTCTCAGCGCAAGCAATACACCGCGCGAGCTCCACGAAAACTTATATCCAAGCGGGTTGTCCGAAGCCTCGGGTGCGGGTAGGCCGCCGCAGTATGACTTGAAGGAGAGGATCTTGCCGCCTGCTTTGTGTACTTGATCGATCGTGAGGACCGCGGAAAGATGGTCGATTCCGGGGTCGAGACCGATCTCGTTCATGACGGTGATTCCAGCCTCCTTCGCTTGGGCGTCGAGCTCGGTCATGGCGGGGGAGACGTAGGAGGTGGTAACGACGTGCTTCTTCTTGCGGATGGCCGACTTGATGACGGTTGCGTGGTGGGTGTAGGGGATCAAGCTAATGACCACGTCGACCTTCTCCACCTCGGCGTCGAGGGCGTCGTCGTTGTTAACATCGAGCTGGAAATGTTAGCAACGCTGACCGCAGACCGGTTCACGACGGCATCGTACGCTGATGGCGGTAGCATTCTTGATACCCTTGGCCAGACCCTGTGCTCTCTCCAACGTCCGGCAGGCAACTATGACTTTGATGCCAGAGTTTCCGAGGATCTCAGCCGTTGGTCGCGTCACGAATCCTGCGCCGAGAAGAAGGACGGAGCTATTCGCCGGTCAGCAGCCCCTCAAGGAAGTCTAGGAATGTCTGCACTCACTGGTTTGTGCTGGTGCCAGCGGCATCGCCGAGCACGGACTGAAACTTGTCTGTAGCGATTAGCAATGGATGGCGAAGCTCGAACAGCAATCAACTCACTGATGACTGCCTCCATTGTGTATGATGTCAAATGTCGAATTGAAGGTGCAAAAGTGTGAGAAGATATATTTCGTTGCAACTCCGAGTCGGAATTTTCAGGATTAATGCAGCGTCATCGGAGCAATCCCATCGATACCCCGCGACGCCACCCAGCAGGGGTGGGATATGTAGTGGGACGGGCGCTAACCCTGGGAGGGATCCTATCACGTGAGCGGTGGTACCGAGATTGACCTGCCGACGTGAATGTTCCGACGTCTGACGGCTACGTGGAACCGCGTTTCATCATCCAAACAGCAACTTCACATCAACTCTCTTGGGTTTGGGCATGGTAGTGCGCTCTCGCCTGTGCGTACTATCCGAAGTGATTGTAAAGAGCTGGATGTGCCCAACGTGGTAGGCAACCTACATCATGCCTTCCGCGGTGGATTACAGGGACGATCTATGGATTGCTATCAAACAAGTAACTCGCGGCTGCAACCATACCGTGCTATGTTACTGACGGCGGCCCAGATTTCGCAATCAACCAATGATCAAGACTACATTGAGCAACTAGTTCCCGTTATGAAAGATGCGCGCTACACCAATCAGCTCATCCAAGCATTTGACCAGTTCTCCACGGAAAAAGAAGCAGAAATAGAACGAATATGCAGCGCAAACCACCAAGAATTCGTAAGTTCTGTCAACTCGCTCTTGCAGGTCCGCCAGGGAACCGTGGACATGACCGATGAGATTCTGTCTCTCAATGCCTCAATCCAGGAGAGCATCGACAAGCTTGCTGCGCAGAAGAAGGCACTCGTGGACTCGCGTGGTGTGCGACAGAATCTCGATGAAGCGAATCAAGCACTGAATGCGTGTTTGGACGTGCTACGGATCGCCAATCAGGTGTATGACTTGCTGAAAGAGAAGAACTACTATGCTGGTCTGCGTTCGCTGGATGAGTTGCAAACGATTCACCTCAAAGGTATCAGTCGGTACAAGATTGCAGAATGGATCGATAAGAATGTGCCAGCGATCCGAGAGCAGATCCGCGATGCGGTCAAGTCCGATCTGAGCACATGGCTCTACCGGATCCGCGAGTCATCGCAATTTCTGGGCGAAGTATCTTTCTACTATACTGACGTCCGCCGGACGAGAAACCAAGAGCGAGGTGAAGCGGACGCCCGCTTCACCAAGTTCAAGCTAAACTCCGCAATTGAACTCGTAGCGGACGAGACGGACGAGTTCGACGTCTTGAACAACGAAGAGGCTGGCAACGAGACAGACTTTACACCCTTGTTTGAGGCTATGCACATCTACGATACCCTGGGCAAGAGGGAGCAGTTCAAAGAGGAATACACGAAAGATCGAAAAGAACAGGGAGGTCTTATTATGCCCCAGAGCCTGAGACTACTTGATGAGGAATGTGGGGATCTGAGCAGTTTGCTTGAAAGCATCGCGGGCTTTTCCATCATCGAGAAGGCTACACAGGCGAAAACGACCAACTTGCGAACCCAGGCGGACGTCGATGAGCTCTGGGACACGATGTGTTCGAAAGCCATCGAGCTCATCACGGCTTCTCTGCCCACGGTAGACAACGATGAACTGCTTCTGAAGATCAAGGGGAGGATTGCTCTGTTCATGTTGACCATGGAGGTGTGTACTCTCTGTGCGAATTTCGAGTGCCATGCTGATCTGTGGCCAGAAATGGGGCTACAACGTATCAGCCATGAAGGAACTCCTCCTCGCACTGTTCACAAAGTACTCCGAGCTCCTCAAGAAGCGTTTTAGCGACGACTTCCAAGAGATCGTGACCACGGATGACTACATGCCCATGCCCATCAATAGCATCGAAGAGTACGACAAGGTGGTGACCGTCAGCTGGTATACGCCCGACAAGGAGCGAGAAGAACTGACGTACGCACCCAAACTCTCCTCTATCAACACCATTCAAGCTAACGAACCCCACAGCTTCCCCTGCGTCCTCCCCTTCTCCCAGATGTACCCACTTTGCTGCATCGACATCCGCAACTTCCTCAACCAAATCTACCTCTTCAGCGACGACTACTTCCAAAAATCCACCATTATCGACTCCACCCTTCGCACCTCTCTGGATGACCTACTCTGCCAAAACGTTTGCCAATCGCTGCTCGACCGACTCTCCTCCCAATACCCCGGTCAAATCGTGCAAATTTTAACCAACCTCGAGCACTTCGAGACGGCATGCTCAGAGCTCCAAACACTCCTCTTCGAAGCGCGCAGCTCCCCCTCCGCACCAGGACCCATCGTCCTCGCCGCTACCGAAAAGTTCAAAGCAGCAAAGAAAACGGCGTCAGACCGCATCTTCGAGCTCGTGAACAGCAAGATCGACGACCTGATCGAGCTCGCCGAATACGACTGGATGTCTACCAAAGCCCCGATGTCCTCGGAGCCCAGCGAATACATGGGCGAACTCACCCGCTACCTCTCTAACATCATGTCCTCGGTGCTCCTCGCCCTCCCTACCGAAATCAAAGAATTCATCTACTTCGACGCGCTCTCGCATGCCACCTCCGCGATCCTGGACCTCCCGCTCGACGAAAGCGTGCGCCGCATAACCCCCGCTGCCGTCAAGACGCTCGCCAACGATACGCGCTATCTTGCGGCTTTTGTAGAGGGACTAGGCAATCCGATTCTGATGGAGAATTTGGATGAACTGACACAGACGGTGGCATTGATGGGGACGGAGAACAGCGATGAGTTTTATGATATGACGTTAAGGAACAAGAAGTATAGTCGCGTGGATAATATGAAGGGGGCTATACTGCTGGAGAAAGTGGCGGAGGGCGCGCAGGTGCAGGCTCAGAGTCCGGCGAAACCGGCGGAGAGGGAGAGATTTGGGACTTTGGGGAGCAGGTTTGGGCTGGGGAGGTAGTCGAGTTATCGTGTTAGCGAGGGGTTCGGGCGTTTTGGTCTCACCATGTACCATAGATCAACGGTATGCATGCTTAGTTTCGAATGGGGTATCATGGATAATTCAACTCCTGCTGGTCGTGGTCGCATGTTGCTCGGCGGTAGCCGTACGGCAGGCCCTTTGTCTCACGCCTCCCGCTCATCCGACGCTTTCTTCTGCGCCTCCTCTCTCCAGCTCAAGAAGTCCCTACTAACGATATCCCCGGTCCCCTCCCCCACCCTTTGCACCTCCACAGCCCCCGACTTCTTCCTAAGCGTAACCCTATACAACCCCCCCCCCTTCACCGTATCCCTCAAATACCCCAGAAACGCAGCCGCGAAATTGATACAAACGTTCCCATCCCAGCACCCGGTGCCCCTCCTCACCATTCCCGGTATTTTACCCGTCTCGAACTCCTGCACACCCTTCAATATCCCCACCTTGCTCCTCCAACCGACGATTATCTTGGGGACGCCGAGGAGGAATGATTGGGCCCAGAATTTGAGTAACTTGCGCTCAAACTTTAGGACGTCGCGGTTTGCTGGATTTGGGGGAAGCTCTTCCGAGGTTTTGAGTTCGACCCAGGGGATGGGTTGGTTGGAGGAGGGGGGTGGTTTGGGGCCTGAGAGGCCGTCGACTTCACCGCCGAGGAGGAGCGTGTGCGGGCCGAAGGAGGTTGATATTATGGAACAGTGTTGTGCGTGGTTGGATACCCTTTCTCGAATTCTATTCTGGATTACTTCTTGCGGTGTCTCTGCAGGTGGTGTGGGTAACAGGGCTAAGGTTTCGAATTTGTAGCCCCAATACGTCATCATCTGATGACTCTGCTGGCGCGGATCCTGGTACCGCGGAGGGGGACGATTGGCCTGAGCCTGTCTATCCGCATGTCGAGCCGGAAAGTCTTCCTCGATGTATATCGTGCCTTCATACATCGTCGCAAACATGCTAAACTCTGCGAACATATCGAAAGGCGCCGTCATGATCTTTGTCATCATGCCGCGCCATGTCACGAAATCTGCTTTCTCTCTTGTGCCTCCCCTTTTCTTCTCTTGCGTCATGAGTGCCTGCAGCAAGCTATCTAGATGCGGATCTTCCGTTTCCTCATAATGGCGGAACGTGTCGAACCCTTCTTTGAGATCTGCACCGAGTTGTGGAGGACAGTAGTAGCTTATCGAAGAGCCATCGTCGCGGTATGTGTGGCTGTCGTCGTAGGAGAAGTGGGCGACTTCGCGGGGGCGCTTTATGCTTGCTGAGACGCCTTGGAAGCGGTTGAGGGGTTGCATGGGGAAGCGATGAATGTCGGAGGAAGGGCCCGTACTTCCCATGGGTGCGTGAGGATCGCCGGTAGAGGGAGGTACTGAAGCAGGTGAAGGTGGAGCGGGTCGCGATAGCGCGTGGGTTCGAGGGCGTTTTCGCGGCGGGGAGGGTGGTTCGGAGTCGGAGTCGGAGTCTGGGGGGGGACGCGAAGGCTTTGCGGGGAGACTTGGAGGCAGAGGAGCCGAAGTAGCTATTGGTGCATTCCTTGGCGGGGTCATTGTGGCGTATACCTGCCTTGCGGAGGGTGACGGCGAGGGATCGATGGAAGCACTCAAGCTGTAAGCTACAGTCCGCCCCCGCAAGACCTCCGCGCTACGGCGGGCAAGACGTACCAGCACCGCAACACTACTTGGCTCCACGACGCGACCTCTTCCTCAAGAGACCCTAGGGCAGCAATCACACATGGACCACCGTCGCCCCGTCCGCCCACCCCCGGCTGCCCGCCGTGCCCTCTTCCACGCCACCGCCTCCCGGCGCCATCCTAACCCGCTCCACGCCCAAAACCCGCTCCACCCCTCCAACCCGGCCTCTAGCAACCCCAACGCTCGACCCGCCATGCCCATCGCAACCGAAGAGCCGGACCCCGCCAACGACCTCGTTGAGCGCGACAGTGCGGGCAACTACAAGATCAGCGCCCCCATCACGGCGATGAAGATGGGCGTAGGGGGCGCGAGGACCGAGGCAGACGAGGAGCTAGAGCAGGAGAATCAAATGATTGCGTTGTATGGGAAGGAGAGTCAGCATTGGGATCAGGCTGGTAAGTAATACGGGGACATATTAGGGTTGGCGGACAGGAAAGCTAATGCTGGGTAGCTGTGTTGGAGGAGATTCAAGTGGCGTTGCAGTCGAGTTGTGAAAGGAAGGTGCAGAGCTTGGAGCAGGATCGGTGGATGTTTGAGGGGGAGGGGAAGGGGAAGGGATGAGACGACTTTGACGGGCGGTCGGGCGTTGCACTGCGGATGATTCGAGCATATTGATGGGGTGCAGGAGAGTCCTTGTGAGTGAGCATGATACCCAAATGGCATTTTGAGTAAAAAATCATTACATCACAGCTTCTACAGCCGTTGCTTCTGAACGTGTGAAGATCGCAGCATCTAAAGTATGAACTATGACAGGATACACCGACCTAGGATTCTGCCATCCCGCGATAGCGAGGGGATTCGACGGCATGATGGAGTGGCTGCGATAGGGTCTGTGGATTGTAATACGCGTACGACCGAGGTGTGGTTGATCCGCGTGTCGGCTGACAGTAAAAGATGCTGACCTTGGGAGCATTAGAAGCCCAAATGTGTCGCGCATTCTGTTCACATTAGGTGTGCTATCTGAATTTTCGAACAGTTACTATTGCGAGGCTGTCGAAAGGCTTCCCGGGACTGCGTCGGTCAGTTCATCGTCTCTCAATCTGTATATTGGCCTGCTGCTGGGGCGCCTGCCTATGATACCGTATTGTCGCGCTTGACACCCTGAGGCTGCGCCGGTATCGCACGATTGCGACGTCAATGGGGCGCAACGTGACAGGGGCTGGTCTGTGAAATTTCCTCTGCAGATCCATTGGTAGTAGGTGTCTTCTGATATAACGAGGTTTCAAGCCCGGTGGCTGTAGACCGTTAGGGAGGGCGGTTGCAGGTCGAGTGGGCGACAGTTCTTCCTCGACGGCCACCATGGCCCAACGAGACTTCCCTGGGACATCCAACTCACCTATACGGCTCTTAGGATCCCCTAGATTCAGCTCCTATACATCTAGGTTATATCAAATCCCTAAAAGTTGGCGTACGCGGCCTTCCAGGCGGCGAGCATTCCGGGCATCTTGGGCGAGCTTCCGCGCCTACCTCCCTCACGACACCACGCTCTAACGGCATTACACGAAAGCTGAGTCACCCGAGACGACGATTTAGAACTTCCCAGACATCTCATGGCCATCTCGCGGCCCATACTGCAGCGGAAATATTTGCTCTCTGGCTGGTGCCAAGACTCTGAATGCCAACCACGCAGAATGGACAGGAGCAGCCAAATTCGCAGTGACGACGAATTCTGCGACATCTGGACCACGGTCAGTGCCATCGATATGCGAGCAACGGCTGGCAATGTCCATGGCCTACCGAAGCCGGTGGGCACCGACATTGCCGACCCGACGCTCCAATAGCGCGTCGAACACGTCTACCTTCGATCTCACGAGCCCGGCGACCCGTCAGCGGCAGCGAAGACTAGCAGCGACGATGAGCTCCACGTTGGCGACGACTCCTTGAAGGAAGGGTATGTATCCAGAACACTTTGTTCTTGGGAATGCTGCTGAGTACGTGCGGGGTCGCTCATGGTGGATGAGCCGTGCTCTCTACCGCATTCCGCGATGGCGAGCGCAAAAGCTCACGTCGGACAACGAACTGGAACAAGATCGAGAGATGGAGTGAGTACCTGGAATGGAGATAATTTGAGAGAAAGCTGACCCGACATCTACAGCGACAAACATCGAGGCTTGCGAATGCGCGCTGCACCTTTGACGAGTCCTGCAATCCAAACGCATCCACATCCTAACGCATACCAAGCCATACGTTTTTTGAACAAGCGCCTACGCATACTAACTTCCAAAACTTGAGCACACACGAGAAAGGCGGGGGTCAGGCGAGCCGGTCGGCTTTTGATGCTGTCAGAAGCCCAAGGAGCCCAGATGCAGGAAGACGTCAGCGAAGAATGCAGAGACACAATGAGAGAACGAGCACAAACACAAGAAGTAGAGCAAGAAGAAGAATATTGGGAAACACACAGAGACATAGTACCTGTCGTGGTGGCCGTTGTGGCACGATCTGCAAACCCTGTAGGGGCGCGTCGATCTTCCTCAGATGGTCGAAGGCTGCGCCGACGGTTCTCACGGCTCTGGATAGCTTACATAAGGAATTTCAGGGGTATTTCGTTGTCTCTGATATGCACTCGTCAGGACTTTGGATTTTAGAGATACAGGAAGAACAGAAGAAGGGGCGGGACGCTGGCACGCGATAGAATGGGGGCTTTCGGCCTGTGGGTAGACCTTTCGGACGAGGGAATAGGAATCTGGAACTCCGTTAGCATCCACAATGACGGCAGTCGCTCAACAGACATTGCAGCAATTTCTGCAGCCCTGAATTCTGTGGTAGAGAGTCCGTGCAGCCATGAGAAGGCATTTGTTCCTGGGGCTGCCGGAATACTTGCTTGACCCCAAGATCAACGGAATAGGGACAGGAGCTCGTAGTCCGGTAGTTGAATTATAATGACAGCCACCAAAGGCCCCATTGCAGCTGCCTCTCGTTGCGCGTCCTGACGGCTGTTGGAGTGGTAGGCCTCGCTCAACACCAAGCTCGCTGCGCTGCTTCGACCGCAGTTTCTCAATCGAACCACGCTCGAATGGACTTGGAAAGGTTTGGAAGTCCACGGGAATAGACATTATGGCAATTGCGCACCCGGAAAATACGTGTCCTCTCTTTTGTCGTTGCTGTGACCCTCACGAATGTGGGTTGGTCATCTCAGTGGTCGGCAACCCCAGATCCTCAACCAGGTCGGGTCCAAATGGTACCAAACGAACTGGTAATCGTCTTTGATGAGTCTCACAATCATTCTGCACCCTCACAATGTACCTTTACCTGCGCGTTGTAGCCAGAAACCCTCACGAAATCTCCGCGATTCCTCGCCTGTCCGCAACCCTGCTTGGTGCTCTCCCCGATTGCAGCCCCGCCGTCTGCTTCGAGCAAGCTTTCCGGACGTATTCCAGTCTTCAGAAATCGACTGCCACCATCTCTTGAGCCTTCGAAGCACCGCCTCACAGTTTTGGGCGGGTATTCTCTTGTCGTAGCCCTTCAGGAAGCATCCCGAGGCTTCCCAACGCGCTGCAGAGCGTACCTGCCCAACTCACAGCTCGTCGTCCGGTGACCCTCAGCACCTGCTCGTCATGCTTCCTGAGAGTGTCTCACATGGATGCAACTTACAATCACCGTGCCATTGACCTCCTGAGCTCTGCAATGCCCTTCATCGGGCTCAGCTCAATCATGCCGTCTTCTCAGGGCCCTCGTACCCCACCTGTTCACTCCGCCTGCCCCCAGCTGCCGCCACGGCTCCTTCCGCCGTGGCTGCCGCCGGAGGCTGTGCCTAGCCGCTCTTGGCAATGTGACAGGGGTGGTCGAGCACGCTATCAGGCAGCGGGGCGGCCAGGATGGGTGAGAGAAGGAGCGATGGAGCGCGGAAGTTGGGAACTCCAAATCTATGGCCAATCTTCCAATGAGCCTGCACGTTCATCGTCAGGGCGTTTCCACGTCTGTAGATAGTCGACGAGGGAGTACTTGACACGGGCTTTCGAATGGTGTTGGTCTCATCGTAATCCGACTTTTTGGTGTGGAGATACGGCCGGTCGGGGATAGCCATCGTCTTCGCCTTTACCGCGTGGATTCTCGAGACGGCACGCACGCCCACCTCGAACCCACTCCTCCCATCAGTTCACCATCCCCCGCTGGAAGCTTCTGACCCTCTCCGCCGACAGGGGGAGTTGACACAGACCAGGACCCTGTCCGCATCCCTCGGGTATAAAAGCAAGGCCCCCGCCCTCCCCCTCTGCTTCTTCTTCTCCCCCTCAACCGACACGCTTCGATTCTTTCATCATCCTTTGCTATTGACCACTTCCTGGGTCTTGACCATCAGCCATCCGGTCTTGACTACCTCTTCCATCCATCCCTTGTACACTTGTACCATATTGTACATTATGTCGGCATCTCCTTCCTCTGCTGGTCACGGCCCGCCCTCCAGCCCATTTGCCGGCACCGACCCCACCCTCTACTCACCCGAGACAGTCCGCAAGGTCCCCAAGGTCGGTCGTGGTCAGGTTGCCGGCGTCGAGTCCTCAGTTGCCAACGGCAAGAAGCCTGTCAAGCCCTCCAGCCAGGTCGTCATCAAGGGCATCGACTACATTGGCCTCAAGCCTGAGCCTCATAGGCTTGGAACCTTCGTCGACGAGCTCGCCAACAACGACCCGGCCTTCATCTCTAGGTTTCTCTTCGTCACTCGCATCTCCAATGGTACCGTCGCCGGCCAAGACCACGAGATGGAACAATATCACATCCAGCATATGATGAAGCTGGTGAGTATCGCCCCTCATCTCCATGACTCCTTGCTGACCTGCATCCAGTACCAAGTCTTCGCGACGTGCGTTCCAATCTACTGTCGTGGTATCCACCTTCGGTTCGACAGCCTGCGCGACGCCTGCGAGGCTAAGCAGCTACTTGAAGCACACGGGTTCGAGCTGTGCTTCATTGACAATTACGACTTTGCCATCGCCAAATCGCAGGACACGGCCGCTGTCAACGAGTTCGAAGGCCAGGTCAAGGTCGTCGTCATCGTTGAGTCCTTTGGAGCCTACAACCAGAAGCAATCCACCCCTGCGTTCAGCCAGAACGACATCGTCTGGCTTTGCGAGGCTGTCGAGTCTGCCATGAATGCTTTTGGTTCAGTTCGTGTTTCTGTACACGTCAAGACCGACGAGATCGATGGAGCCGACGATACCGACGAAGCCAAGTTGCTGTTCACCTTCCGCGTCGAGTTCCATTCCGCTGAGGCCGCCATCCGCGCTGTTGCGAGCTTGAAGAAAGACCCCATGTGGGATGTGGGCCAGACTGTGAGTCGTCGTGCCCATTGTCTTGCCGACTCCTATGCTAACTCTTTCCAGAAGCTTTGGCGTTGGTCAACCGTCGAAGCTGCCGCTTGGGTTGGTCCGCGAGCACCCGTCTCACCTCACCGCCGCCAACCGCGCATCGACGACCAGGGTCGCCTCGTTGAGTTCCGTCATGCCCCTCAGACTCACCTTCAGCTCCTCCGTAGGCACCCTGCCGACGCCCACAACCGTGTCCGTCGTGAGCGAATCCTTGACGGCACGGATGTCCGCACGACGATTATGCTTCGCAACATCCCTAACAAGCTTGACTGGGTATGTAGCCTCCTCATCCTTCCAAGCCATCATCACTGACCTTGCGAACAGTTGTCTTTGAAGGCACTCCTTGACCAGGTCTGCTTTGGCACGTACGACTTCGTGTACCTTCGGATCGACTTCAAGACTGGTCACAATGTTGGCTATGCGTTCATCAACTTCGCCGACATGTCTGGTATGATCGCGATGCTTGACTACGTCGAGGGTCGTGGCTGGATCGGTTACCGCTCCAACAAGAACGCTGAAGTGTCCTATGCAACGATCCAGGGTCGTGAGGCATTGACCCAGAAATTCCGAAACTCGTCTGTCATGCAGGAGACACCGTTCTGTCGGCCTCGTCTGTTCAACACCTACGATGATGCCATCACCATAGACGCGCTTCGCATTGCCGGCTTCGAGCAGCCCTTCCCTGCTCCAGACAACCTAAGCAAGCTTCAGCGGTCCATGGACAGTGCCCGTAGCGTCGGCCTCTTCCCGCCCACTGGCCCCACCAACAACGGTCAGCGCTTCATCTTCAACAGCGACTTTGATCGTGGTACTCCTCGCGACGTCGCTCACAGCGCCACCACTCCCGCCCGCCATGTTGTCGCCCGCATGATCGCTGGCATGACCGAGCAGATGAAGCGCGAGTGTGAGCAGTTCAACGCTTACACCAATGGCCTGAGCCCGTACGGCCATGTCGTGCCTTTCCAGTATCTGCCGGCTAACGTCGTCTGCGACTTCATGAACGCCGTGTACGGTTATGGTGCTAGGATTCGCGTTACTGACCCCGGCGTTATCGGTCGTCCGCCGTCTGACCAGACCGCCCACGCTCTACCTCAGCTCTTCAACTACTCTGGCACTTCCCACATCCGTGGTCGCACCGGTCAAGTCGTTCAGGGTCATACCGGTCAGTCGTCTGCCGGCCCTGCTCCTGTTACGCCGAGCTCTTCCCACGCCTTGACCTCCGGTGGCCACGACTATGGTGGTCTCCACATAGGCGACGCCTTCATCCCTGGCGAGTACTAAACGCCTCTCGAGCTTCGGCCTATACACTCTGATGCTAGGCATGTCTCATGACTAGCTGCGCGTCACTGCGTTCGCACACGTTCCCGTTTTGCTACGTCGGCGACCATTCGCGATCTTCTCGGGTTTCAGCATATTTACTCTGACATCTTTTCTATTAGCCTTCATCTAAGACGATGCATCTATCGTCGGTCTTACTTGCAGCGACTCGATGGTTTCTTTCTTTCTTTTCTTCTCGGCGCCAGATCTATCGGAACAGACATCTGGTTTACATGGTTATGGCGAACATGGTACTGACGATCTGGCTGTATGGCAATCTGGTGGTTGTTATGTGACTGGTCAGGATGTTCAACGGTATCCAGGGTTTTCGGATCGGACTGCGGACATGAGTGTACCGTAGATATGTTTCCTTTGTCGCGCATTCTCCTCAACATGGATAGAAAAAGGGTTTTCCAACCATCCTCGTCTTCTTCTTGCTCTGTGATGATGCTACCGCTCGAGATCGTTGCGATCTCTTGGTCGCTGCCACGCTCGTGATATCCGTGCTGCTGTGCAATATCCGAACCGTGTGGCGTTGGGATTGTACGGCCGAGGAGGTGTCTTCCTAATCAGCCGCGGCAAGCATCGACTTGGGGTCGCTGAGTGACCATGTAATAAAGGGAGCAGCAAGGTTTTGGTGAGATGCTTTGAGATCCATAGAAGAGGTCGACGGAGTTCTTGACGGCCTTGTTGATTGGGTGGGAGACGAGTACTTGCTCAATACGAAAAGCAATGCGCAACCGTTGTTAGGGGCCCATTCAAGGGTGGATTGGCGGGCATAGAGCGCAGGCCGGTTATGGTGCTCTTGGAGCGGGTGGCGAGCAGAGAGAAGGCGGAGGTTGAATTCGACCATGGCAGCTAGCCTTGCAAAGTTTCAATTGTCGATGAGTTGAAAAGTTGATGCGACGATAATGATTGCATCATTCCAAAGAAGGCCATCATGAGTCTGGTGTGGAGGTTATTGATGAGAAACTAAAGAACCATCCTGAAGACTGCACCAGTAGCGATGCTGAGTACCTCGCTGCGTTGGACTTGATCGTGGATAGTCGATGCCTCACACCCGTCGTCATGAGATGAGCTATCTAGCTGCACAGCATTCGGCTTTTCATGAGGCACAATCTCTCCGAAGATGCCTTGATTGCCCAAACAATCCGGACATGGGCCAAAGACATGTAGTCGAAAGGGGAAGCCGGCAATTCTCAGTATCGAAGCTCCAGCGACACCAATAACATTGACAGATAGAGTGGGGATCGAGCATCTTAGCTGATGCAGTATTCTGGGTGTATTCGGTCAATTTCGCGTGCTGAATCACATGGCAAAAACAAACTCATGAAGAGGCGGCATGGGGAACAGGGGACTCACCACAATGCCGTAAATACGAGTCTCGGTTTGAAAACACCGAAAGGGATCCGTGGGGTTCGACCGCTAGCCCTTAGGCTGACCCAAAAAACACAAAAAAATTACTCTAGTGAAGGGCGCTTGGTGCGTCTTATCTTCTTTGACGCCCAGTGCGGTTTCTCGATCGATGGCGCCAATGCGACTCACAATTACCTGTTCACAATATGTGAATTAGCAGGTTTCTTTTATGGAATATGTGTGCCAATTAATAAATATATATAGTCCAAAGGCACAGGACTGTAGGGGTTAGGGAAGGTCCTTGCGGCGGGCAGAACCCGACTTTGTGGGTGAAGCGGCTCACCAACTGCATGTCGCCTGACGTGGTAGTGAGGGGAACTTACTAGGTGGTGACACAGAGACAGGGCTTGCGTTGGATAGATATGCCGTAGGTAAGGGTAAGGCTTCAGCAGAACAGCGTAAAGGGGGTGATGATATCCAAGGGCAGAGAGACACCAAGCAGGCCAGAAGGCGAAAGATACGAGCGATGGATAAGTGTCATCAGGCAGGATGCATGAGGCAATTTGTAGAGGTAGGAAGGGGCCACGGGATCTCGCCATCGCTCCCGCGGACATGGGGATGAGCTTGCGGAAAGAACCATCGTGACTATGGCGGGGCTAGGAGCTATGCTGGACCATCCAGGAACCATGTGATGCAGGAGATCGGGCTCCGGCGAAGCGGTTCTGTGAGATAATGGTGAGGAGGCTTGACAGTGGATCTCCCTCTCACTTCATATCCTTCGATGGACTCCAAGAGTGTTGAAGGGGATGGCAGACGCAGTGACGGCTTATGATCACTCGGAAGCGGACGAGGTTAGTAGCATCAGCTTCAAAAGAAGATCTCCGAAGACTTGGAACCTTCAAAGTCCTGGATACTTATCTTGAAGTAAAATACATGCTGTGATTCCATTCTCCGGCAACACGGGGGAATACAGTCATTCTTCTCCTTGGTTGGGAATGATTGCGAAGATGGCCATGGATGCAAACGAAGAAGGCCCTTTACCCTGACAAAGGCAAGGTATAGCGCACGAATTTCAAGCCATCCAAACTCTCATGCGTCGAACAACGGCGGTGCAAGAGTGTGAGCACAGCGCACGGGCCTTTGATGGTTGTGAATTCGCGGTGCAAGCGCCTTTGGTGTCGCATGCCCGCCATGGTGCACTCCAGGTCGTCGACGGCGACAACAACTCCGCCATCCCTTTCTAGAGAGCTTCCGCATCCTGCATGTCCCAATCGATGAGGCCGCACATGTTTTTGCTGCATGCGCTTGCATTTGTTTGCTTCGTGGCGCTGCCCCTGGCTTCTGCAATCGGCGGGCCTCTCAAGCAACCCCGCTCTCCACCCCGCCGTCGCAGAAGAACATCTACTGTGTCCTCTGGAATCGCCACTTATATACCGTATATCGTGAACGATGTCTCATCGAACCTATGGGGCTACGCCGACTGCGCGATGGGGTGCGGCTCGACGTTTGATGCCTCCGCCAGGCCCTCCGTCCACCGCATCTTCGATACCGCAACTCCAAGGAGCTCAGTATACTCTTTGGGATCTTGAAAGGCATAAATAGTCGCAGGAGGTACATTTACACCAGCTCGCGCACTCTCGCCATGCCGTCGTTACCCGTCGGAGGTCCGCCATCCTCTTCAAAATGGCACACCGCCAGGTGAAGAAGAGAATGACATACAGAGTAGCATTCGATAGGCTCACATGGTTCTTTACTGATTGCAAAACCTTGGCAGAGATGTGTGCGGCGCGAAACAAGCACCTGAAAGTCATAAAGATGCTTCCCTGTACGGGCACCCTTCGAGTCGCGCAATAGACACCCAACGGCGGGATCAATCAAGACGGGAGCGGCCCTGATGTCAGAGCAGAGTCGACGACACCCTGCCATACACCCGGAGAGGCCAGATGAACGGCATGTCGCAGCTGAGGTAGCGACTTCTTGCCAGGTCAACACGTGAAAGCGTAGGTATACCTATACCGCCCGGCAAGCCACGTAGTAGAACCCGAGCATACAGAAGCTGGGCTACCGAAAACGGCTACTGTTGCAGAAAGTGGCAGCTGGTCGATTGGATGCGGGGAAGACGCTCCAGCCTCGAGCTGTCGCGAAGCCGATACGAAATTCATCGTGACACGACATTTGAAGGCATCGGCCCTCATCGGACGCACACTTTGCCCATAAGATGCGACTATGGTAGCGGAAGGCTTCGCGCGGGCAACATGGTCAATGACACTCGATTTTGCATGCACCGGATGGACACATACCCTGACGCATGCAGATCGGATGATCATTATGCCCTGGGTAAGAGATTCGTGCTCCAAGCAGCTGGCAATCCACAGCCAGACCAGGACGGCCACATCAGTAAGATGCATTCGACGAGCTTTGTTTTCGGCATACGTCGATCACCATGTCTCCCAGCCCAAGAGGTGTTCGTTGAGATAGGCGATGGTGGTCTCCATGCTCCAGTCCGGTGGAAAAAGGTACTGCAGCCATGTCCAGGTCGAAGTTGAGCCGACAGTGCTGTAGCACAAGCATGGGGATGGCAGGTTGAGGGAAGCCTTCATACCGACGGTATCACTTTGTCCACTCGATATCCGACTGTCCAGAATTCCGGAAGTTCCAATATATTGCCAATCCATCCGGTCATCCCAAGGCTCATGGCACTGCCAGAAATAGCAGAAATGGCGGAAACGAGACGGAAACGGAAAAAGAAACACATACTTGACCTTGGTGTTTAGCAGCTGTATATAGCAAAGCGCTCGCTTGCTCGACCTTCTACAGCTCATAGCGGAAAGGACGATCCGGATATCGGTCGATACAATCCGGTACCAGGATGTCATCGACTCGCTTGTCACCCAACGCGCACAGAAACGAGCCAGGAGCTATAGCATCAACGAATTGCACCACAACGACGGCAACCACGGTGCGCGCAGACTCTGAATTTCTTGGTCGTCGAACCGATTGTGTTGAAGATGGCCTAAGTCGCGATAATGCCTTGCTGTGGTGGCTGGGTGCTTGTGACATTCTCGGTAATATGTGCCTGCAAAAAGAGATTGGGCACATATTCCGTCTCTCGGTGTTCGCGTCAGAAGGGACAATTGACAAGGAAGGTCATGGAAGCTGACTGCTCTTTGATTGTTGGCTACGCTCAAATCGAGAGCATGCTTCTTCTTCTTCTTCCATGGATTGCGATAAGTCCAAAGGAAGCCTTTGCAATAGGCAACCCATGATAACTATCCAGCGGGCGAAAAGTTGCTGGGAGTCCACATCTGCCATAAGCATTGGCTCCAATTCGAAGAATCCGGGAACCAGGCGCGTGAACACGATCGAGCGATAGGAGGTGCAGGAAAAGGTTTCAGAGCCGTGGGATACTGAGTCAAGAGAGAAGGATACCCAGAGCACAATGATAGTCTAACACTATGCATCGCGATTGAGTCCTGAGAAGGGCAGGACGGGAATTACTCTCTTGACATGACCTCGTAAGCCTTCAAACGAGGCCATGAAAAGGATTGCGAAGAGCGTCTGCCAGTGATTCTCGAAGTGGTTTTACACAGACCAAAGACCTACGGGTTGGATGGTGGTGATCGTCCGATGTTGGAGGCAGTCCGATGTCGTCATGTCCGGAACGCAACATCTTGCAGCGGACACTGTTGAACTGCTATGGGACCAGCGCAATATCGTGTATGGTGTGCGACATGGAAGAGCTCGATATCTGCACTCGTCCAGGCCATGCATGACGGTCCTGCCGATGATGCCCTCGACAAGATTCATTCGGTGGACGTACCGTCGACATCCAGGAACTTCTCGGCTTGCGAGATTAAATCGGCATCGTAATGACCAGAGTCACGAGCTCTGCGGGATATCGGTAGTTCTTGATCCAGGAGGGGGCACAAATTGATCAACGGCCAGCATCTCGTCTCGCTGGCTTGGCCGAGTGCCAACTCTTTGACTGACACATTGTGCAGCCTGCCTACCAGGGCGTTTAGGATACTGCAGCCAGGCCGTCATTCCTTGCTCTTTTTATTTCCCTTTCTCTTCCTTTGGCAGAGGCGGAATATCCCAGGAATCGATCTTGATTTTAGGCGAGATTGGCTTGTGTGCGCCATATGGACTTGCACCTAGAGCGAGCGCAAAGAGAAGCGCCCAACCCAATGCATCCATGGGCAGCTTCGGTGGCTCGGGGTTCCTTGCATACAGTTGCTGAGCATGCACACACCCGGTTGTGGTACTCGTCGTTTCGCACAATCAGCTGGACACGAGTCTGGGTATGGCCGACCCTATACGACATGACGGGTTGGTTCTATGGGCGCAGCTATTCGGACTGCGCCCCAGTCAGCATTTCGGGTATGTCTTAGCGAGACCGATAGTCCCGAGCCGGATGGAGGTTGCTTGTCGACAACAAGCCGCGTTCCTGCAAGCATGGCAATATGACAGCCATGCGTAGGCTTCGAAAGTACTAGCGAACCGTAACGAAGCTTGCTGGCCGTATCGGGCAACCCATCGAGGGACAGTGTGCTTCGATGCACCAGGCCGAAATAGTACATCAAAGGTTGTCGCTCCCTGTATCTCCCGCGGTGGATGTATCCTAAGAGGAGTACCTGGACTTGTTAAATCGTACGTAATTGGCGACCTGCTGCCATTGACCGTATAGTATTGCGCTGCAAATGTGCTTGCCCGTATGTCCCGGATATCGACCTTCCCATCTTCCCCGCCACATCAGTAGGGGTAGGGACGTCGCTGTATATCCGGAAGGGGTCGTGACGCCGCTTCGAGTAGCTGCTTCGCGAGGATGCCACGCCGCCGCCGCCGGGGGTAGGATGCACACAGGGACGGGCTGATGACCATGTCACCTTTGCTACCGTCGCCGCCGCCTCCAGCGAGTGCTTCCGGTGGTGATCCGATTCGAGGAGAGGGTGTTGCAGTCTGCTGGGGCCAGGTCCCGCCGCGCCCCGCGGCTGTCGTGCAACGGAAGTTTGTGGAAGGACTTCAGGAGGTGCCTGTCTGCCAACTTATGAGCGACTGTTGCATGTCAGTATGGGTGTGGGGCGAGGCCTACTGGCTCATATCGTCGCCGGACTTTCGTCGAAAGTGCTGGCGAGTAACGAAGCGCGCCGTATCCAACCCCGGCGCGGATAGGGCAGCCAGGCACGCTGGATCGTTCCCCCAGAGCTGTCGAAATCATCGCGCTGTCCTAACTGACCTCATCTTCGCGGTATCGCGGTCAGCCTGGGGGACAGAAGAGATCGTCGCCGCGACAGATGGCCTCGGGATTCTCCGATTGTGCCTTTTCCAACTCGGATATGTTTGCGACAGCCATCAAGAGCCTAAAGAGAAGGCTCTCCTGATCAGGTTCTCGTCGCGGGCATCAAATCCCGGTCGCAGATACGCCAGTGTCTGGAGTGTAGGGCTTGTGCTGGTGATGGTGGCGGAGGCGGCAAGGCAAGGCATGGCAAGCTCGAGGCACGGTCGTGAGCAAGGTGGAGTGGACGCAGACAGCAATGCAGCGAAGCCGGCCTGTGCAACTCCACACCAAGTTTCCTGTAAAGGTTTCGGGAGGATGGAAACTTGCAGTGGGCGAAGGTGCTAAAGAGATGATATCTCCATTGACAAACCACCCCACCTCCCGTGGTTTCAGACAGGGGAGCTTAGAGCACGGACCAAAAGTGCATTTGCCGACACTTAGAACATCTTGAGTCAAAATTTGCGCCCCAGTCACAATGGTAAGTATATCAACCCGTTTAATGAGCTCTCGAGGGAGCCGAAACAGAAGTCGAGGTTGCATGCGGACGAACACGTGTTGAGGGGAACCGTGGCACCCAAATGCTTCTGCCGAAAATCCATTGCGAACTAGCTACCAACCCCACGGCACGACGCCGTACGCCGCCAAAGACGACCGCAAGGCCGATAAGAACGGAAGACTGTAGCCGATAGGCAGACTAGCGGATGTCGCTACCCCAGTCCTGATCAGCGGCTGACCACATTGTGTAACTTGTCGACGGACTCCACACCCATCTCCAACTCTTGGCGAGCGCCTGAGTAAGGCTGTATCGTTAGACCTGTTACACGGCACAGGCGGATTCTCACCTCAGAGTATTCGGAGCTTGCGGTCAACGAGATACCAGGACGCAAGGGGTTGGGGCATGTGCAGGGTACCCGTGTGCCAAAGGGTTGTTCACCGCTTCGTGACACCTGGTATCACAGGAATACGCAAGACCTTAATAGGCGGGCATTCGATTACGGCGACTGCGCTTGTGCTATTCACTGTAAGACTGTACGGGGGCGCTTTCATTGATTTAACCCTGCTGGGAGCCCGTTTGACCTTGACGTCTCTACCCACCCCACCCGGAATACTACCCTCCAAACCCCCAACCCACGATCTGCTTGGCAACCGCAGCAGGCTGTCCCCATTTAATAGCGCTCCTCTTCACCGTGTTTTTCTCCACGTCCACAACCTCGCCCGCATCACTTCGAAGAAGTCAACGCATCCCTTGCCTCCTCCGCACGCTTCTTGAATCACGCTCAAGCCCTTTGACGGTACACTGCCTAAAAGTCTCTCATTGTCAGGAGCTTCTTTCCCGTGGACGACGACTCTGCACGCGCTCCCGCGACCCGATCAGCACGCCGGGCGCCTACGCGAAGCGACGGCAACACACATTTACACCACCAACACACCCACAGCAGCGCCCTACGTCGCGACGTATCAACTCTAGTATCGTACATCCACATACCATTCAGCGCCGTAGCCACCAAATATCTACCTCACTCTCAACCCATCCCGACACCATCATGCCCGCCCTCTCTGGTGAAGCGCTCTTCGGCATCTCTTCGTCCGACAAGCAGAACCTGAAAGACATTCACGAACTCCTCGAGCGCCTCTTCGCCCGCAACCGAAACCAGCACCGCCGGAACCACTGGTTCAAGAGCCTCCATCAGTTCCGAAAGCAGCTTGGTCTCCTGCTCGGGGAAATGGAGAGCACGAAGAAGGTCACGGTCGCTCGGATGATGACGGAGCGCCTCCAATTCTGGGATGAGAAGTGCATCCACCAGTGGTATCTGTAAGTAACTTCATTTCTTCACCAATAATTATGAGTTGAAGGGTATGCTAATTGTTTGAAAGGCATTTCACACAGCTTGTCGCTGTGGGACCGTTTGCGGTGCTGGGCCTGGCCCTGATGGCGTGCACTGCTAGAGTTTGCCGGATTACAGGAATCACGGCGCACTATGAGGAGATCGCCTCGGAGGACATGAAGGGGATCTTGACGGCGGTCGATGATGGCTTGATTGCTGACGAGTTTGGCGGGCTGCTCGACGAGGAGGAGGAGGAGTGGGATGAGGGAGTGCTCCTCATGAGGGAGACGTAGATTCCGGGGGTGCTACTTTCTCCATGTGTATAACTAGTTATGAATAGCTTCTTTATGATGAAGCACATGTGGGTAATTACGGGATTCTCTTTACTGAAGTGATCATTTCTTCGATGCGTAGTGATTCTGCTTCCTTGCATCTACTTGCAAATTTACGTCATGCTGAAACTCATCTGGGTGCCCATTGCATGTACTACCCAAGCCATCTCTCCCGTCACGCAACGGCTCGGATCCACGCACTCGGTCGCACAGCGCCCTGAAGCTCATCTGAATGGCCACCAATACTCTACTCACGCCATATCTCCCGTCGCGCGACGCCCTCGCTCACCCCGACACGTGCGGTCATACGCCACCCGGAGGGCCCTCTGGATCCGCTTTTCATTGAAATGCCCGAGACGTTCACCTCGTCTCACGACGCCTCTACTCTTCATCCGCGATCCAAATCACCTCATCGCCCATCTCCCCGCATACCCATCCGAGAGCCCGACTTCCTGATTCCTCTCCTACCCTCTGCTCCTTGTCTTTCCCCTTTACGTGCATGCCGTGATCCGCACCTTTGACCACCACCAACTGAGACTCTGCGGCCATCTTCTTCCGGGTTGCATTGAGCATGTCCAAGGGACACATTACATCTTTGTCACCTATTACAAATAGAATGTGTATTGTAGATGGAAGATCAAGGAGAATTTGGTCGCGAATGTCGTCTTTTGGGCCTTTGAGGGGATAGGAGACGAGCATGAGCTTTAAATCGGAGGGAGGAGATGACGAAGAGAGGACTTCGGTCGCTGCGATGACGGCTGTTCTTGCGCCCATACTCCTGCCTCCCAGAACCAGCGTCTTCTCTTTCAGATTAGTGGTCTCGAGGTGCGATATGCACGCATGGAAGCCCTTTACCCTTGCTTTGAGATTTATGGAGCCTTGGAACGCGAGGATGGGCGCGCCCTTTGAGTAGCCATTACAGAAGTTTACTACGGCGGGTGCAGAGAGCGTTCCTCCTGCTCCATGCGTAAAGATGAGGGTCGGAGCGTCTGGGGGATTTTTGCTGTCTGGAGTGTAATGATGGCATGTGAGAGGGTTCTTGACGGAGACGTGGCTAATGGTAAGGGTTGTGGGCTCATTTCCCCCATCTGACGGCTGGTCGTTGGGCTTTTTCTCGGGCTTTGTGGCTTTTTCTTTATTCGCTTTTGATTCTGTTGACTTTGTAGGCTTTGAGGTTTTCGGCGTGTCTTTTGCTGGTTCGCTCGCAGCTTGCGATTTTGTGGATGAGCGCGTAACGCGTTTCTTGGGCTCTGGTGCGTCTGGTGGAGCAGCGGCTTTTCGGCGCTTGGGTGGCATGTTGTCGAAGTTTGAGAGACGTAGGTGCGTCGCGCGATTTCCGAGCCTGGCCAAGATACCGAGCGAAGATCTGGTGGATTCGCGATCAGAGGACGTTTCTCCAGCCACACTCCAGCCACCTCTAGATCACCAGAACGAACTGCATATCCCCCACTAAGCACCACCGACAGCGTTCATTTCCATCAAGAAGGACTCGTTGAGACAGAATGTCTGAACAATTGCCATGTCGTATTCCTACACCTCCATTATATCGTCTCGCCAACATCTAGCATTCGCATGCCTACAAACAAATAGCAGTTCCAGCTCATAATCGGCAAGCCCCTCAGCAATTGCCTGCCCGAGACCGCTTTCTTCCATAACATGCCCCCATTATCCCGCGGTCAACTTGTCTCTCGGCCAAGTAACCTCACCATCCTGTTGCCGAAAACCCAACCGCTGCAAAAGCTTCTGTCGGAACTCCCAAATTGTCGGTTCTGGGCTCTTGTCTCTCTTGAATTCACCGCCTGGCTTTCTCAAGTCTTCCTGCGTCGCATGGTCATACAGCGAGATCGCCATGAGGACTAAAAGGTGTCGCTCGGCCTTCTTGTTGGGAAAGAACCACTCGTTCTTGTCATTGAAGGGTGTTACTGAAACAATCCTGATATGTGCGTCTCTCAAGATGACATGGCGGTGTAGAAGGCTTTCTTTCCTCAGATAAGGGTACAAGGCGTCATAATTGAGCTTAGAATGATGCGACGGAGAGATACTCCAGGCTTCGATCAAATGGTCGTATTTTTCTATCCAGGTGTTCGTGTCTTTGATGACCGGCTTGTTATCTTTGTTCGCAGGCATTGCTTTCGTCTCTTATGATCGGCTCTGTGTTTGCTCCAAACACAGAGAGTGTGCTGATACCAAGTAGGAAGTTTTGGATGGCCGCCGTCTAGTGTTGGTGTAGTGATGATCTAGGTATGTGATATAATCTAGTGCGCTAGATATACCGATAGCCTTAAGCTTCCGAGACAGTGTCGCACTTATTCTAGCTGATGAAGGGTTTGTAGGGTCATCTTCTTGGGTCCAGTTTGGTTCAGGTATCGATTTGCCACTGCATAGTTGTAAGGAAGAGGATATAGGGTTTAAGCAGGCCACCATTTCTGCACTATGTATATGCCGGCACCCCGTGTACATAGGCATGAGAACCCGAGGGTCTTCACTTCACAGCCACTTCCAACACGCGTTGTTCACTCACATTCCTGCTGCTAAAGAATAAATCATATAGCGCACTCTACCTTCCTGACAACCGCCGCATGTAATACTGCAAACTAATCTCTACATACCGTCACTAAGCTCTGTCTTGGCTCGAATGCTAGACTAGTGTTGCATGTAGCTATCGCGAACAGGACTCCGACATAGACATATAAATAGCAGTAATGACCTCCTTATTATAGCAGCACTATCACAGGTATCAAGGACTACACTTGCGTCGACACAGAATCCCGAAATTCCACGCATCAACACCCTTTTACGAATATTTGCCAGCGGCGATCAACTCAAAACACGACAGCCGGAGTATCTCGCAGACTAGCTACTACCAAAGACCAAGCCTACGACAAGTCTATCCGAAGTATTCGCATTCGCATCGGTGACCCATCTTCTGGCTGGATCGAGCAGAACGACAGAGCCAGAATGGCACACCATCTTCAACTGCCTCACCGAAGCCTTCCGAGAGGCATTTACGAGAAACCCCGAGATCTAGATCTAGAAATATTATACCGACATCTGCATCCACAAGCCATTCTACGCCGCTACACCGTCGACAAATATAACAGTCTGAACGTTTGCTTTCAGGGAAATTTCAAGCACAAGAGGAATGAAGGGAGATGTGGAAGTGATCTATGACCGCAAAGGGGTAAAGCAGTGCCACATGGACTTTTTGGTTCCGTCGCCTGGGCGTTGTATAAAAACGCCGCCGTGGGCGACTTGTGGATGATTGTGCAGCCGCAGTCTAGCGAATCGAATAGAGTCAAACCAAGCTTCGGAAGGTTTTGAGGGTGGGTGTTGATCATTGTAGTTCCGAGGCGGTCTGATTGGCTTCAGGTGTGGAAGTTTAGACACCAGGGGCACAGGGTCGCTAGGCTGGTTGGGATCGAGGGAGCAGGGGTAGGAGGCCACGCTGCCGAGTGCGTGGTGATCGGCAATGGGCGTTTATTGGCCAATATTGATCTGCGTATTTCGATATCTGCACGGACGGGAAGCTTGGCATCAGATCCGCTGTGATATCCAGTCGTTTCTCATCACCGCGGGCCGTGAAATATATATAATGGAAA
The DNA here is from genome assembly GCA_010405425.1 of Lentithecium fluviatile CBS 122367. NCBI lineage: Eukaryota > Fungi > Ascomycota > Dothideomycetes > Pleosporales > Lentitheciaceae > Lentithecium > Lentithecium fluviatile. Next base: position 475,913 of record MU005598.1, on the reverse strand, counting down.
TTTACTTCTGTCGATCCTGCTTGTCCACATATTCACACATACGATCACAATTTTAGAGCTGAACTTGGTTTGGAGTTCAGCGTGCATAGTAGTCCGGGCTAGTTTCAAGGTACTGAACCGACGCGAATTGGTAGCCATAAGCTTCGCTTTAACGCTTTCTGAACAGGGTGGCGCGTTTGCATTTAGATTGGAAGACGGCGGTATCACTCGTTCAAAGCGACTTCGCGATAGTCGAGTGGAGTCAAACAACCGCTCGAATTCCGCCCATATACATAAGATGGGCGAAGCGAGAGACTGTCCCTGATAGGCTTGTTCGCCTATCTGAAATCCAACACCATGAAATTTTCTCCATTGAAATTGGAAGTTCCAATTTCAGAGTTTAGATCTAGATGCCAGCTGTGCACAGTTGGTATGCACTATTCAATGGTAGACTCCCTGGTTCCAGCCTAGATTCGCGAACAATTAGTTCCAGTCCCTCTATCGTTCTTCGCTCTCTTCAATCTACGTCTTCTGTCGCTTCTGGTTCCAAATATCCTTCTTGCTCCTCGCTCCTTTCCTCCAACCTTCCAATACTCCTCTCCGCCCGCCCAGCCTTCGAATTCCCCAACGGCCACGCAGTCTCCTAGCACTCTTCCACACGCACACACGATCAAGGATCTGCAACCGAAACCGCGCAGGCGTTGGCCTTCCCGGGCCCTCTACCCCAAGCAGTGTTTTCGACTCCTGGTTCGTGTAGGCGGGTTCGCTTTGCTCGGTTGGTCCAGCTTAGGCTCCAGAAGGAGATGAGGTAGTTGTACTTTTCGAGCCAGGGGGCATTGCTTTTTGCTTGGGTTTGTTGCTGCTAACGGGAAGCTGAGAACAGTGGAGGTGAGGTGTAGCTTCAAGATTTAGACTGCTAAATCTCTTGAATAAATTACTGTCCAGAAATTGGAATTTCGAGATGTGAGGGTAGGGTTGCTCCAAGATAGGGATGTTTGAGGCAGATTGTGTCTAGAAGTAGCGCTTGGGTATCTTTGAGAAAACAATAGAAGCAGAGATTGAACTCAAGGACACAAGTACGCAGAATCGCCCGCATTCAATCCGAGCACTTCTGAATTTGATACATGGAATTGATAGCGAACCCATAATGGTACTTCCAAAACTGCATTGCCCTGCGGCTGCGGATGGCCCTCAATTGCACGGTAGAATAGTGAACTTCTGAGAGCGCGTTGGCCAGAGAGCCTTCCTGCAGATGATGAAGGACTGATTTGATGTTGATCTCTCCACTCACAGCCTTCAGCTTACAGATATAAGCCCATTGCATCTCAATCCAAATTGTCTTCGCTCTTCTCCCTCACCACACATCAGCACCAACTAGCAATGGTTTTCAGCATCTGTGGCAAACCCAAGACTCCTCACGAGCTGGGAACCGACCACAAGATGAGGTCTAGCCTGCCGCCAGAGCTCCAAGAGCGCATCTTCGATCTCGCCTTCCGCTTCGATAAACCCATCGACCCCGCCTAGTTCCGCAAGGACGTACTCCCACGCCTTCTCGCCTGCAAGGACTTCTTCCGCCTCGTAATAGCGCCCTTCTACAAGAACAACATTATCAAGATCCAGAGCGGCGGATACTTCTCTGATATCAGTGGAGCTCGGTCCTCACCTTCCCCTTCCACCGTCTTGATAGTACTTCGCAACTCACTAACGCACTCCGACCCCAGGATGGCACAATGAAACTCTCACCCGCCTCCGTTCACTCCTTCATCCGCACCCTACACGTGGGTCTCTTCCTCTGCCTCGACGCGGACATGCCCGACATTCGGGACTCGAACGACTGGCCTCTTGTCATGGCATTTGCCCAGGACCGCCTCGGCTTCACACAAGTCTTGCACGTCAAGCTCATCATGCGTTTCCGGGCGCTCGCGCTCCAAGTCAGCAACCTGCACATGTTCAGGCCGCAGGTCTGTGCGTTGGGTATCAAGTTCGCCTAGGTCGACAAAGTGGAGATGGAGGTTGAGAGCAATAGGAATGTGTTTGACGAGTGCCTGACGGGCGTCGTGTATGACATGTTTCCCCATATGAGGAATGATCCGGCAATGGCGCCGGTGAAGGAACGAACGGCCGATATCCTGAGGAAGGAGCTTGGATGCGATGTGTAAATAGCGACGGGCTTTTCCGTCGCGCCCGGAGCCGCGCATGACATTTTTGACTTTGTTAATGACAATTGAGTCGTATTTCGACCCGTAGACTTTACTGTCGGACCATCAAAGGGGTTGGCAGTCAGAGAACGGTGGAGGATAGATGCTCACCGGGCGGCTACACGTTAATTAGATAAGACAGCCGGGGAGCTCCTTGCTCACCCGCGGAATGTTCCGCGCAAGCATGTCAAATATTTCGAGTGCGTGCCTTCCCCCTCTGCATCGTTTCAAACAGGGAGCACATGGCGAGCGAGATTGTTGAGCGTCTATCGAAAGCTTCGCCTCACTATGATGGGGCGTTCCATGTTTCGCCAAACCCTGGCCGCACCGCGACCGGGGGATTTTCATGAGGATGTTCGTCGCTCATGTGCAAACCGTGCAGAGAGTCGTACGATGTCGAGCCCAGAAGCCTAAAGTGCCTAAAACAGATGAGATGAGTGATATACCCAAGCCACCGGTCTTGCGGCCGTGCTGGTCAAGTCTACCCCGCGATTTCGACTCCCACGTGATCGACAGATCATGCAGGGGTTTGCCTTCAGCGCATTCCAGCCCCTGCCGCCCGACCGTGGCAACCCAACCCTGCTTCCGACGAGAATATCCCTCAGCCTTGTCACACATCCGTTCAGCGCGTGCCACAGCCAGCAAAAAAAGCAAGTCGATAATTTGCTCAGTCTGTCCGGCCCAAACGGATCACAAGGGCTGCCACAATCAGCAGCCTATCAAAGCAGTCCAGTGTAGCCAAAGACGTGAACGTGGCTGCGTCAAAGCTTCTACCCCAGCATCGAAAGGCCCGACGGGAGATCAAGAGTCGGCCCGCCTCAAGGGTCTCGCATCCGGAAATTAAGTCCGGGCCTCTCGGCATGCCGACTTCCCCACAACAGGGCTTGTCCGTGCTGCTGCCCGGGCTGTGTGATTTGAATCGTACGAGCACATGAATGATTTGACGTTTTTCACATGTGCGATAAGCTTGTGCGACAAGACCGTGCTACCTTGCACGCCGCGTGGCAGGCGAGTGATCGCTTGATGTACACGTGCGGGTTTGGCGGGCTTCTGCACTTGAGCATTGCGAGATGGCAGATTAGGAAGCCCAAGTCGTCCAGACTCAGAGTGATATTCGGCATTGAGCTACGGCACTCGCGATTGGAAAGTACAGCCGGAAGTGGTAATTGCACGGCCTGGGTGTCGATTTCGTGGCTGCAAACATGAGTCAGCACGAGAAGAGACAACAATGCAAATAGCGATGCTGAAACGGAAGCGCGGAAGCCAGGGAGTCGTAATACATTATTTGTGTGCAATGCCATGTATAAGTGTACATGTTGGGTTGAAGGATTTAGCTCAGCTAGGGATGTTCCAAAGCGACGGGTGTGCTAAGGCGCGTTGGATGCCAGCCCAGAGTGTTGAGTATGTATGTAGAATTACAGAAGAGCGTGTAGACAGTTGCCATGCCAGTAACAAGATTTTGTTGCAAATGCGAACCCAACATCGAAGACCGTGCGAAAGAGATCGTGCATCCTCCCAAGAAATTTTTTCGCACATGAATGCGAGTGCGAGGAATTAAAGAGCCACCGAGGTGAAGAAAACATGCTGATGCTATGCAGAAGCGCCAAATCAAATGAGGGAATAGGCGTAAACCGATCGACTTGCTGCCCCAGCGCCAAACAAAGATGCGACTATGTGAGAGTATTATGTTGTACCAGATGGAGAAAGGTACATGTGCATGTAGATGAAATCGGGATTCGCCTTTTCGAGTCCGGGGTATCATAGCCCTGATCGTCCCCCCAAGATCATTTTCTCGTGTATTTTCTGATGTGTGTACCGTATGCATTGCGTGTCCTTCGTTTCCAGCTCTGCCATTGATATGGTGAGCGAATTAGTAGCTGTAACCATGGCCCGGAGTGTACTTGTGATCCGTCACATAGTACGAATGCGGGTGCGGCTGCTGTGGCGCTGGTGCGTGGTAAGGCGGTTGACCATATGACTGCAAGGTCACCGGGGCAGAGGCCCTTCGATTAGGATCATGTTGCGGAATGGGGCTTTCGGTCTTGTGCGGTATGGCGGATGTGGCAGATTGGACATGAACGTCATAAACCGGGGCCTGGGGAATCGGATATTGGGAGGGTTGCGGGACCTGATCTTGGTGTGCCGCTGGGTATTGAGAAGCCGCCGGTTGCTGAGGGTAGTGCGGGACCGGGCTCACGTGCTGATCCGAAGGGTACTGCTGGGATGGCTGCTGGGCTTGCGGAGTATACTGTTGGGTCGAGGCTGCCGGTGATGGATACTGCTGAGCGGGACCAGGCTGCGAGGAGTAATGCTGGGGCGAGGGCGCCTGGGAGTACGAACGTGTAGCATTCTGCTGGGAAGAGTACTGCAGAGGAGAGGGTTGCCGGACCGGGTAGTGCTGTGTGCCCTGCTGGGATACGTATTGAGACGCACTCGGCGGAGGCGGTGTATAGTGCTGAGGGCTTTGTGTCGTACTATACTGGTTCACCTGTCCGCCCTGCCAGTAGTCTGGAACCTGGAGGTGGAGCTGTGGATGCGTCTGAACCATGCCATGGGCACCCATCGCTTGAGTGACAGCGGCCACCGGCTGGTGATGGATATGGCTTGGTTGGAGCTGATGAGAGTAGCCCGCGATCAACGGAGCGTCTTTGCTCTCTTCATCTTCGAGGCTGACCTTCCAGTTGGCGAGGAGTTCGGGTCTGGGTTGTACCTCGGCTAGCTTCGGGTCCTGGAAGGGTCGCTTGAGCTTGCCCGCAACAACATCCTCGAGGCTGTAGTACGAGATGATGTGGTGCGTAGTGCCCTGGTACTTGACGGAGATGGTCTTCTTCATCAAGCCACCTTCTTTGAACTCGTAGCTGTCAATCAAGGAGCCACAGAAGCGACGTTGTTGGTCAGGCGTCAGACTCTGGGCAAAGTTTGCGTAGACCTTGCCCATCGGGTCCGTGGGGGTAATATCGCCAGCAACAGCACCATCAAAGGCGGGGTTGTCGTACTCGTCTTCCGAGTTGTTCACGTTGTCTCCGGTTTTGGTGATGGACGGACCGGAAGTGTCCTTGCGCTTTCGCTTGCCCCCACAGGACGGGTTCAGGGAAGACTTCTTCTCTTCTGGCTTGAGTGCTCGAACCAGTTGGCGGTAGATGAGGCAGTTGTTCATGACACGGCTCGGAGACCAGTGCACGGCATCGGTCCATCGCTTGATACCAGAGGCGTTCTCTTCGTACACCAAAACGGTCCCGGAAGTGAGCATCTCGGCTCGTTCTTTGTCATGTGGTCTGCGGCTGATATGGCTGAGACGTCCTTGTAACGCGGCCTCGACGATAGTCATGGCATCTTTGGTGGTGTCCAAAAAGCCGTGCCAGGTGGGCTTGAAGGCGGGCTGAGCTTTCACCATGCTGCCTGCAATTTGCTGCCGTGGGGGTGGTGGCGTAGAGGTTCCCGTGTTGATTACCCGAGACGTAGCAATCGAATGGTGACGAGGCTGGACGCTTCCTGGGACCGGGGGCTGTGGAGCAAAGTTGGTATACAGGGAAGGATCGAAGATGGGTGCATACGGCTGAGAGTGCGTATGTGATTGGTGCGACCAATTCCACGAATCCGCGTCGTAACTGTCCACCTTTTGGACGCCCGTGAGGGACATGTTGTGCCCAAAAGGTGGCATCGTCAAAGTCGACGCTCTGATGCCTTGTAACATGGGGAAACGCGGGTTTGAAAAGTCGAAAGCCAAGTAAGTGTCTTGAGATGCAGAAAATGCGTGCTAAGCTTTGGTGGGAGGTGGTGAATCGAAATCAAACCATGGAAAGTCGCCTTTAGAAGAAGAAGCGTCGAACGTGAAGGACCAAAAGACGGATATTAAAAGAGTAGTTCCAAGTATCCGAGGGGAATGGCTCCAAAGGGCAACTCGTGATGCTAGAATGGCTTTGTTCGGTCAGTGCTTTCTCGAAACATACGCAGGAAGGCTGGCGGACTCACGAACAACGGAGATTAATGGCGAGCGAGAATTGCTTCTTCCGAAGGGCGTCGGCAATGCAGCCGTGCAACGTGGTCTCCTTCAGATCGTTGGACGACACGGCGGAAGAGCTGGCGAGGCGGGACGAGGACGCGGGGTCGTGGGGGGACGGCGGTCGCTCCTTCCACACAGTCCACGATGCTCAGTCCGTGCGGCGGGTGGTGGTTTTCCTGGACGACACTCGATGAAGGGCGACGGCAGGGACGCGGTTGAGGATGCAGGAAGCTGCTGCGAGTGTCAATCGAGGAGGATCCGGGTGGAGGTCGACTGGTCGCTGGTTCGGACGCACGTACCACTGTTGATGGCGCAAATGCACGATATCAACTGAGCACAGTCGAGCAGACGGTCTTGATGTACCGGGAGCGGGATGGGTGATATGTGCGGGCTGATATTGTTGGATCGGCGAATTGCGTAGCGGCCCTGGAGTCCAAGCTGCGAGCCACAGTAGGCTCCCTGGAAAGTAATAAGAGGGAGAAGGGATAGGTGAGGTACGGGGGCGTCAGGGCCGGCGAGGTACCGGCATAGGCCTGTTTCCACGCGACAGCAGCGCGCTATCGAGGCGTGAGGGCCGGGATGCAGGCTGGTCGGAGAATTGCAGCTCTGGCTCTGCGTCGGACGATTGGGGGTGGATGGAAAGGGCAGGTGAAGCGCGGCGACGTTCTGCGATGCTTGATGCTTGATGCTTGATGCTGCAGGACGAATGATGCAGCCCGCTGCGTCTAAAGGTGCTGGGGAAGCGTGCAGCTTTCTCTGCGGCCATGACACACCACTGAAGGGGCTTGACCTGCTTCAGCCGGTGGCCAGTGGACGTGGTCTAGGAGGCGGCGCGATCGCCCCTGCTCGCTGCTGGCCGCCATGCCCCTCTCGGCGGTGCTCTCAGGCGTGCGATGGGCGAGCGGTGCCCTCAGACTCAGACTCAGAGTCGGAGCCGTGGCCATGCCATGGCATGCCATGGCATGCTCGCCTCCCGTAGCCCCGTGGTGCGTGTGCGTGTGCGTCGAGTAGTCGCGCAGTCTCGTTCTGGCCCTTGAGACGATCGCCGCAAAGGCGCAGCGGGCCCTGCTCGTCCTGACTAGCCGGCCCAGCGTCCATGCGCCAGACGCGGAGTGGGAGACGGGGACGCAGCGTAAGCTTTCACGTTCCTGGCGGCGGCCGCACGGCGCTCGTCCAGATGTTGCAGCATTTGCACGCATCTTGCATCTTGCATCTTGCATCTTGCAATGGACGGCGGCGGGCAGCTGCCCATCCACCCCGACGTCGGGCGTGGGCGTGGGTGGGTGCTGAGTGCGGAGAAACCAAGAGTGGAAGCGCGCCGCAGCGCAGCCCAGTGCACCAGTGTAGACGTCAAACATGGAGCGCCCTGACGGCTGCGCGCGCCCATGGTGCCGTTAGCGATGGTCGTCGCACGTCGCAGCGCCCGGTCTGCCCATCGCGGAGTCGGCACGATGCGCTACAGAGGCTGCTAGGTTTCACGCCTCACGCCTCACGCCTCGAGCGCAGCCCCTGCTCCCCTGCTGCTGATAGCGGCGCGCCAATCCTGCCCCCCAACGTCCCACACTGCACCCACGCTCGACTCGACCTCGAGCCGGCCTGTTTCTCGCCGCCCGCGACGCAGCGACACAGCTCGTGCCAGGCAGACGGCCGCTGTGTTCAAGTGCTGCAGGCGACCGCTTTGGGCGCGCAACGGCAGCGTCACGACGCGCACTGGAAGTGCTGGGCAGGCCGCGACAGGGAATCCATGTCCTCGTCGCGGGGAGACGTGCGGCGTTGGCGAGAATCAGACGCACGTCCATCACACTCGACTTGGGCAGACTCCACCGCCAGTCATCACACGGTACACTGCACACACCCACTGCACCCTCAGCGCGCCCCGTGCCCGCCCCGCGAACCTGCGTGGTGGACGTCGTCTGCTCGGCGACGCGTGCGGCTCGCCAGTGCCAGCGCCCTCTCGGAGTGCTCTCAAGGAGACGCTAAAGAGCCGCGGCCGACTCCTCATCGCCAATTTCCGCTCTCACGAGCCGGCGGCGTCGCAGCGCGGCCTCATCGTGCGGAGAATTCCCCCAAACAGAGCCGACCGCACCCGCGAATCAGCGCCGCCCGTTCTGGTGATATGAGCATGCCCGGTGCAGCATGCAGCGAATCTGCGAGCGCTGCGCACGGCACTATGCTCGTGCTGCTATCCTAGTCAATATGACCACCACGACTGCTGCCGGCTCGCTCGCTGGAGCGCTGCTCACATTCAGAGCATCGGCTGGCGCTCAGGAACACCATTTCCAACGTGACCACACTGCACGATGCGTCCCATGGTCATACACTACCAAGGCCCGCTATTTTTACGCAATTCGCGTGCGGATCGACCGGTGCGCTCCGCGACTCAGTTGCTGCCAAAGGGCAACAGTTCTCCTTTCCTGCTCCAGGCGCTCTGCTCGGACCGTCCTAGACACCCCAACTGTGGTTAGACGAGCCCTCATCCCCCTCTCCTAACACAGCAATCGCCTCAGCTTCGCCTGCAGTGCGTCATTGTTGACTTCCAAGGTCGCAGCGGGAGCAGGACTCAGGAGAGCGACAGTGGCACATTGTGGTCCCGCCTGCGACGCTGCGTCCCCCGCCGAGGATGGACGTTGAGATAGCCTCAGGCACGCAAATAAGGCTGAACTGAACCACAGGGTCGGACTCTCTAGCCCGCCGTTGCAAAGTTTAACGCGCGAACTCCCAGAAAAGCAATGCTCGAATCGTGCGGGGAGCATGATGTCAATCTTAACAGAAGCAAATATAGGCAGACATACAACTTTGTATAAACAGCCATTGTCCTCGCTACGCATCGCTTCTGCGACGGAAACAATACCCGATCGGCGTCTTGACATTGTCTAGAGCCTGCCGCTCTGCGCCTCCCGACAGACCCAGTTCAGTGCCTGGTACGTGTCTGGGCACACCCAACATTGCGGCATGCTGTCGACGTTGGCTGCAGCGGTGGAGGGACCACGCTCATCAAGTAGTCGGCCCCCCAAAAGCCATTTGTTCTTTTGGAATGAATTCTATGTCCTGGTTTGCCCTGCCTGCGGAAAAACATTCGTCGTAGCATTGACCTCATGTTGTAACAAACTCTGGTCTAACTTGTCCAGATGCAAGTTCGGCCCCAACTCTCCGCCTCCATCATCACGTAACGATGCTCGTCCGCAGTCTGTGGGCTGGACGCCGGCCAACCTCGGGTCTCAGGTGGTGAGATGGTCGTTGGCGAGACAGTCGTTGGGTACGGCACCACTGTCGAAGCAGGCTCACCTTCCTCGCTTGTGCGCTGTGCAGTAAACTGTTCATGTCACTCGATAACGCCCATCGCGTAGAAGTCAAGAATCGAACGATAGCTCGGCCGTTAGCCAGACCTAGGAGTTTCCGGCCAAGCGTCCAGTGGCCGACGCACAACGGCCTGCTTTCAGCCGAATTGGACACCGACGGCGCGACTATGCAAGTGCAAGTGACGACACTGGATCATTTGACGAATGCATCGCGAGTTCGCCATACCCTGTTTGGGCTCTCTTCTTTGCTTTTCGTCGCCCAGGAGATTGCGGTCCTGCCACTACATCAGCTAACCGCCGGATTAGCGTTCCCCCGGATACCCACGGTGGCGCGGTCAACGGTACTTGCAAGTTTGCATCGGACCCGTGATGGCTACTGTCTTCATACATTCCTTGGCCCTGCTCATCGCAATGGTGGTCTCCTCGGCCTCGCACGGCAAGGTGCGTCCGGTACACCATTTCGCAATCGATCGAAGCTACGATCCATGGGGCTAGCGACTTGGCTGCACAGAGGTATACTCACGCTTGGATGATGCGCCAAAAGAGGGAAAGTTGAGATCGTCCACATTGTCACAGCTCGAAATACGACTTTGGCTGCTTTCTTTTCCGCGGGACGCCTGTCTATTCCTGAAATTACCTTCATTTTCAACCTTTTTTCTTTTTTTTCAGGCACCAACCATAATTCGGACGGTACTCGAAGTCTCATTGGTGACTCTATGGCGGATATTGGTGGCAGTCCATAGGATGACTAGCCGGTCACTTTCAGGGTCCTGCCTTGGAACCACACTGTGGCGACGTTTATGGCAGCTGCATGCACACATCATCACCATAGGAAGTATAATCCGGAGGATTATTTGGACCTAGCACAATTGTCCGAGCTATGCTGACAAGGTTCATAAACTCCCGGTCTCGCCAGCTCCCTCCAGCAGCATCTGCAGCATGCTCAAAGTTTTGCCTTCACGAAGAATGCGTTCATGTCCTCGACGACACGACGACCGTTTCTCCAGGGTATAACCTCTCAGACCCCAACAAGCTAACCATGCACATCAAGATAGGCTGCAGGTACAAGGCGCAGAGTATCGTTTTGTCGCCAGTCTCGGTTTCGCACGGTCGCCAAACTTTATTGCATTCTGAACTCAGCACACCAACACTACGCTATGCATTAGTTGGAGGCCGAGTCCCTTGATGGAGGCGTAGATCGCTCTAGCGTACCATCATTGCTGGTCTCGAGTGTCCTGGCGATCAACCGGCGTACCCCGAGATGATCTAAGGAGAGAACATGCATCGCTGGACCCTGGCAAGCTCACGAGCTGTCGACATCAGATCCTGCACGTCGCTGCAGTCACTCTGCCATCGAGTCACCCCACATGCTGCATAGATGCAATGCAGTCTCCAAGCATAGCGGGCGCTCAGCCGTTTCAAATGGAAGAAACAGTCGGCTTGTATTATGCCAATCACAAACAACGGTCCTCCTGTCCGGCGACCCTCTGTCGTGGACTTAGATAACGCGGGTTCGCAGATCGAAATTGACGAAACAGCCTGGTGCCAGGTACAGAGCGGCGCCGTGTAGCTGCAGAGATCTTACGACCTCCCACGGCCTCCCACGACCTCCCAGATCACGCCTGCGATGTTTCACGAGATGATGATAGATTTTGACGCAGATTTGGTGTATGTTCTCACATCACAACGATACATGCCTCCACTTGATCTGCGAGGAGAGTCGAATGCGCTTTCAATGTGCATCTCGTATAGAGTTCTAGAGGTGAACTGCGCCGGTGTCGAGTGACAAGGCTGCAGGCAATCGCCGGGCTCGGCCTTTGATCGAAACGTTCCGGAGCAGAGAACGGCAACCACGAAACGGGGCATGAGAAACGAATCCAGGTGCCGCCACGGCCGGCATACAGTAGTCTGTCATGCGGGTGAGGGATGGAGCGGAAAATTACTCACGGCCAGAGGAGTGGTCGATTCACCATCTCGCTAGCTCGCAGTGTGGGGCGCAGATTTGCGTTTAACGTTGCTTGTGCTTGTTTCCGTTACTTACGGCCCAAATTGTGGTACGGTTTTGCACGGGCTGGAGTGAACGGCGGGACGGTTACTGATTACTGCAGGGTGGCTGGTGGAGTTTGCTCAAGGGCCCGCTGGTGCCTGTGGGGGGCCTCTTGATGGAAACCTCCAGTGAGGGCTCGGTAGTGGCGTGAAAATGGAGATGAGCTCATAGTACAGAGTGAGTGGAACGGGTGGCGAGCTGAGGAGACTCTGGGTCCAGACAGCATCGTACTCGGCAGACGTGAAGCAATTCTTGGGCCTTGAGAGAATATCGAATAATTTTCCGGCACAAGTTCAGTTTCCTTTTCAGATTTGCGTGTCCATGTCGAGCCTACGACACTGCGACATATCGATCGTAACGACTACATGGCCGAGGCACTCTGTGGGCGAGGCCCTCTCTTCCAGTCATATTACAGTCTCCGTAACAGAAACAATTCATCCTCGTCACCACCACATCGCCACTAATGTCTATCGGGCCTAGCTCTGCACTATCACAATCATCCTCGTACATGCTCGGACATCACAGCTTCCTCAGCACTTCCCGGCAGCAGTAACAGAGCAGTCGATGGGTGCCGACCGATCCGGACGATCAACGAGGCCCATTTGACTGTGTTTAGATTCCAAGTTGCTCGCAGCAATGTCGGTTGGTACGGTATGCTGTGAGAATTTGGGTCTCTTGAATATGGTGGACCTCCTCGAGCATACAGTCTCTTCGTTTAAGTAGTTTGTAGCATCCCTCGGTATAAGTGACGCTAGGTTTAACTAATGTCCATAAGATAGATTCAGTTTCCCCCCTGCGAGCGACCCACTCGGGCTTTGATCGTTGATACTGAGCCGCCATGGCGTCGGCACGAGATGTCTATAGCCTCGGCTTGCGCCTCTCCGTCGCATCCTCCGCGTTTAAACAAGATACTTCTACGATATCTCAGAGATTGGTAGGGTCATTATTTACCGACCATAGAGTTGAGTCTTGACAGTTCCAAGATGGGTTCAGGAGCCGCTGTCACACTTGAGAAGAGATGGGAGATAGGGGAGAGCAAAACGAGAAGTTCCTGCACAATAGATCACAAATTAAATATCAAAGACGATGGCCAGGCGCGCGAGCTAAATAGTGTAATTATATCTGTTAACTACCCACCTCGAACCTCCAATCTACTATCTCCTTAAACTAGCTACCTCCTAGTGGCCTGAGGACTTCCCGGTCGGCTTTTTCCAAGTCGCCAAGTCCCTATCTCCCCCCATGCGAGACCATTTCTATCTCGCCGAGGCAACGGCAGCCAAGCGATCTTCAAACCCTCGTGCTCGATGAGCTTCGAGCAGAGACGATTGGACTGAATACAACGGGAACACTCCTGGTTACCGTTTCCAAGATCGCACGCCCCCTTGGCGTGAGAAATGACGTTGCCTTGAACACAATACTTACAGGAGGGGTTGGGATAGGTCCCGAAGAAGAGCCTGCAGTATTCCTTCCAGGTGTTCTTTTCTCTGACCAATTTCCGGTTCTCTCCCTGGAGAACCTTAGCCGTTGCATCATTGAGTTCACCCAGCCCAGCCTAGCCACCAACGTCGCTATTCCTCGCGACAGCTGGGAGCGGCGTCAACTTTTGGAGGGGATGGAGGCTTGTCTTCTTTGCTCGCGATGCCGATGGAGCTGAAGACGGCGCGTGCTCGCTTCTCTGCAACAGGCTGGATGAGTGCGTGCCCTCGAGAGCAGCTTCTTCACTGGGTGGTTGTTGGGAGCTCCCTTGACCGGATACATAATCCTGGCCAGCAACCATTGCCGGCTTATTATCACCTAGAGCTGGGAAACGGTCGGACATGGGCTGCTTACCGGTGGCTCTAAGCCTGGCATCTGGGTGGCTTCTGCTGCCCGCTAATGGTGCACCTGTCTCCCAGCACGTGGCCTCCAGTCTGAAATTGGGCTGGGGACTGGGGAGATCTGTGTATTCATAATCTCTGCGCATCTCGAGCTCTCCTGTGGAGCTCTGCGCTTCTGTAAATGCATTAGCTTTGTCCCTACTAGTACCTGGGCGAGCGATCTTGGCCCGAAGGTCTTTTTCTTGCTTCTGAGGAGCTTCTTGATGAACCTTGACAAGTTTTTCGCGTTTGCTCATCCTCGCACTGCTGGTAGCCTTCTCGGGGCTTCCCTTGCACGTGATAACATCTCGTGTATACCTCTTTTCCAATTCCCTTCGGAGACTGCGCTCCGTTTCGAGCTTGACTTGGAGCTCGTGATTCATGCCATTCTTTGCCTTTTGGATTTCTTGCTTGAGATCCTGCTTGGATTTGCGACGAAAAATGCTCTCTGCTTCGCTCTTGCCTTTCTGGAATGCATCATTGCGTTCTGCTGCAATTCTGTCGTTAAGCTGCTGCTCATCGTTAACCGAAAATACTGGCTTCGTCAACTCGATGCCTTGGGCTAATTTAGTGAGCTGCCGACTCTGTAGTGAAGGCGCCACTTGTCATCCGGAAGGTGCTCGGTCGCAAGTAACAGCAGGTTGCTTTACTGTCTAACCTTTCTGTTGACAGGCTCCCAATTTCTGCTCTAGGATGACTCCAAACTTTTCTCCGAATTTTGGAAGAGGAAGCTTCTGTCTCGAAATATCCTGTTGGCCGCCTCTTCTTTGCGCCTGCAATAGTTCTGTAGGGGTTCGAGTCGGTAGTATCCGATCGAACATCTTCTATCTAGATGCCGTTTAAGATTCAGAGTCTCTGGAGGTCGCTTTCCTTCTATGAGCGCAAATGCCCTCCAATCCATCGCACCACAGACTTCGAGACCTGCAATCCTGGTTCGTTCCAGGTGCTCATGTTGGAGCTCCTTATACCTCTCGAGAATTCCAAAGTACCTGCTAGCGCGACGTTTTGTCTTGTAATCCCATGAAAACATGTCCTTCTCCATCTTCCCCTCGAGAATGAGGGCAACGTTATCGTCGATCTGCTAGCGGAACTGGTCCAGTTCACACCACAGTGCTGTTTCTACAAAAAGTCAGTCAGGGTGCCTTCAGCCGCTTTCGATGCACTTACGGGGCGGGGAGGAACCTCTGCTGTTTGCTTGCATGGCGGTTGGGGTGGCAAAGCACGGGAGAGTCGAGGTACAGAGTCTGGAGAGAGTGTGGCACGACGAAGTGGTGGGCAAACGCGTCGTGTGCTTAGCGTCTTAGCGGTGTGAAGTTGGGATGAAAAAGGACAGCAAAACGGTCTAATCGCAAGAGATCTATTGCGAACCTATCAGCTATGCAAAACGATGGCCAACGCAACGCACTTGGGTATTATTGCTCCAAACCCTCCTGTGCAAACAAGACGAAATGTACAAGAAGCCCTAGGACGACACTCACGGCCTCCCCTCCTCACCCCTCTCCTCATCTGCGGCACCGTCACCATCTCCTTGCCCTCTAAATCCTCTCCAAAGATCCCCCAAAGTCCCGCTAAGACTCCTTCCCCTCCCGCCCACGCTCTCTACTCTCTCCTCATCGGTATGTGTTCTCCGTCTGTCAAGCGGCTCTCCAATACCTTCATCAATCTCATCGGCCCCAATCCCCAGCACGCTTTGCCGTCTCTTGACATCGCCATTGTCTCTATGCACAGCGTGTCCTCGAACAGATCCACTACGCTTCAAGTCTGCCACCATCGCGCTCAGACTCGTGGAGAGCGGGCTGGCAAGCAACGGCCCGGGAATGCTGTTGCGCATCCGCTCAGCGGTGCCGATTCGGCGCAAGCGTGGATTGGTGTGCTGCGTTCCCGGGGTGACGGCTGCAGTGTCAGAAGTATTCCGTGTGGGGGTGTGCGGTAAGGGTAGGTTGGTGCGGGGTTCGGGGGTTGATGTGGAGGGGCGGGACGGGTCCATCGCTTCCGAAGGGAGAATGGGTGTTGAGACTGTGGTGTGTCTGCTGAGATCGGTGGGTCGAGGCCGCAAGGGAGACTCATTTCCTTGTTCTTGTTCCCACGGGTTCATAGTCAGCGAAGAGGGGGCATCGGGTGCTCCTCTCGGTGTTGGTGTGCGCGGCACAGAACCTTCAGATGCGAACAGCGAGTTTGGTGTAGCCGGCTGTGATTGCTCTCGCGTGGACGGCCTCCTAATGATGTCCATAGGCGGAGATCCGACCCGAATTGTCGAGGAGCGACGGCTCGCTCCGCCCTCTTCACCTTCGCCATCAATTCCGTCATGATACCGCTCTCCGTCGACAAGGTTGATGGCATCTTCATCTTCTGGATCACGGTCTTCCTCGTCGTCGTCTGTCCGCGGTGGTCTCCCGCTAGTGATGAGCCACACTCCCAAGAAGGTCATGGCACATCCCCCAACGAACTTGCCTGCATCTTCACCCGAGGTACGCTCGAAATCGCGATAGAGAATTGCGGATCCGAGAATCACGGACAGAGTAAAGAGTACAAACTGTACAGGAATGACTTGCGTAGCGTCGAATCGCTGCAATGCCCGGTTGACGTACTTGATCTGCATGATGGCCGTACCGACCAAGATAGCAACGAGCAAGTAGGTGACCGGAAAAGTAATGGCTCTCCAAAGTGTGTACGAGAGCATGGAAGCAACGCCCTTGGTAGAGAGTGCAGTATAGCCGCCTATTCATAATCAGCCTCAGTCAATATCATCCCCACAGCGTACATACCAAACAGTCCCACCAATCCCAAATCAATGAGTATGCTCT
Organism: Lentithecium fluviatile CBS 122367; assembly: GCA_010405425.1. Lineage (NCBI taxonomy): Eukaryota > Fungi > Ascomycota > Dothideomycetes > Pleosporales > Lentitheciaceae > Lentithecium > Lentithecium fluviatile. The sequence continues at coordinate 459,727 of MU005598.1, read as the reverse complement.
TGTCTCCATACCGGTTGCTCGCCACCATAAGCACCGCAATGACTCCTATGGTGATTCCCAGATATGTCTCGAACTCCCAGGTTGTGATCAGGTCCCATATCTCATCCGGTCCCAGCTTGGGGTTGTTGTCACTAGCGGACAAGACAACGGTGACCGCTCCACCGACAGCGACAAGCAGACCCAGGGCATCGCGCGCCCGAAAAGGCTCCTTCAGCATGAAAGGCGCGATTATGCAGTTCGAGATGAGAGCCACAACGCCGAGCGGGCTCACAATGGACGCAGGTGCAAAACCGTAGGCGAGAAAGTTCCCGGCTTCTCCGGTAGTCATGAGGATGATGCCAGCCCACCAGTACGGGCTCTTCAGATAGCTCTCCTGCCTGTATGCCCCCTCGGCCGCCTGCCCCTCCTCTCCAATGGTGCCCATGTGCGGTCTCGACCGTATGTCCCGCCTACTGGGTGTTGCAGCCGGCAGCAGCGGAGCCTCCTCACTCGCCACGCACGATTCGTCCACCCTCGCCCTCTCATTCTCCCCCGCGCTGTCCCTCTCCTGCATCCCTGTAGACCGCTTTCTACCCGCACTCAATTTCTTCTGAAGCCGCTCATCTGCCCTAGCTACCGGGTCTCTGTACGAAGCGCTTCGTTTTTTGCGCCGCCTTTCCTTCTCTTGCCACTCTCTCTCCAATCGTATGTGCGCATAGCGTTGTGTGTTGAGCGCGAAGGATATCATGACGTTACCAACGATAGCCGTGACGATGCCGATGATGGAGTTCCACTGCTCGCTCGAATAGCCGGAGCCCGGAGAACTCGGCGACGGTGCGGAAACGACATCGCCGAGGGTGGAGGTCGCCGGGCCTGCAGCAACAGATGTGGGAGGTAAAATCATGCCGTGGGGGTGTTGCGCGGACTCGTGGTTGTGCAGGGTCTCTCGGCCGGAGAGGAGATCTGTGAAGGGCAATATTAAAGGCAAAAAGCTCATATGCTGCTAGGTATACAGAAGCGTGAAATGGGCGACATAATCGCGGTGGTGTGCAAGAGTGGGACTGGAAGAGACGGGCAATGCAGTGCAGCTTGGCTGGGCGAGTTGACAATCTTCACATGACAGCATGAGGCCCAAGCTTCGCACACATCCCACATCCATCATCGTGCAGCCGCGCGGAACGTCACCACGACAGCCTCAAATGTCTCACTTTCCAGTAAAAATGATCACGCCCACCGATACACTCCAATGAAATTTTCTGGCTTGATCTTACATGTGCTCCACAAACATGGGGCCCCTCACAGCATATCCTCATCCCCATTCTCCGCCTTGGCCACGCCATTTGCTTCCTGAAGCTGCATGGCCTCGGGTTCTGCGTCTGCTTGCGCAGCAAGGAGCCTAAGCTTCGCCTCGACCGACTCCTCTCCAACGACCGACTCCTCAACCGCAGCCTTGCGAATGAAAACTGTGAGCCACCGCTTTCCCCACGCGCGGATGAGTCGGCTTTCTTCTGCGGACAGCTCCCCGTTCGTCTCATTCTCGATCAGCCGGTCGTTGGCACCCCCGGCGATTCCTCTCACTGTGTCCTCAATGTACCCAAACATCTCGCGCGCGCCGCGTCGATCCCTATTAAGAGTACCCTCGACCATCTCGACTTGCTCGGGTGGAAGCCCCTGTTGGATGCGGGCTGATACAATCTGACGGTTACGGTTGGAAACCTTGGCAACCGTGTTGAAGACGACTTCGAAGACCCAGCTCTCGGCAAGGGCCCCACCAGCACCCACGTAATCCTCGAATACCCATTGCACAACCGTGATCGGGGCGAGAACCGTGTAATTGAGCAAGATATCGATGATCCGGACGGCCACACCAGGCTGGTCTTTCCAATACTCGATGACACTGGCCACGATCTGGCGCCTGGCCGATTCTGATGTCTGGGCGATGTTCAGCAGACGTTCCTTGCCTCGCTCGATGCAGGACAAAACGTGGGACAAGGACTTGGCACCCAGTCGACAGATTGCTGTCACGAAAGCGTCGGTTGACGGAACGAGAACGTCGGTGATGCCGCGTTCGGCCGCTTGGTCGTGTATCTGGTCAATGGTCTGCTGAATGTCGTCATGCGAAGCCTTCTTCCTAAGCTGGACCAGCAGAGTTTGGCCTTCGGTGGCATAAGGCGTTTCAGGGTTCTCATATTTGAAGTCAGGGCTGTTGTCTTCGTCCAGTCGCTTCGGGATCAGCGGATGCATATCCTCTGGCAGGGTCGATCGAATGCGCTTAGCGAACGAAAGGCGGATTTCCTTGTCGAGCGCAGCAATGATGAATGCCTTCTTTGGGTGTAGGTTGGAGAGCTGAAGATCCTCGACCCTGGAGAAATTAGCTTAGCAACTACGACTTCGGAAAGCCAAACTTACCATTCTGCCCACCGCCATCGGAACTCAAAGTTGCTCAGATGATGGCTAAACCAGTCCAGGAAGCGATAAGTAAGTTCCAGATCCATGACGTGAATGCTCTTGTAGATTGTCCGAATCGCCCTTCCTAGCGATGGAGCGATGGCAGCAGGCGCCACTTTACAGCACTGCGTGATCAGGCAATGGAAATACACGAGCTTGTGCTCTGGCGTAGGCAGCTTGAAGAGCATCGAGAAGATTGCGTCAATGACCATGTCCTCCGACTTGTACATAACCTTGTCGCCGACAGACTCTCGGAACTTGTCAAAAGGTATGCCGCGCTTAGCGAACGTGTGGAGGGACCAGTAGCAGTCGAGATCGACCAATAACTTGGCGACTTCATCACGATTGTAGTCGAGCAGCTCAATGGTGTCGACGATAGCATCCCGGATAATGGAGGATGCGATTTCGGTAGTTCTGGGCACGGTGCCGAACTCTTGGTCTGCAAACAAGGAAAAGTACGCCTCTGGGAACAACGGCTTCGGTCCAGGGTTCACAGGCGATGGAATGGTGAACGTCGGAAATGGATAGGTTGCCGGTGCCTCTGGCAAAGTGCCCTCGGGGTTCTTCTTACGAACCGCGTCCACGTCGAATTTGGGGATGCACGACAGCTCCCATCCGGATTGAGCCTCAGCAGTGAGTTGCTGTTGAAGCAATCCGATAACACTGTGATATCCAATCACTTTCTCTTCGCTCTCGGAATCGTACGGATGGATGTAAGCTTCCATAGGGAGGGTGTTACCAGCCACTATGCCGGTGCTGTCGAGCAATTCCCGGGCTTTTTCGTGGAAACGGCGGCCTCCAGATGCCAGAGCATAGGGAATGGTCAGAAGAATGATTTTGACGAGTTCGATGCCAACGACCTGCAACTGTTAGTCACTGCAACTCTGCAAGGAATGGCTCACGTACGTCGTTCTCGTTGGCGCTCTGCAAGTCGACGACTGTATCGAACAGCTGGCCCAGGAAGGTGAAGATGCCATCATCCTCGAACACTGGCTGTAGACAGGCAAAGAAGCGTAGCAACAGCTTGAATTCCTTCCACTGGCCGGCCTTTAGAGCTTTCTGTAAGCGGTCGCCCACCCGCTTCATCGCTTCTACGGTGATGTCCGCATTGATCTGGTTCGCGTAAAATATCACTGCAGCAACGAAAGGAATCTTGAGGGGTTGTTCGACGACGCTGCGACTTATCAGCATGACAGGAACGGAAGCGGAGTCGATGGTACCCACACTCCAACAAGCACGTCGAAGAACTCTTTCTGCGCGTCTTCTTCGTCATAGTGATCGCGAATGTACTCTGCAATCTCGATAACCTCATCCTCTGGCAGTTTTGTAGAGCTCGCAATCTTAACGAGGCGTCTGCGAACCGCGGCAACCGCAGGTTCTTCGTACCGGCGAGGCGGTGGTGGATTGTCGCGGCGACGTCGCTGAGGCCCACGACGGTCATCGCCGGGCCCGGGTCTATAGTGTTGCCCGTCGTCGTCGTCTGCATGCAATCGTTAGCAGGAGCAACCAAGGTGTTCGGGGGCTTGGAGCTCACCATCGCGACGCCTCTTGTTATTCCCACGGTTGCGACCTCGATCGCCTCCACCTCGTCTATCATCAATTCCGTCGAGTCTGGTGTCCATATCGGCCATTGCGCTGACTAGATAATTGAGGGCGCGCTCCTCCTTCGATACGCCAGAGTAGTAGTTCGCCGACGACTGTCTGCCTCGGGGCAGAGGGTTGTACCCGCCGACGCGTGAATCGGAACGAGCGCGAGCGCGGGGCGAATAACTAGCGACGTAGTAGTCGGGATACAGAGTGCGCTCACGAGAGCGACGTCGAGGTCGAGAACGATCGTTTGGTGAATGCACGGAGCTGTTGACGTCGAAGTCGCCCTCTCCCGCAGGTGCAAGTGAAGAGCGAGCTTCCGCGCTAGCGCCCAATCTGGATCCTTGGCTATCACGTGCGCCTGACTTCCACGCTGCTGCGTTCGCAAGAAGTATGGCTCGTGCAGGATGTACATTGGGGAATGATTCGGTCGACTCGACGGCTGCAGTCGGGAAACCTCCATTCACGCCGAGCCCAATTTCGACCGAGTCCACAATGCTTCCGTCTGCCCAATCCATGGCTCCGTCGCTGCTTGCACTCAGATCCATAACCGACTTGAACATCGGCGGTTGTCCTAGTGCATCAATCAAGCTTCAGGTGAACAACTATGGTAAGTGTCTGAAGGGTCGCTACTCCATGATGTTACCGGGGTTGGCGGGCTGCACCACTCTCCGGAAGCAGTCCACCAAGGTGTGACCTACCTTGGACGACGGTCGCGTAGCAAGAGAGGCTCTCGAGCCTCGGACTGTTACGGGCCCTGTTCAAGTGGTCTGCAGGACCCGGACCTACTTTAGGAGAGCAAATATTGTAGAAGCAGTAGTCGAGCTACACATGAATCGAAGAAGTGTCAGCCCCGCAGTGCTTTTCAAGGCACGGTCGAGCGTCAAGGTCGGCGGGGGGAGAGGTAGATGGCGGCTTTTGAACAGGTGGGATTTGGTCTTATATATCTGGGCATACCCGCATAGTGAGGGATTTGAACGGGGTGCTGTGACGGACGGCCCAGCCATCAGAGTCGAGGGTGAAGGCCATCACTATCGCAGAAGTAAAGGTGGACGCTGTTGCTGTGAATTACTTCTCACTTGCTAGACAAGCGATGTCTGAGGTTATCGTGACTTTTGCTCACCGTTCGATCGAGCCGTCATAACTATGGCCGTTGAGTATGTCCAGGGGCATTCCATAGAGCCTCAGATCGAGAAAACCCACGGCGAAAAGGAGAGATGGCACTGGTCTCGCGTACGCTTCCGAAAGCGGAGAGTATATGTAATACCTGATAGGGCTACGAGAAACAAGTCATTGCCAGTCGTTTCATACTAGAATCGTCCAAGTCCAGCCAGGTCCCTTCTCTGTTGCACACCGACACCAAATCCGGGCCTTCCACTTCTTTCGTCGCGGGCCATGTTCTCGTTCAACACCCTCAGCCATGCAACCACACGAACCTATCACTGCAACGAAGCCTGCGAAAGGAGACCCGGAAGGAGAGAAAGAGGAATCTACTCATCATAAGGAGCCCCATAGGCCGAAGAAATAGCATGTTAAACCTGCGCCAGAGCGGATCATCGCAACGTCAGCCCATCTCTATCTTGAACCTCGCTGACATTCCTCCAGCAAGCTCCCAAACTATCCAGGTCGCCTTCCTTCACATCTGTTGATGCCTCCTCGCTGAGGGGCCCACACCCACAGAACAGTCGACGGAGCCCCCCGTCTTAACCTCCGCTCCCACCATGCGCAAAAAGAATCAAGAAATGAAACGACACACCCGCATGCAGAAAGGGAAAGGCAGCCGCAACCATGCGCATGCTGTCGGACCAAAACAACCCCCAAACCCATCCTAAGATGCCCGTGCCAGACGTCCCTTACTTTTGTCGTGTTGCCCTTCCCTCAATTCGCAAAATCGGCTCGCTGACCATCGTCAAAAGAAATGGGCTAAAGGAAATACATCTACGGAACCTGCCCGGGGTGGTATTGACGAGACGGGTGCAAGGCCAAATGTTCGGAAGAAAAACAAACCGAAGCCATTCTCAGCGCGCGCGAATGAGGTTCGTATCATTTTCAGTCGAGCTCAGATATTGCAGGGAAGGGTGCACAGTCGGCGTAAGCACCCAGAAAACCGACGCCGAAATGAGACTTCAAAATGTTTGCATCCTTCCAGGCGGATAGGTTCTTCCTCGAAACCGAGAGGATCAAATCCACGCCGCGTGAGTAAACATGATATCGTAACGCATACAGAAGCAGCCGGCCTTAATCCAGCCGTGCCATCATTTGGTCTTTGGTTAAAGGCTTGAAGTTTGGCGACTCAAAATCCAGACCCTGTGCGGCCAGCCCTGGACGGACGTGCGGCGGGACGAGTTGCTGGTTGAGGTGAGGCGCAATTGAGAGTTCTGGCGCATGACGTTAGGCTAAGAACAAAAAGTGGGGTAAGAAACATACCGTGCATTGTGAAGTTGAAAAGCGGAGGAAGGTCACGCGTGGCACCATTGGGATGGCGCGAATCTGGGAGACGAGTGCCGGGCTCCCTCAGCTCGTCGAAGAAGGGTTGCACCATGGCATCGATGGCTGACAGGCGCTGCGTCGGCGTGTACTCCAACAGCTTCGAGATCAGGTCGATTGCGCTGGGGTCGGCCTTCCGGAAAACCTGCTTTTGGTGAGTCGTTTGCAGTGCAGAGCCGATGCCGCTGGCGCATACCTTATTAAAGGGATGAGGCTTGATCTGCGGGAACTTGTGCTCCATATAATTGGGGTTCATGGTGCGGATCTGATCCCGTGTCGGTGTCCCCAGGACCTTGATGATCTCAACGAGCTGGTCGATACCCGACTCGCCGGGGAACAGCGGCTGTCCAAGCATGAGCTCGGCCATGACACAACCAGTAGACCACACATCTAATTACAGTCGTTAGCCAAATATATTCCGTTGCGAGGTGAAGAGCGTACCGATCTTGGTGGTGTAGTTTGTGGCGCCAAAAATGAGCTCAGGTGCCCGGTAGTACCTGGAGCAGATGTAGGAAACATTTGGCTCGTTCTCTACCAGGATTTTCGCGCTGCCGAAATCGCACAGCTTGAGTATGCCGGTCGAGGGATCCAGCAGCAAGTTCTGTGGTTTGATGTCCCGGTGGCAGATTCCCTGGGAATGGATGTACGCGAGCGAGCGAAAGAGCTGGTAGATGTAGAGCTTGACCTCGAGAATGGGCATCACCGACTTCATCTTGTTGAAATAGCGGGACGCGCGGTATACGGTCTCGGGCACGAACTCGAGCACCAGATTGAGATAAACTTCATCTTTCTGTGGCTAGTTAGCCGTCAGCACCACAACAGGGGTGTGTGAGGGGGACACGTACCCGCTCGCCATTGTTGTAGAAGAAGGCTTTGAGCTCGACGATGTTGGGGTGTCGCACGATGCGCATGATTTGGAGTTCGCGGTTCTGTCACTGTCAGCGCTGGCGGCCCCGCACACACGTCACAGGCACAGACTCACCTTGAAGCGCTTGTCCTGGAGCACGCGCTTGATGGCAGCGTCCTCGCCACTGGGCGACAGCTTTGTCTGGAAAACGACGCCGAACGAGCCATTGCCGACAATCTTGCACTGTGTATACGCCAAATCCTTGTGTTGTGGTCAGTATAAACACGCTGTGGCTTCGCAGGCCGGTGTTTACCTTGTAGTCGCCGGTCAGGCCGTCCTGCACCTTCTCGCGGATGACTTCTGGGTGACTGTTAGCAATGGCGCGGTGCTGCGGGGCTGCGAGGCGCTCACCTCCCATTCTCAGAGACGAGAAGGCCGATGGCCGGTTCTGGCTCATTGTACGGGGGGCAACAGTGAAGGGGTCGGCGGAGTGCTACCGGGAGTAGGGCGGGCTGAGGTTGAGCAGATCGTGGATGCAGCGGCGAGTGGGGCGGAGGAGATCCGTCGTGGGTGGAGAGCGCGCTGGGGTGTGGGCGGACGTCGTGGTGGTCGTGGTCGTGGTCGTGGTCGTGTGGCGTCGGGAGAGCCAGCAGGTGTTGAGGTTTTCGTCACGGAAGCTGGGTCAAATGATGCGTTGAGGAGGTGTGGCTTGGAGGTCGCTAACGGGAACGGTCGAGGCAGCAACGCGGGCGGTCTCCCGGGGGGAGGGGGGCGAGGGCGTTGAAGAGCGCGGTTGGTGAATGAGGACTTGGTAGTAATTGACGGTGGAGTAGCAGCGAAGAGGTGAAGCAACGGGAGAGGTTGTGGGAGATGATGATGGGGGTTTGGGAGCAGCACAGCGGGGCAGGGGCAACCCAAGCGCGTGACGCCAATTTTGACGCTGCTGGCGGGCACTACGCACTACGCACTACGCAGTCAGCGCTCGCGCCGCCTCGAGCTCGAACACGCCCAGCAGCGAGGCCGACGTTTAAGAGCGGCAGCGGGCAATCGACGGGCGGACTGGTGCGCGAGGCAGCGGGTGCGGTGCAGGTCGGTGCGGGTGTCTGGTGCTGGAGCTGGAGCTGGAGGGAGGGCGAAGGACGGGGACGGGGACGGGGGACCTCTGTCTGTCTGCACGACATTCGCGCGTTTGAAGTGTTTCTTTGAGAGCATTCGCTCATCGGCGGCACATGACCAGCATAATCAATGCCACCATTTGACCCAGGAAATGGGCTCCCTGGGCAAAGCCGGCGTGGCGTGAACTGCAGCAGCGGCATCGAGACTCACACTGTTGCACACGCCCGCCTCCCAATTGACTCGCGCCCTCAATATTCACACTCCCTCCTGCCCCGTCCACCGGCGATGCAGGCGGCGATACATGCAGCGCGCGGGAGCCCGCCCGGCTGAGCAATCACAGCCGTCGCTTTATTGTGCACAGCAGCCCGTCCATTCGTCATAAAACAGTTGTCCCGCATCCTCCGGCCCACCGCCGGCGGCAGCTGACCTGGAGACCTTGACGAGCCCTGGCTGTGGGTGGCAGGCCATCGTGAGCTCCCGAGCCTGCGTCTCCAGGCACCCCGGCCGCCCGTGCCTGTGGACAGCGGCGCGCCTGCTCTCACGTCGCCAGAATTCTCACGACACCGCGAGCAGCGTGCCTGCGCAGCCTCCAGTGCTGGCCCAGCGGCACTCTGCCCGCCACGCCCGAGGACGCCCAGGCACAGCGAGGGAGCGTCGCACAAAGAACTCTGCGATGCTGCAGCTCTTGCACGAATCGAGCCAAACGTGCAGCCATCGTCTTGCCTTGCATCCCAGCTCAATAGCGTCGCCCTGGATCTCTGCCATGACCTCACCTCAACACCGCGTTGCAGTCGTGCGCCCACGCTCGAGCTATTCATGGCTCGTCGGTGCAGTCAATTGCTCGCCGGCGCCCCCCACAGAGCAGCTGCGACCACCCGCCGTGGGAAACCGCTGAAACACTTGTCATATCCCCAGATTCTCAACAACAGCCATGCTCATTTATGCTCGCCCTGCTCGCTACGTCAAGCTGCAGAGTGGTGTGCATATATCGCGCTAGCGAATGGTCACGTGCGCTGGGAGATCCGCGCTTGTCGACTGGTCGCCGTTTCCAATGATAACAGATTCCTGATTTACAACCTGAAGCACACGGCGGCCGCCTGAACCACCGTACCTCAGCCTCATGGAGCCGTCTTTTCATAGCCCAGCGCGTTACACCGCGCAGCGTACTCGACACCTTGAAACGCACGACATGCCGTCCTACCAAGGGATACCCGCTGCCGAACTTCCTCGGCCTCCCCGCCACCAATGGCCTATCATACGAATGCAGTAATCTCCAGCAGCAGGCCTCTTGCACCACGCTGTCTCCTCTGCTTGCGCCCTTTCGTGGAGTCTAGATCAGAAAAAGACAGGTGGAATGCTGTGCGGCCGTCAATATAGGACTACCGACATCGGCCGGGAGCTACGCGTATCTACAGGTGTCATGTCTGGTGCCGTTGCATCACCTTCGTCCTCGAGCTTGTTGCTTTACATAGCTCCACGATCGATACGGCGAACGGACGAGTGGCAGACCGCCCTGTCGAGTACCACCGTCTGCGAGCCGTTCCAATCATCTGGCAGTCGCACCGACGACATCAGGTTAGATGCGATGAGCTCGAAATAAGCTACCCGTCAGTTGCAGCAGCTACGTCTCACAAAGCCTATTTTTTCGACTTGCATCTTCATCTCGCAAGGGATGCAGCTAGAGGACCGAGCGCCATCTCGCATATCACATGGATCAGCTGAGGACCAAGGTGCTTCCAACAATTGGCGAGCTGGGAAGCAGACTTTGGGGTCATGGCATGAAGATCCTTAGCATCTCAGTTGTGGGTCAACACCAAAAGACATGGAGGGTCTACAACATCGAACTTCTTGGCAACGAATCCGCTTTTGATCATCGTTATCCTGGAACTCCCTTATCTTACAGTGTCTCCCCGCAATTCATTTAACTCAAGTCTCACGGAACCCTCCATTCGGCACCAAAGCGTGCCGTCTTCCGCCGCTTTTCTCCCCTCCAGCCTTACCTCGTGCCACACGTCTTCCCGCACGAACATGATCCTCCCCGATCAGCACATCCTTCTAATCCTCCAACTTCCATCTGCCTCCAGCTGCACGGCACAGTCTAGACTCCTTTTCTGTTTCCCTTGCATACAAGTACGCACAGCTTGCAGTCTGCTCAACCATCGTGTCTCTTCCTTTCATGCAGACGACTCTTCCATAAATGAGCTATCACACTGCAGAAGCGAGGAATGCGGGTCATCACGAGACCAACGATGCATCCAAACGTGGTGTCGAGCTATTGGATCGGGCCGGGCCGAGTCGTGGGGTCTGAATGCGTGCAAGACGCGAATCAATTGGGATGTCGGAGACGAGAATTCCCTTCAAGGGTGAGGATACCGGATGCGCCTTGAATACGTATGAAAGCTTCAGCAGAGCCCACTGAGAAATTTCATGTCGCAGCCGAAGGAAGGACTGTTGGTGTCAAATGATCAATATCAGCTCAGCCACGGAGCAAGCGTTCAAAGAGTAACAGGCTCTATCGATGTTCGCCTCGTGAAGACCTTCTTTCATTATTTCGACTCCCCACCACGTCACATATTCATATTGATTCATCTCTTTGTGACTATTGAAAGCCCAGGCGCTATTCTCACCGCATGACATCACAGAAACAGATGTGGCAGTCACCCTCGAACCTAAATGAAAAGAAGAAGGCACAGGCGCACGTGGCAAGAATGCGCGTTCAGGCGTCAGCACACGTTCTCCTTTTCATGGTGTTAATCTGCCGCTCTGAGTAGAGGAGTACCCATTCAAGAGGAAGTAGAGTCAATCCTTGGTATGTCCCCGACGAAGAATCCAACAGACCACCTCAACCCATGGCAAAGACCCAGCTGCAACACGGTCTTCTCCTGTCGGGCCATTCGTAAAGTGCGCCGAACCCAACGCCAGCGAATTGCTTATACCCTCGTCTAATTGAGGAACCCTTTTTGAATAGAACAAGTCTTCCCATTCAGTTACCAAACCAACTAAGAGTATCAAGGAAGGCACACTAGCGCTAGGTATATGGAATCAGAGGCGGAACGAGCGAACTCTCGCCGTTCGGAAAGGAACACTAGCAAGGAGAGCCGCATCCTCGTGCCTCCACTAAGCAGTAGGCTATTCCATCCTGTACGTGGATGTAAGTAGCACCATGATGATTCCTAGCTCGAATACAGCATCGTAATATCCAAGGTATCAGAATGATCCTAAGGCTTAATGAGTATGAAATGTTTGGCAGGTACTAATGTTCTTGAAGTTTATGCTTCGCAGACAATCATGACCGCGGATGGCGCCTACTATTTCTTTTTATTCCCTCACAAGGCTCTTAGTGACTCTCAATACGCTACGTAGCTATCCGCATCTTCCATGCAGCATCACCTGTTCCGCATCTGCATGCCACTGATACAGCTTTACTTGCCCTACTCACACGCCGCCTCCAGGGTTTGTACTAAGTAAATTTGCCTCCTCCATCTGCGTGCCACTCTTACCTCCTAGCAACAACTTTTACGAGCTTCTTTTCTATACCCTACACATCTTGTTACACTCAATCCACTCAGCTCCAAGCATGGCGCCACTCAACCACCCGAATCCTCTTCATTTGCACAATCTCCATCCGTCATGCTCTTTAATCTTTCCATAAGGTTCGCATCTCGCTCTCGCTTGCTTTGCCGGCTAGTAACCTTCACCAAAGTGTGCAAAGCTCCTCGCTATCCCTCCCTCCACCAAGTCGACACGTCCCTGTACATCTCTCGCCTGTAAGGTGCTTTCGGAACGGCTAGTACGTTCACCCGATGTATCCGTGCTCATTCCGGTGTTTGGGCATTTTGTATTCCATGTTATGGCTGTAATGGAAATGGTTCTGTACATTTAGCGGCACAAGAACACAGGGTGATGGAACGGTGAAGTATCGATGGTATCAAGGTCATGATAATGTCTTTCCCTCTAGTTTACCAAAAAGCGCCGGAAATGCAATCTTCCCTCCCATAACTCAGCCTCCCATCGCACCACTCATTCGTAAACAGTCTTCTCCTTCTTAGCCCTCCTCTTGTTCCCCTTGAAATGCTTCTTACTTCCCATCCGCAGCTCCGCTGGGTCGACATCCTTCTCGATCGCCGTCAGCGTCTTCAACTTCCTACCCGTAAGCTCCTTCCCTCTGTCGCTGTATTGGTAGTGAAATGGCTGCGTTAAATGGCCTTGCCCCTGGCCCGGGCCAAAGAATCTCTTGTCTAGACGAGTAGACTTCTCCCCCGTAAGGGGAATCGAGACTGGATCATGTTCGGAATCCATAAGAGAGGCGTCTTCCGTACTAGGGAGGGAGGACACAGTGCCCAAGTGAGAGAGATTGGCGCGACGCTTGGCGGGGAGGTGATTGATGTCATCTGGACAAGGTCAGTATGGTTCAAAGAGAGCGCTGGATGTCCAATATACTTACAGAGCTCACGATTGAATTGCTTGGGGTCAATTAGCGGGTCCGAAGGCGGCGGGTGGCAGAACAACAGCTTTCCTTTCACATAGTCCTTCAAAACATATCGTGCAGCGCGAGACTCATCGGCCTGTCCCACACCCTGTGTCTGGAAGCCTCTGGCAGTCGCATAGGCACGCAGGACCTCGTCCGACGTTGGAGTACCCGTGCCGCCCTCCTCAAGCGGACGGATTTGAATCTTCATGCCGTATATAGCTTCGAGAAATGCTTTCGGTATCCGTTGTGCAACAAGGGCAGCCGGACCTGTGAACTCGCGCAGCTGGTCAATAGGGAGGACGCCGGAGCAGACGAGCTCGGCCTTGGTGGTCGCGAAATTGGGAAAGACAAGACCAGGGCAATCGCATAGGACGACTTGATCGCTGAGGTGGATCGTCTGGAAGTGCTTCGTTTTACCAGGGGTTGCGGAGACGGAGACTTTCTTCGCGCCGATGAGAGCGTTGATTGTGGAAGATTTGCCGACATTGGGATAACCGACGAGGCCGATCTGGGTTTTACGAGGTTCACCGTCGGGTCCAGTGTCTATCTCGGGGGCGTGCTGTAGGAAGAGGGCTTCTAGCTCGTCCGTGGTGATTATGCGGGTTCGCTCCTCGTCTTCCGTAAGCGGAATGCCTTCGCCCGGTGCTTCTACCGTCTTTTCGTCAACCCACTCCTCATTTTCCTCCTTTTTGTCTTGTAGGTCGATCTTCTTCGCCTCTTCCGCAAGATCGTCTCCATCGACCTCGATCTCCTCCTCCACTTCGTCTTCGTCGAGGTAGTCGTCTGACTCATCCGATTCGTCCGAGTCACTTCTCTCCTGCAGCGCCCTCGCTTCGTTCATTTCCTTCGCCAGCTCGGCAGAGAAGAACTTGTAGTTGATCCCCGCGCTAGCAAAGTAATCGGCCCATGCCTGTCGCTGCTCTAGAGTCATCATATCGGCCTTGTTGACCAACAGCAAATTGTTCTTCTTTGGATCTACTTCTTTCACGTATGTCTCGAGATCTTCACTTCGGAACAGGAGCGGATTCCGCGCATCGACAATCTGGACGACCAGGTCTGACCTCTCGATGACTCGCCACAGTTGGCGCCACACTTCCAGATTTCGCTCGAACGGGGTCATGAGCAGGTCGTTGTTCTCTTGCAGCTCAGCCAGACCTCTCCGCCATTGCATCAACGATTCTCTCTCCCGTGTATCTAGTTGCTGTGGCGTGGTTGTTTCGTCCCAATGTGGCCGTCGCGGTACAGTCAACCGTTCCTTGTTCTCTCGATGTTTCTGAGCAGCAGCGCGCTCATCTTCGGCTGACAGCAGGTACGGGTTCTTCTGGTCGCGATGGATGATTTTGACGTTGTTGAGCTTTTCGGCCGTGAAGTCCGTCCCGGCGAGCTCGGCAGTCGACAGGAAGTCGTCGAGGGCGGCCTGCTCCGTCACGGAGCGCATTTTCATGTACGAAGCCTCTTTCTTCTCGTTCGTGATGTACTGTCCTTCTTAGCGCGAGGCTTTGTATATGCGCATGTGCACAGCTCACCCTCTCTCCGTTCTGGCCCGTCCTCTCAATGCCGCCCGAAAAGTTGCCCCGTCGCATGTCCGCGCCCTTGCCCTTTCCGAAGCGGTCGTTCATCAGGCTGTTGCCCAGCCCGACGCTCTTTTTCGACTTTGCGAGCACCATTGTGAATGTGGCGATGGACTGTTTCGTTCGTTGTGATGTAGTGTGGCATGTGTCGGCTTGAGGGAAGGGCTCTGCTTGCTCTGCTTTGAAAAACGGCCGGCGGAGCCTGCCCCACGTCATTCACTCTCGCTTAATTTTTGGGGGAAAAGAAGTTCGGCGACGCCCAACCACCTTTTGTCAGCTTGTTCCTCATCCTTCCACAACCCACTAGACTGTCTGTAATCCGCAAGCCTACGCACCGTAGCAACCACTAAGCTACTCAGCCAGCAAGATGCCGCGCCGAAAGTTCATGTACGCGACGCCCGCTCCTACGCTAGAGTACCCCGCTAACCCCGCCCAGAGACAAGAAGACGGCCATTAACTACCGCCTCGTGCACCGCGCCCAAAATGACCCCCGGATCCACGACACCGATGCCTCGGACATGGTCTTTTCGGAGGTCGACGCGCCCAACGTCCGCGAAGCCTCCGAACCAGCAGGGAGCTCCAGGGCATCACAGTACTCGTCTGCAACAGGCCGGAGCAAGATAAAATCGAGGGTGGATTTGGAAGACGAGTTTAGATCTAAGGTGCGAAAGAATGAGGGCGAGGCAGCGAACCATGGCATCTTCTACGACGACACCGAGTACGACTACATGCAACATATGCGGGACTTGGGCGCCGGCGGAGGGGCATCATACTTCTTTGAAGCAAAGGATGATAAGAAAAAGGGCAAGCAGAAAATGGACCTTGCGGATGCGCTCCGAGCGGCAAGTCTGGACGACCATCAAAGCGACACTGGGATAAGCATGAGCAGCAGTGTGAGTCGTGCGGCGAGCGATGTCTTCGGAGAGGAAATGGCGCCTTCTGAGTTCGTACGAAAGACGACATACCAGGACCAACAAAACATTCCGGATGCGATTGCTGGCTTCCAACCGGACATGGACCCTCGACTGAGAGAAGTGCTGGAGGCTTTGGAGGACGAAGCTTACGTGGATGATGAAGAGGACATCTTTGCGCAACTGACGGAGAACCCGGTGGAACTCGACCAAAGACACTGGGAAGAGATAGGCTACAAAGGTGGCGATGCCATGGACAGTTTCCTGGACGAAGAAGACGAGGGTTGGGAGACCGACGATACCATCAAAGCATCCCCACCCAAGGCCGCTTCAAGTAAGAAGGAAACACCGACCGAGCCAACCGACCCAAGCACCCTGCCCGCCCCCGATGAAGCTCCAGCGCCGACCGAGGAGGGGGATTTGGCATATCTGGAAGAATTCAACAAGTTCAAGAACGCTGCCAAAATACCCAAGCCGTCTGCGCCCTCAGACATGCAGGGCTCCATTCTCACCGGAACATCAGCCCTCACAGCAGGCGGTCGCCACAAGAAGCGGAAAGGGGCCCTCACAAACCCTTCCAGCTACAGCATGACTTCCTCTGCCCTCCACCGCACCGAAGGCCTCACCCTCCTCGACCAGCGCTTCGACAAGATCGAGGAAGACTATGCCACCGAGAATGACTTCCCAGACGATGTTTCGATGGCGTCTGGCATAAGCAAAGTGAGTGGCTTCAGCAAGATGTCTGATATGAGCGGCATGTCGGGGATGAGCGAGGCGCCGCAGCTTAGATCAGACTTCGACAGCATCATGGACGACTTTCTGGGGAGTCACTCGATGGCAGGGAGTGGGAAGAGGTTTGTGAGGAAGGGGAAGCCGCAGACGGGTTTGGAGCAGCTGGACGAGGTGCGGAAGGGGTTGGGCAGTGCGAGAGTCGATCGCTCCAAGTACACGAAGGCTGCCTGATATTTCCACGTTGCACGGCGAGTGCACGGCGTTCCGGTTGGAAATGCATGATATACCCAGCAAGGTCCAGGGGAAGATTATAGGGCGTTATGTAGAAGAGCTCGGCCACTTTACTATCGCTATTTATTCCCCAAATGACAGGAAGTGTCTTCTTGTAACGGCTTTGCCTAGGTTCGACTAGCTCTTGAGCGGCACGTAATCCGCGAACTTTGCTCGACACACTCCCAATCAGAGCTTCCGGTGGGCGATAGGGGGAAGGTCTAAGATGCGCACAGGGCGCGGGTATCATCTCCCTTTGCTCCTCTTCAAAGGCGTATTTTCAACTAGCTTGATGCTCCCTAGGAAGCGCCTCGCCTCGCACAGGATACGGGCGTTCGCAGATTTTCCATCTCAACATCGCAGTTCACGCTGGCAGAACCGCCGTGATGAAGGCCTCCAGACCCCGCTCAAACATCTCGTTTGCGACACCAATGCCCCCCGGATGCTCGACCGGTGCCAAGGGGTTCTTGACGACGTACTCCACGTACAGGTTCGCCCAGATTTGATGCAGATACGGTCGCAGATTGTTCTGCTTCGTATCCGTCAGCATGACAAACTTCATCCGCGTCGGCGTCTCGTAGTAGTGAAGCTTGTATTCGCCGGTCCGATAGCTCAGAAACGTGTCGTCCTCTCCGCCCAGCTTCTGGATCATGTTGCGCAGCGAAAACACCAGGCCGAAGATCAGCTTCTCGTCGTCGGCCTGCTTGCGGTTCTGCGCCGGCGTCGCGTCGCCATTCGAGGTGATGCTGGAGCCGGACTGCGGGCGT
The DNA here is from genome assembly GCA_010405425.1 of Lentithecium fluviatile CBS 122367. Taxonomy (NCBI): domain Eukaryota; kingdom Fungi; phylum Ascomycota; class Dothideomycetes; order Pleosporales; family Lentitheciaceae; genus Lentithecium; species Lentithecium fluviatile. The sequence continues at coordinate 442,541 of MU005598.1, read as the reverse complement.
GTGGTCTTGCTGCCGGCGGAGGCGGGGCGCGCGGGCGTCCAGCGTCGACTGTAGATGCACTCGGCTGGTGATGATTGTCAGCGGCGCGGGCGTGAGGGGGCGGCGGGGTGCTCACTGTGACGATCGAAGATGTAGAAGGAATAGAGGACCATGGCGTGGCGATTGGGGGTGTGAACGGCCGCTGACAGTTGGCAGTGCGGTGGTCGTGGTCGTGGGCGAGCTCCGCAGCGGCGGGCGCTGTCACAATGCACGCAGCGCGCCAAGGAGTGAAACGCGGAGTTTGGCCCCGCCAAGTCGATCTGGTGCGTGCTGGGAGGGGCGGGGCGCGCGGGCAAGTGCTGGTGAATCCGGCTGATGCCTGAGGCTGAAAGAAATATTGGGGAGCAGCCATCCAGCAGTCCCCACCTCTCTCTGCGCAACATTGAGCCCTTCGGACTCGCCGTCACCTGTGCCCGGCTGCGTCACAAACACCTGGCCGCCCATTCCTTCTTCCTCTGCCCCTGCACCCTCTGTCTAGCTGGCTAGCTGGCTAGCATCAGTCTTCTCTTTGCCAGTCGTTCCATTGTCGTATTATTATCGCTATCGCGGCAGGCTAGATGATGCAACCACCGCCCACCATCAAACAGCCCTCCGAACCCAACATCCCCGGTATCTATACCTCGGAGAATGTGACGCTCGACGTGCCTGTCAAGGGCCACGACGGCCGCCCGCCGCCCGTGAAGTACAGGTACGCACGCCGCCGCCTCGTCGCTACCCCGCCGTAGTGCTGAGCAGTGCCGCAGTTCGCTCCCCGCCTACCACTCCCCGCTGCGACACCACAAGCGAGCAGCGTCCTCCACCAGACGCGTCAAGGTGCGAGCTGCTCCAGTCCCCAGTCCCCAGTCCCCAGTCCACACTGAGAACGCCCCGGCCTGACCTGCCGCAGGAAACGCTCAATGCCCGCTCCGAGTATAGCAACAGCGAAGATGACGGCACCGCCCAGCACCGCATCAACCAGTACCTGATCAAGCAGGAGATTGGCCGGGGATCGTTTGGCGCTGTCCACCTTGCCGTTGACCAGTATGGCCAAGAATATGTGAGGATCCAACCCGCGCTCCAGCCACGGCGACCACAACCACGATGCGGGTGACCTACGAAAATGGAGGCATTGGCTCTCGCTGACAGCTGGGATGCAGGCTGTTAAGGAATTCTCCAAGTCGCGCCTGCGCAAACGCGCCCAATCGAACCTCCTGCGCCGACCAAGCGCGCGACGGCGACGCCAAGGTGCGCTGGCAGCCGGCCTTGGATTCAATTCCCCGCTGCATCGACACTCGTCCACGGAAGAAAACAACTCGCTCGATCTGATAAAGGAAGAAATCGCCATCATGAAGAAGCTCAACCACCCCAACGTCGTCTCCTTGATCGAAGTGCTCGACGATCCGGAGGAGGATTCGCTGTACATGGTCATGGAAATGTGCAAAAAGGGCGTCGTGATGCAGGTAGGTCTCGAAGAGCGCGCAGATCCGTACCCGGAAGAGCAGTGCCGGTGCTGGTTTCGAGACATGATCCTAGGCCTTGAGTATCGTATGTTGCTCGGACAAGCTTTGGACGGATCCAACTAATGCATGCCTAGTCCACGCCCAGGGCATCATTCACCGCGACATCAAACCGGACAATTGTCTTGTTACGGATGACGACGTCTTGAAGATTGTCGACTTTGGCGTATCCGAAATGTTTGACAAGCAAGGTCAGATGAAGACCGCCAAGTCGGCTGGATCACCCGCTTTCATGCCGCCAGAGTTGTGTGTAGCCAAGCATGGAGAGGTCGACGGTAGGGCCGTCGATATCTGGTCCATGGGCGTCACGCTTTACTGCCTGATGTTCGGCAGGATACCGTTCGAAAAGCATGGCATGATTGAGCTCTATCAGGCAATACGGATGGATGATCCCGAGTACGATGACTGCAATCCGGACCTGCGAGACCTTCTTTTCCAATTGCTGGAAAAGGACCCGCAAAAGAGGATCAAAATGGACGGCATACGAGTAAGTGCTTCCCATAGCAAGCTCGACATGATGCTGATTAGGACAGGAACATCCTTGGGTTACGAGACAAGGCACAGACCCGCTGTTGCCTGCATCGGAGAACGTCGCCATCTTAGTTGAGCCTCCAACCGATGAGGAAGTCAATGCTGCTATCACTGGCAATATGGGACATTTGGTAACAGTTGTAAGTGCGGTGCGGATCGGGGGTGGCTTTCTCGGCGACTTCTGTTCGAACAGGCCAATTCCTCCCAGATCCGCTTGGGAATTACTTCGAGTGCTTACCCATTTCTAGGTGCGAGCCGTAAAGCGTTTCAAACAGCTACTTTTCAGAAGGAGACCGGAGCGACTGGAGGGAATATTAGGAAGTGCGTCGCGCATTGTCCAACCTCCTCTATCTATGCGACCCTCAGGACTCCGAAAATCAAAATCCCAAGACACCGACGACCGGCGACCCATCGAAGGTGCTCTCACAACCGAAGGCGTTCACCGGGACATTGAAATCGATAACAACGTGCACCGCGTCCCTCAAAATATTGATGAAATGGCATACCACAAATCTGGTGTTAGAAGCGCTATTGCAGGGAACAAGGTTCCCAGAAAACCTGTACCCACCAGTAGCCCGCTGTCTCCACAACCTGTCCACGTAACGGAAGCTAAAGTCATCCACGAAAGCATGTCCTATCGTCCTCCCGTCACAAAACCCATTGCTATTCCATCCACAGCAACATCCTCAGCACCGTCTACACCCCTCGGTAAGGGCCACGCGCATGACCCGCTAGAGGACACTCTTTTTCTCAATATTGGTACTGGCGATGACTATACTCCTTCGGCTGAAGATAATGCCTGCGTCGTGTCTGAATCCCCGGGTGCCGTCGATATCGATGTCTACGAAACCGCCTACCGCGAGGAAGTCGACCGCATCGTAAATCGCCGCGAAGGTAGCACACCCGGCCGTCCAACACTTTACCTTACACGCCGCGTGGAAAACGTAAAGTCGATCGTCCGCGATCACGACCACGACATCATCTTCGACCACGGCAAGTCGCCCGCTGAAGTCAAGTCGGATCTCAAAGGCGGGTTCAAGAGCTTCGTCGAGAAGGCGAAGAAGGAGATTGAAGCCCGCGGAGAGCTGCAGAAGTTGACGGAGGGGAAGGAGGGGAAGCTTAGTAGAATTACGCGGAACGTGAGAGAGAAGAAGAGGTTGGTGGAGGAGGAGAGGGAGATAATTAGGCGCGAGGATAGGGAGAGGGAACGCGAGAGGGTGGCGGAAAAGGGGAGGAGTCGGAGTTCGACGCCCGTGGCTGGGATGAGGGGGTCGAGTCGCAGCGTGACGCCGGTGACGCCGGTGACGCTTGAGAAGTAGAGGGTTGGGTTGGTGGAGGTGGACTGGCATTACTCCGTGGACGTGCTTCTGGGCATTAGACTGTCGCGAATACTGTCTTGGATACCGCATACGAATACAAAAAAGTGGTTCGTCCTACGAATGCTTAGAACCGGCAACGTGGAAGAGGAACGAAATAGTTTTATTGATTTGACCGAGGCTTGAGGTGATGATGCGATAAAAATAGCTGTGGTATTCCGATAATTTGCGGTCTTGACTGCGATGGGCTGCAGAAGTGCCTTTAAAGCAAGGAATTGATCAGACCGCTTTTTATCGTGCTCGTGGACGAGAATTTTCTGCCTTGATCCGGCAAGCCGTGCCTAGAGGCAACATGTCTAATATCAATATTGGACAGAATTTTTACCCAGGCTGGGTCCAGCGGCAGCTCGTCCACCATTTGCATTCGAAAGATTTTTTGTCCAAGGCTAACGCAGCCAATAAATGCTCTTCGTTCGGTGGAGCTAGGAGTTTCTCATATTCAAGACTGATACTGGGGCTTTCAACTGATTTTCATTTATGAGCTTGACGAGAAAATTTCCCCCTGACTAACAACTGGTTTTCGCAGCCGTTGCAGCGGATGCTGAGCCGTTGGATGGGCTCATGGTTGTAATGTGGAGATTTCAAGGCTGGATTTACGAACCGCGGGTTAATGGGCTGGTATCTGGCTTTAGCATCGTTTCGCATGTCGTCCCGTAGACAGGACCTCGGACGTTGGGCCCGGTACCGAGGTAAAAAAAAAAATTGGATGCCGTGCATTGAGAGGTGATTTTGAAGGACACAAAGACGGATCGCATATTATCTGATCTCGGTTCTCGAAATGCAACAGGCCCATGGGCATAGCCGCATAGCATTGGATGAATGCCTCATGCCGACGACGACCGCCGTTTGACGGTTAGATCGTAGTAGCCCATTGGCCACGAACGAGTCGAGGTGTGCTTCGCGGATAGCAACGGTCCTGATATTGCCACTCCGGTCCTAATGATCGGTGCGTCAGTGGCGGTGTTCATATTGACAGCACAGACGTGTTCAGTGGCTCAACTCAAGAGCAAGCTTCGCGAAGATTCTTGGGTGTGCTTAGGCGAGCATATGGCAATGTTCCGAACCCTCACCCAAGCTCTTGTCCCGGCTGACTCGGAGTCTAGTTGAGTGGGTAGTCCAGGGAGTCAATCGACTACCGTAGAGCTTGGCGGCACTTCATGTCTCAAACGCCAAGCTTGCGATATGGTTGTGGTTTACCGCTTTCGGATTCATCGACAGATGCTGTGATGGACTACACATTTGCCGTGGGGATTGCGGCCCGGTCGTATGGCGGCCACGCCTACAGCATATGGCGTGTTCAAAGAGGACACAGCAATTTGATCGACTCTTTCAGCGATTTCGTGTCCGTCCTTTGTGCGATTGTCTTCCATGTCAGCATGCTTCGACCAGGCTCGCACATGCAGTATCTGTGGTGCCCCGTTGCTGCAAATAGACGTCCAATGGAGACAGAGGCCGGGCGCACGAGTGCGGCGCATCAGCGATTGATATTACACTGCGGATGTGGGACACGAACCGATTTGTAGGGTGTGTCTTATCAGCTTGGCTGCGCTGTGCGTGCTACACGACAGCGGCCACAACCGCAGCCGCGACGTTTGCTTCTGATAGATGACCATACTGTCGACGAGCTAGATATCGTATTGCTCGAGCCGTTCCGCACGTCTCCACTGTGCTGCGCCAGCGCCTAACTGACCGAAGCGGAAGGCGGGGTGAATGTCCGACAACACATCCTGCTTGTCTGTATCGCGGATGAGGCCTCGTCAAGTTCGTTTAGGAGACATAGCATAAGTGGTGTCATTGAATTCAAGGCTGATGATATAGAATGTAAGCATGCAACCTCACATCGTGTGGACATGGACATAGCGTAGCCAATGATAGGTAGCGCTGGTCTCGAAGACACACAGAATCCGAGCGGGTGGATCTCGCCAGAGCTGCGGGTTTCGGACAAGGTCAATGCGAGCATCCAAAAGCAATGGGCCGTTCGTGCGTGAGGCGTGCAGCTCCATAACCGTGAGCGTTGCCGTTGCGGGCATGCACAACAGAGACACGGTCGGCTGAGCGAAATTCGACTGGCTGGCGGAGGACCCTTTTGGCGTGATGAATTGCGGTCTGCACAGTGAGATGGCGGGTATTGTTCCGCGGTGTATGCACGACGCGCGGGGCAGCTGCAGTGAATCGCTCCACGCGCGCATAGGGGCGCACGTCCAAATGTAGATGGGACGACAGCTAGTATTGAGATGGGCGCGATGGGCGCGATGGGCGCCAGCGCTGGGCGGAACCAGGAACCGCAGCCATCGGACGAGCTCGGATGCGCTGCGGTGACGACAGCGGTTCGTCGCGGTGTCTGCGATGTGCGCTGCGTGCTGCTTGGTAGTTTGCGGGACGACTGGTTGCGCGCTGGTGATGGCCGAGCATCTATCTTGACATTACATCACTCACGAGAATCACCGCTCGTCGCGGGGAATCCCGCCCGTGCACCGCGGTGGCAACCTTGGATGAAACATTCGAAGACTACAGGGCGACCGGCCATGTGCACCACGCCGTCTTCGTGAAGGCTGCCGCGCTTTGAGGGCGGCAGTGGGAGTTTGTAATGACGGCTGGAGCCATGCTCTGAGCAGCTAGCTGGCCCTGGAGGGGACGGCTGCGAGAAAATACCGCACGCACACACGCACACAGAGCACACGCTCCCCGCAGTATTTGGCCCGCCGGGCAACAGTACTGTTCTTCAAAGCCGAGTACCGCCCCTCACGCTCGCCGTCGCCGTCCTGGCGCTGGCCCTGCTCGCACCCAAACACTCACGGTCCCAACACCCAGCAGCAATACTTCGTCCCCTCTGCCGATCGCCAGCACCAGCACAGCCACCCGAGTCCCGGCCGTCCACGCGGTTCGTAATATCTGTCTGCTGCCACGGCCACGGCCACAGCCACTGCCACCTTACCCTCTGCACCTGATTTCGCCATCGCTGGCGACTGCTCAGTCACCGTGTTTTCGCACACAAAAGCTGCCCACGCCCAACACACCCTCCCCAACCTCATCTCCACCGCGAGTCGACGCCGACTGTACGCCGTTTTGCGCGTTCTACAATAACAACGCCGGGCTTCTAGCCCGCGAGACACCTGCGTCTCCCCCAGACACCACCTGTTCCACGAAGCCCCACCTCATTCGCCCAAATCCCCAGCTTTCAAGATATGGCGGCACCAGCCAGCAGCAACCCCCAGGCCGCCGCCGCGAAGCCCCCAGCCGCCTCGCCAGTCGCATCCGCCTCTACTGCGTCTTCGTTGCATAGCCAACCCGATGGCAACTTTGCGCTCCCCGTCTCCAACCACCCGACGACCAACGGCGCATCCGTCAACGGCGACGCCCTGTTGAAGTCGAAGAAGCCCACCATGACCTCGCGCATCAGCGGCATGTTCAGTCGGAGAGACGACAGCCGGGACGCTTCAAAAGCGAGCCTCTTGGAGGCGAACGGAGTCAACGGGCGCCCGCAGCCCGCGCGCCAGGGCTCCGTCTCCAAGAAGGAAGTCCCCGCGACTCCCTACCGGCGCTTCTGGACCAACGAAGACGGCACCCACGAGCATCACCTCAAGGTCGCGAAGCGCCAGGAGAAGCTGTCCGATATGTTCCAGAGCCTAATGCTGGGCAAGAAGAAGGATGGCCACAACGAGGAGCAGCCGCTGAGCTTGATGGCTAATTGGGTCGACGTCATGCGCAACGAAAAAGAAAAACTCGCCGAGCAGAAGAACTCCGCCAACAACACATCGCAAACTCTGGTGCAAAAGTACGGAAAGTGCCAAGAGGTCGTCGGCCGCGGCGCGTTTGGTATCGTCCGTGTCGCACACAAGACGGACGCGAAGGATCCCAAGCGGGAGCAGCTGTACGCCGTGAAAGAGTTCAAGCAACGCCCCGGCGAGTCGGCCAAGAAGTACCAGAAGCGCCTGACGGCCGAGTTCTGCATATCGTCCTCGATGCAGCATCCCAATGTCATCAACACCCTTGATCTTCTCCAGGACGACAAGGGCACGTACTGCGAGGTCATGGAGTACTGTTCCGGTGGTGACCTCTACACCCTTGTGCTCGCTGCGGGCCAGCTCGAAGTTGCCGAAGCCGACTGCTTCTTCAAGCAGCTCATGCGCGGCGTCGAGTACATGCATGAAATGGGCGTCGCCCATCGTGACCTAAAGCCTGAGAACCTTCTTCTGACGCAGCACGGCTCTATCAAGATTACCGACTTTGGTAACGGCGAATGCTTCCGCATGGCCTGGGAAAAAGAAGCGCACATGACGGCGGGTCTCTGCGGCTCTGCTCCATACATTGCCCCCGAAGAATACGTCGACCGCGAGTTCGACCCGCGCGCCGTCGATGTGTGGGCCTGCGGCATCATCTACATGGCCATGCGGACCGGACGGCATCTTTGGCGTGTGGCTCAAAAGGGCGAAGACGAGTTCTTCGACCGCTATCTCGAGGACCGGAAAGAGGAGGCTGGATATAGGCCTATAGAGGTCCTGCGGCGGGTAGGTCATTCCCGATGGCAAAGCATGAGTGATCCGCTGACTCGAACGCAGCGTCAATGCCGCAACGTCATCTATTCGATCCTTGACCCGAATCCTACCCGCCGTCTCACGGCCCACCAAGTCCTGTTTTCCGAGTGGGTCAAAGAGATCAAAGTCTGCCATGCAGGCAACGAGGGCTTCTAGAAGAAGCAATTCGGCTCGGGCCGGTCCTGGTCTTTCGCGGACAGCGCAGGCGTACTATTATTATCCCCGCCCTTTCGCGCCCGGAGCGATAGAACGCACCTTGCCTTTGGACTTGGCTATACTCTTCTCTAATTCTTCTGTTTTGCGGCTCAGCGATCCCTGACGACATACCCCTCAGCATGATGCGACAGCATAGCGGGACCGTTGGCAATTTCCCATGGCGTTTTCTCCAGACCTATCAACTACATCACCTATCAGCACGGCGTTCCGGACTACACTATACGAACGACAACGAAAATGACTCAGTAGACGACCGATGGCGGGGATCTGAAAGAGGGCGGATTGGCAGGGCGGGTGGTTTGCACGGCTTCCAAGTTTGGGCGGCGGTGTTGATGTTTTACACTCGCTCTGTTGTGGCTTATTTACCTGTACTTGAGCAAGGTTTTTTATATGGATGGGGCATCCTATCACGATTTCTTCTACAACGATTAGGACGCATGGCTTATACGAGCGTGCAGCGTGCCGCGCGAGATGGCGCTTCTAGAGCCACATGCTTTACGGTATCCACGCTTTCGTGAGGTCTGACCGTGTATCACTGCTCGCAAGCCCTTTATTTGGCGAGGCGTAGCACTGTGTCGAGCGAAGCTCGACACAGTGCTACGCCGCAACTAGGATAGCGCAAGGGTGCGCCACAATGCCCGCCGCGGGCACTCGGGGTCTGGGGGAACCGCAGTCGCCGGAGGCCCAAAAAGCAGTTCTCATTGTAACAATAGTAGACGAGATACCCAACGCACCTGTTGGGGTGCGTAAGGTCATCAGATTGCCCGCTGTACAGTAAACGAACGAGCGCTACGCTCTGTTGCATTGGCCTTTGCCCCTGATATTGTGCTTTCGTGTGTGTGCCATAGTTCTCATGTTCAAAATCCTATGGTTAGTCAGCCGCAAGAGTGGGTGATGTGGGAAGAACGGCTTGGCAGAGGTGACGCCCAAGCGTTCATGCCTCGATAAAGAAGCCGGAGGCGGTGTATTTCACCCGTGCCCCAGACGTGTCCTTGGGAAAGGAGGTCGCCTCACCGCTCGCTTGGTCGTCGCTATATACCCAAGGCTGCTCATGCGGACCCTACGTAATACCGAACAGGTCCATCTGCACGACTCGCAGCTGGATTAAGCCATGCGCCCCAATGCCCGCGATTGGCGCACCCCTCCGCAAATGGACTCTCTGCCTGCTGCTTCTCTGCAGCTTCCCAACCTGCGGATATGCGCAGTCGACGAATGAGACGGCGACCGCTGCAACCGGTGCCATCGCCAGCTCCAGCTCCAGCACCTCAGCCAGCAGTCCCTCTACCACGACGTCGCCGCCCCAGTCGTCCGTACCCGCCTTCGTCGACTCAGCATGCCCGTCGCGCACGATAAACTACATTACGCATACGCTTCCGCAGCAATGTCTGAGAACGGACTGGGCAGCTCCTGTGCTGAACTCCACGGCGGAGGGCTCGAGTGAGGCAAGAGCAACGCCTACGTCTGAGGAGACTCCTGGGGCGGGGGAAGGGGATATTGGTTGCGGAACAGAACGACCCTCAGATTATGCACAGCCAGAAGAGACACATACGGCAAGCTCCACAGGGCCAGGCGATACGACAGGTACGTGGTCGGAAGGCGAGCTGGAGGCGGACTCGCCTTTCGATAACGCCAACTTCCTGTCGTTTGAGGAATGGAAGAAGAAGAACCTTGCGCAGGTCGGTCAGTCGCCCGAGAACGTAGGCCAGGGGCGAGCATCTTCGTCAGAACAGAGGGCTCGAAGACGCCCGGTCAACGTCAATGCCTTGGATTCTCTCGGCGAGGAAGGAGAGATCGAGATAGACTTCAGCGGCTTTGGCAACCCTTCCGAGGGTGAACTGGGGCCGGGCAGCGCATCTTCAGACGGACAGGCCCCCGGCGATGCTACAACGACCACTGATGGCGAGGGCAAAGCTGCCCCAAGCTCCTGGGCACTCAGCAAGGACGCGGGGAAGACCTGCAAAGAGCGTTTCAACTACGCTTCCTTCGACTGCGCGGCGACTGTTCTCAAGACCAATCCGAAAGCCAAGAGCACCTCGTCCATCTTGGTCGAGAACAAGGATAGCTACATGCTAAACGAATGCTCCGCCGAGAACAAATTTCTCATCGTGGAGCTTTGTGACGACATCCTGGTCGACACCATCGTCCTTGCTAACTACGAGTTCTTTTCATCCATGTTCCGTCATGTTCGTGTAAGTGTCTCGGATCGATACCCTGTGAAGATGGATCGCTGGCGGATGCTGGGCACCTTTGAAGCGCGCAATTCGCGCGACATGCAACCATTTCTGGTAACGGAGCCCCAGATCTGGGCACGCTATCTACGCATTGAGTTTTTAACGCATTATGGCAATGAGTTTTACTGTCCAATGAGCTTGTTACGCGTACATGGCACGACTATGATGGAGCAATTCAGACGCGAGGAAGAGCAGGCAAGGGGCGATGATGATTTTGCTGAGCCTATTCAGGCAGATGAGGGAATTCCAGTGCAGACCGCAGTGGATTCTGAAAGAGATCCTAGTAATATACCTGTCGAGCAGATACCTGTCCCATCAGAGGAGGACTTCCCAGAAGTGCCCCCGGAGACAGAAGATGACCCGACCGCCTCAAAAACAGCAGAAGGCTCCGGTCATGCAAACGATAGGGGCGCGCCATCTGCACCTTCAGAGAAAGCTCCTGTGCAAGCCGTAGAAGCCTCTCCCATTCCATCAGTGGAACCTTCTGCAGAAGTTACTACCGCAAGCGAAAAGCCGGCAGAGTCGCCATCAACATCCACCTCGGGCAAATCTGAGAGAGCGAAAGAACCGGGGACCTCTCATACCCCGATCAGGGATGTAGCTGCACCTCCGAACTCAGCAGATGGTACTTCGTCATCTCGCAGCCCCGCAACACATGCAAAGGCCGACAGCTCTACGTCCGCACCTCCAAGCAAGGGTGCCAAAAATGCCACCAGCGAGGCCGCCACCGTTCCGTCGAGCACGACCTCTGGAAAGGCCGCCTCCAACTCCACCAGCAATGGCTCTCAAGCTCAGCCGCAGGGACGCAGCTCGTCACAAACTCAGCCCGTTGCTGCCACCCCAACAACGCAAGAATCGTTCTTCAAGTCCATTCACAAACGTCTCCAGTACCTCGAAGCAAACAGCACGCTCTCTCTACAATACATCGAAGAACAGTCTCGTATCCTACGAGATGCTTTCATCAAAGTCGAAAAGAATCAGTTACGAAAGACTGAAAAATTCCTAGAGCACCTAAACAGCACTGTCATGCAGGAGCTGAAGAGCTATCGGAATATGTACGATCAGCTGTGGCAAAGCACTATCCTGGAGCTTGAAGGAATGAAGGAGCGGCAGAGGACTGAAATGGGCGAGATTGGAGCCAGGCTCAGCATGGTGGCAGATGAGCTAGTGTGGCAGAAGAGGATGGCTGTCGTTCAGTCGACCCTGCTGCTTCTCTGTCTCGGTCTAGTCCTCTTTGTTCGATCGGGATCGCTGGGCTCGCAACTTGGAACCACATACTCCAGCTTTTTTGATTCGCCACCACACCGTCTCGAGAATGATGGGGTTCTCAGGCATCGACGTACCTTTAGAAACATGTGGCGAAGCGACACGTCTGCCGCTCTGAGCGACCGCAGTGGCCATCTGAGTGATGCCGTTAATGTTCTCTCTGATGCCGAGACTGATGGTCGACGCAGCCCCGTAAACGCCGAGTTCAGCCCGCCCACACCCATGTCGCCTGGTGTACCTTCTCCAAGACGTAAGAGAGTCGGGTTCTTTCCCGAACAACCATACAACAGCTCGATCCGAGACGGAGGACTCAGCACGCCCACGGAAGACACTTTCGACGACGAAGCCAAACGCATCCAAGTGCTGGAAACCCAGTCTGGCCCTGCCACCCCTCGCGGCTCCCGCGACAACAGGCCCTCGTGGGAAGAAGTCGATCGGGCGGTTGATCTACTCAAAGCAGAAGAACAGGGGCAGACCACGCAACACGAGCAGTCAAGAAATCGAGAGAGGAGGAAGAGAAGGAGTCCACTTAGACGAAGTGAGAGCTACGATGGGGCGGCGAGTGACTCCCCGGAAGACGATGGCGCGGAAGAGCTGTTTGTTGCTGGCTGAGAAACGATAGCTTGGAGTCCGGAATGGGATGTTGCATACCTCGGCGTTCGTTCAATGCGTATTGGGCGTCTAGCGTTGGGGATGCTTGGTTTTATCTTAGTTTCTAAAGCGTTCATGGATAGTAATTATTCTTCGTCCCAACAGCGTGATAACTCTGCTACCTCTAGAGCTTTCGCTGTACTTCAGTGTAGCCAGCAAAAATGTTCGAAGAATAGATGGCCAGTACATCAGCCCACGCCATGTTGACGCCAAGGTATTCGCTCCATAGCCCGCTTTATCCCCGAGATACCTCGGCATCTTACCCTCCCCGCAGATGGGTAGCCAGTAGCTTAGCTTAGCTCCACAGACATCTACAAAGTCGCCATCACCGGCTCCCATCGCTTTTCAATTACTTCGACATTGCATCCGCTGATCAACATATTTGACATAGAGAAGAGTCGAACTGAGCAAACATGTCTGAGCTGCTAGTCAACTCGCACAATGGCCACCTCCCGGCCAGCCAACGCGTCCCGGTAATCGCACGACCGTGGTTGAGCGAGCGCGCGACAAAGACGCTGGATATTGTACGTCTCTGCAACCCATTGTCGGCCCATTGTCGGCCCATTGTTCCCGCACTGCTAACACGCCGCTCCCCCCAGGTCGAGAAATTTGTCGAAGAAGAATGCATCCCCGCCGACGCCGTCTACCTCCGCCAGATTGGCGAGACCACACAGGAACGCTTCTCCTCGCACCCGCGGATCATCGAAGATCTCAAGGTCAAGGCGAAGAAGCTGGGCTTGTGGAATATGTTTCTGCCCAAGGCGCATTTCAAGGAGGGTGCGGGCTTTAGCAATTTGGAGTATGGGCTTATGGCCGAGTATTTGGGCAAGAGTCGGGTTGCGAGTGAGGTATGTGATATGAGATGTAAAGTGCGGTGCATGCATGGGACTGACGAGTGAATAGGCCACCAACTGCGCGGCCCCAGATACTGGCAACATGGAGGTGCTTGCCAAGTATGGCAATGAGGCGCAGAAGAAGAGGTGGCTCGCTCCGCTGCTGGATGGCAAGATCCGCTCTGCTTTCTTAATGACGGAGCCTCAGGTGGCGTCTAGCGACGCTACCAACATTGAAATGCGGATCGAACGTGATGGCGACTCGTACGTCCTTAACGGCTCGGTACGTTCCCTTCTTCCTCCTCAACACTATCAAGCATCATCATTCTAATTCCGTTTAGAAATGGTGGTCCTCCGGCATCGGTGACCCCCGCTGCCAAATCTACATCGTCCTTGGCAAGACCGACCCCAACAACACAGACAAGTACAGGCAACAATCCGTCATCCTAGTCCCCCACGACGTCCCAGGCATTACCATCCACCGCATGCTCGGTGTCTTCGGCTACGACGACGCCCCCCACGGCCACGGCCACGTCATATTCAAGAACGTGCGCGTCCCCGCCGCCAACATGGTCCTCGGCGAGGGCCGCGGCTTCGAAATCATTCAAGGGCGTCTCGGCCCGGGACGTATCCACCACGCGATGCGGAGTATCGGCGCCGCGGAGAAGGCGCTGGAGTGGTTCCTTGCCCGCATCAACGATCCTAAGAAGAAGCCGTTTGGGGAGATGCTGCACAAGCATGGCATCATGATCGAGCGCGTCGCTCGCAGCAGAATCGAAATCGACGCGGCACGTCTCGCTGTGCTGAACGCGGCTATCAAGATCGACGAGACCAACGCCAAAGGCGCACTCAAGGAAATCGCCGAAGTCAAGGTCCTCGTGCCGGAGGTTAACCTCACTGTGATCGACCGCGCGATCCAGGCATATGGTGGCGCGGGTGTCAGTCAGGAGACGCCGTTGGCGGCTATGTATGCCAACGGCAGGACGATGCGGATTGTGGATGGCCCGGATGAGGTGCATTTGTTGCAGCTAGGTAAGAATGAGAATAAGAGGGGCCCCGCGCATAAAAGGAGGATTGAGGCACAGACTAAGAAGGGAGAGGACTTGTGCAGGCAGTATGGGATTGAGCCTAAGGATCCGTTGTTTTTGGGGCGGAGCACTGGGGAGGCGAAGAGTAGGTTGTAGATTTGTGGGTATGTGTATAGGGAGGGGTAGGGTTGAGTAGATAATATGTATGTGATCCAACGAAGTATTGGGATCTTGCAGAGGCTTGCTTGAGGTGGTTCATGAGGCTGAGCCAAGCATAGGCGAATGTACATCCTCGTGTGCCTACGCTGGTACCAGATCGCCGGCATGTCCTGCAATATTTAGCGCGAATAAGAAGATTTACCCCTGGTTATGCTGCACCCACATAGCGTGGCATATGGCGTCAAAGGTTCATGTAGGGGCTACGGCTCTGCCCTCGGGGTGTGCACTTGACTGTTTGGTCCGTTTCCCCTTCCTATTAAACTGTCCGAGGTGCTGATCTCTCGTAGCGTGAATGTAGGCATCCTCCGGGAACGCTTTTACAGGATTACATCTGTTCTTCTACTATTCTTCGTTTTGATACACCCGCTCTCAGCTTAATCAAGATCTAAACTCCTGAGGCTGGACACTGTCAGACGGTTTACCATGCACAATACCACTTGGCGAATTTTCATGCGCGCAGTACCCATTCTCGTGTCACGAACATGTGCTGCTTTGTGCTCCTCGTCCAGTCTAAAGACTGCAGTGAAATCTGAATTTGGAAAGCCCATCATCGGGCAACAATCAGAGTATAGTATCCGGGGAGGCTACGATCCTTGTCCACAGTAAAATAATTGCAACCGAAGAAGCTGAGTTGTAGGTAATCGAAAAGATAGCGTTGAAGGTAAGATGAAGACTCTGCTTCAAGGACACTTCATAGGTGCCATTTGTACTTGAACTCGACTGCGCTTTCCCTTACTCCGTACCATGGGGTAATTAGCCCTAAGGAGAGGATAAAACAGGTGATAGGCGACCAGTGCCAGTGTACGGCTGGTCTCTATGAGGAAGCACCGCCGTACGTTTCATTTTGCGCCCGGCGTGGAAACCGCAAACGGTGCCCTAGCAAAGGGACCTATGACGTCCATCCACTTCGACAAAGTGCGTACGGTCCACCCATTCTCAGCGCACATCATCGTTGCTAGATTCCCGGTAAATGGCTAGAGCTGTACACAGCCCTATGGCCATCATGAATGTCTCCACGTAGTGACCGTGTTCCTTTGACAACGTGTGTCGCGTAATCGATCTGTGGGATCACGTCTGAGAATATGAAGGTAGTTTCGGAAACGATCATCCACGAGGAAGATTCAATGACGCATGCACCCCTCATTAAGAGATAGAGAATGCCCAGCATATAAAGGTTATATTGTGCATACAGAGGAACGATAGCGAAAAGCAAGTGCCGCGGGCGCTGTTTTGAGGTTGCATTCAAACTGTAGTTAGGGGAGGACAAGGACATCCACCTAACTGGATGAAAAGTGCAACAAGTTATTTTTTTCCCTTCAGGGAGTTTGAGCTAGTTCCACAGCAGTGAGTAGATTGTAGTTACACTAGTATGTCTGATTTGTGGGCCCTGGTTCCACATGGCACCACTTTGAACTGTTGAAACTGATATATGCCGTTCAGCTTCATCATACGGGGCATCTCTAGAGAGCGACGAAATTGACTACCAGCGAATGATTCAGGCTGACATCTAACGTGTGCAATTCCCCTTCACTTCATTTGCCTTCCGCAGAACTATAACAGCTCTCCATTATCCACAAGCACCTTTTGACTGCATCTCAGCATTAGCCCAAGCATCAAACGAAGCTAATAACCTACTGAATCCCGTAAAATCGTAGCTACAAGTGCAGTCCAACTGCATCAAACTAAATACCATGGGGTACATTACTCTCGGGACATAGCTGCCGCGCAGCTAACTCTTTTAGTCAAACTCTTGGTACATTTGAAACCAAAACCTTCCTCAAGAACAACGGCCAAAGCTAGATTATTGTCACCCGCACCGGCCGTCGCGTCGCAAAGGTACTCGCCAAGCCCCCGAAGACTGACCGGTAGCTCACCAAGGAGGCTTCCAAAGTCAACATGGATTCGTACAGCAAAGTCAGCATCAAGGTGGAGGGCGGAGCCATAGTCAAAGTCACAGCTTCGACCAGGCTCCAGAGATGCAGTGGTGTCAACAGCAGCAGCAACAGCCCCACGTAACTAAAGGCTTAGGAGGTGTTAGAGCTGAAGGGATCACTCATGAATACCGTACAGTGAATAGATTTATGACTGATGACCCGCGGGCTTTCCACCGCGATGCGGGTCCTGAAGGGTTTGGGCCTGCGCCGTCGTCAAGGGCACGGGATTCGAAGCGAAGGAGTTCCGGAGAAGGAACTGAATTTACCGTAGCTAGAGACTTAGCCGGGCAGGCGTATATAGGAACCATGCAAGATCGATAAGGGGTTGGACCTACCCTTCCATTAGCTTGTTAGTCATGACCCTGGAATACTCGCGGTAGCATTGGAATCTTAGCTAACATCATGGGTTTATCTTCGTCGTACATGCCTCTTCAGTTTTAAGAATACTTTTTTCAGCCCCCTAACGGAGTGCGAGTAAATCCAGGCGTCCAACCCCCTGCGTCAACGGCCCTCTAATATCCTTCGCTACCCACGAAGACTTGATCTGCTGGGTAGAAACAGAATACACCACTTAAAAAGTGGAACAACTCAATTACAATATCGTAAAACAGGGGTCTTACGAGCGAGGCGGATTTATTCTTATGTAGCCTAAAGTAATCCCAAAACGCATTCCTTGCCCTTTGCCCCAATGCCAAGGGCTGTGCGGGCCGCAGTTTGAATAGGACAATATGCCCGTGCCATCGGATTAGAGTCGGTTTACTTCTGAGATGTGGCAGGATGAGGCCGGGAGATGGCATAAGAATTCGCATATAGCGTTCGTGTCGCATGGGGACCTGGAGAAAGCTTCGCGCGGTGCTAATCAGTTTCGGCGTGCCAATGCTCCGCGAGGTCGCTCGCAGGTTGAGGGAAGCTGCGGACGGTCTCAAGGGGCTTTGGGCGGTCACTCCATCCGCAAGGTATACAACAAGTTGGCGGGACCAGTGGTCATTCGCACACTAGCGGTGGAGTCATTGGGTGGTTTATCAAACCGGAGTTTCCAGTGGAGGTCCAAGTAGCTTCGCAGCTAGGCAACCCAGCAGGAGTCATTGATGTGACCAACATACTGTGCTGACAACAGCCCAGTTTTAGCAAGTAACCTGTGGATTCGTACTTTTCCGTGACGTTCAACACACTTCTTCCGCACTTCAACTCAACGTCTCCCTCCCCGCAAAAATTGTTACTCACTCTTCTCCGTCGCCGACCGTCCTGGATATACCTACCCACCATGTTCCGCAAGAAAAAGGAACAACTGAAGAACAAGGCCAAAGAAAGAGAAGGCTTCCAAGGTGACCGCAGACGGCGCAGAGGCGACCCTTTGGGAAGGATGGGGCCAAGAGAACCTAGCAAAGCTGCGGAACGCGAACAGAGACCCGCGGGATATACCGGAAGCAACGAGGTATGGAGACGAAGAGCCTGCAGAGCCTCCACCTCGCCGAAGCAGGAGCCCAAGTAGACGTAGGAGGTCGCCATCTCCAAGTCCAGAATCACGACACCGCTCCAAGGAAAGAAGACGACACCGATCGCCTTCCCCACGCCCAAAGACGCCGCCGCGACGAAGCCACTCCAAGAAAAGGTCACGATTTCCAGCTCAACCAGAGCACCGCAAATCCATTAGTAATGCGCCCACACTTCTGACCCCAAAGCTGGTCGCCGCTTGTAAAGGTGACGCCCGCTTCCCGCCCTTTACACGCACGACCACAAGCCCCTCAAGCTCATCTGTACGCACTCCACCACCATACCCAACCACCGTATCTCCTACCGCCTCTACTACGAAACCAAAAACAACGAAATGCGCAACGCTAAGAAGGAGGTCACTGCCGCATGCGAGCGAGCGCGTGCCAACATGTCGTCCGACATCCCGGCCCTGATGCGCATCCATTAGGCGATTCAGGCGCGCTCGCCGAAGATGGAGATGATTAGTGAGGGCCCGAGGGGTAGGATTTGGCGGGTTGATGAAGAAGGCGCAGAAGAGGAGGTTGGGTGTGTGTTGGCGTTGCTAGTGGTGAAGATGCCGGATGGAATGAAGGAGAGGTTTTGGTTGTTTGGAGCCGGGGAGAAAGAGATCAAGGGCGATCTTTTGTTGTTATCTAAGAAGGCGTGAGAAGGACGGGCGCTTACGTGTGTGGTTATGTGAATGAGATTTCGCACTTCAATTCACACATCCAAAGCACTAATACTGTGAAGATGGGGCCGTGTTAACGGTAGCGTCATGCTAGCCGTACCACTTAAGAGTAATACAGGCATGCTAACTCCTGGCGTTCGTAATAGGGTCTGGAAATTAGCCATGTCAGGGTAGTGATAAGAAAAGAAGCTATCTTAGAAGCGAAGAGAAAAGATGGTGCTTTATAAGAAGCCACACTAAGCCACATTAGGCTACTAGCGCGTTGACCTGAGCCACATCGGATGACAGCAACGTGGGAGAGCGTTTAAAGACGACGGTGAGAGCAAATATTCAAGAGACGGTAACAGTTACAAGCATAATATTCCGCATCTACTTGAACAGAAGAACCCCTCTCATTAATCAAGGGCAAGCTCAAACAAACAACTCGCCACCCTCTGCTTCCAAACTTCCTTCGCTTATACCCATATTCATTCACCCACACACCTCGCCATCTAAACCTTCTCAGTAGCAACCGGCGCATGCTCAGCACTAGCCACGCTCCTCTTCCGCTCTTGGCCTGCAGCAATATCCGCCAGACTCAGCTTCCTGCCTTCACCCGTATGATCCACGTCGGCGAAGGACACCTGCGGACGGAAATCCTTGGACTTCCATGCCTTGCCCACGATGCCGTATAGTTCGTCGACTTGTTCGAGGGTGAGGCCCTTGGTCTCGTAGATCATGAAGTGACTAGAACGTTCGTCAGCGAATGTGTCGGCGAGCCGGGGACCGCGGGGTACAAGACACGGGGAATGATGGCTACTGTGAGATGGAAAAGGAAGAGAACTTACACAAAAGCAATGCAGACGAAGCAGAAGCTGCCCCAGACAAAGAAGACCTTGGACTGGAGATTGGCGTGGTCTGCATCGACTAGATACGGGGTAGAGTATGCAATGGCCCAGTTAAGCAGCCAATTGCTCGCCGTCGTCATACTCAGACACTTTGCACGTGCCTTCAGGGGGAATAGCTCTCCGGTGACGACCCAAGCGACGGGGCCCCACGAGCTGGCGAAGAAGAAGATGTATATACACACAAAGGCGATAGACGCCTTCTGGGCGGAGAGATCGGTAGCTGCCGAGGCAGTGCCGACCGAGCCGACGATGAACTGGCAAACGCACATGCCAATAGCGCCCATGAGGAGGAGGCCGCGACGGCCGAGCTTTTCGACAAGGTAGAGGCCTGGGAAGGTGGAAGCAACGTTGACGCTGTTCGTTATAACTTGTATAATGAATGGGTTCTGGAAACCGGCATTCTTAAAGTATTGAGTTCCGTAGTAGACTAGCAGGCCGTCAGTGCTCATGTTCAGATGTAATGTAGGGCCAATAGAACTTACAAATGAAATTCACGCCAGTGAGCTGTTGGAGCGCTTGCAACAAGCAACCCGTCAGGAGGCGCTTGCCGAGGGTGCCCTTGAAGCAATCGGAGTACGTAGACTTCCCCAGGCTCATTTCGTACAAATGGTTGGCCTGGACTTCATTCAACTCCTCGAGCACGGCGGGATGGTCAACTGGCAAGCGGCGCAGCTTGGCGAGCGATTTTGCAGCCTTGTCATACTGGTCTCTCTTGATGAGATATCGGGGGGTCTCTGGGAGGAAGATGAGACTGCACCATCACATCAGCTCGAATCTACGAATAAGCGTGAGGGAGGGCAGATGCTTACCCAACGACCAGAATAATAGACCAAAGGAACTGTATAGCAATGGGAATCCGATAAGATCCAGAGTCATTCCGGTCCTTTGTGGAGTTGTTCACAATGGCTGCCAGGAACAGACCAATTGTGATAGCAAGCTGGTAGGCTCCGACAATGGTTCCACGGATCCATTTCGGCGCTGTTTCGGATTGATACATGGGGACTAAAAAAGCAGCGTTAGCGCTTTGATCACGATGTTTGCACAGAGGAGTGGAGACCCCGGAGGGTCCCCATGCTCGGCGCAACAAGCCAGGAAACCCAAAGAGAGGCACCTACTTAGGGCAGAAATTAGACCTACGCCAAAGCCGGCGAAGAATCGTCCCGCAATGAACAGAGGCTGTTCAGTGGCGGCTGTCTGCAGAATGACACCAAAATTGAAGACGAGGCCAGCGGCGGTTATGAGACCCAGTCGGCGGCCGAGAAGGTCTCCAAAGGGCGCAGCGCTCAGCGCACCAAAGAAAGTGCCAGCAGAGAGAATCGAGACAATGAGCGAATCTTGCGACGCGGTGAGTTCGGGTTCGCCATCGGCGTTCAGTTCCGTCGCGAATCCGCTTAGCCAGTACGGCATCGCCAGAATACCGGAGATGGTGCCTGTATCATATCTACAGCGATGTTAGGCTTTGACCTGCATGTGCTAGAGTTATCGTGTACGGACCCGAAGAGGATACCTCCAAAGGCTACAAAGAGACCGATGAGGATAGCTGGCCTACGATGTGTGAGCTGTGCAACCAGCGCAAGAAGCCTGTGCAACTCACCATGACTTGCCGGGGACATCCGGCGGCTTCGTGAGCATGAATCTGCCCATGTTGTTGTGGTAGTACGATTGTTCGTTTGAATAGCAGATTCTTGAATTGCGTGTATACGATGACTTTCCCAAGCACCCGGGGCACACCCGCTCTTTATCTGACCCAGAAAACATGCCACCGAGCGCGGGCCCCGCAAGTGTGCCAACAATGCTAACCCTGTAGGTGGCAGGGTAGCAACGAACATGGCGTCGCACATCGGCACCTCCAAAGAGCACCTCGTGCCTCTGCAGGAAAACCAATCAGTTGATCCTGGTCCGGAGGCTAGACGCCACTACGCTTATGGCTGGGGGAGGGCTTCTAAGCCGGCCAGTGGACGGGCATGTCGGCAGCCACATTCAGCACCCCGGATTTGAACTCGTGATAACGTGTGACCACCTAGGTCATCGGCGCATTGCCAGAGTTTCTATAGGCTTTGGAACGCGGTGTGGCGGCGTGACCCAATGGGAGCCGCATCTGGCCATCTGGACGGACAAAGGAACAACGTCCCGACATGGGCCATGGTGGAGTCGAGATGGAACCGAGCGACGTCACCATGCGAGATGGGTCGCACACGATGCGTATGGGCTTCCCTACCGACCCCAAAGACCGAACAGAAGAGGATCACAATCTCCCCGCAGAATCCCTCCCGAAGCATGCTGTCGCTGTGTGGGCGCCAAACCAATTGGAAATATCCATATGCATCTGTGCATCTGGGCATCTGCAACAAAGCAGGCAGTCGGAGATCGGGGTCGGACGAATACGAGAGCGCCAAGCGAGCATGGGCACGCGAAAGCTTGCTGGTTCTTTGACCCGCAACGCCCCTGCGCCGAGGGACGACGTCATTCCGCCGACGACCGTGATGCGAAGAGAAAACTCTGCTCACACGGCCGTGAAGTAATCGTGGACGGCGCCCGTCAGCAACGATGCAACGTCGAGCAAAAGTAATACCGGAACTGTGAATGGGGTTCTGTGAGTACGAGTAGGGTACTCTCTCGAACTCGCCCTTCACCATCAAAACAATGGCATACAAGAGGTACCGGATGCATTCACCGCAAGCATTCAAGCCACGTACCCAGCATTGTGCCCAACCCAATCTTGGAACCCTCCATCTCCATGTGGTCCCATGACCGGCCTCCTCCAGCGAATGCTCGCCCAGCCGACTTCAACCCAATAAGCTGCCCTTCACCGTTTCAGCCGAGACTCGGCACAGCTTCTAGTCCTCGGTCGGTGCTTACCGTGACGTTGCAGACGCTCACACCACGCACAAATGTTATGTCTTTGCATACGGACGCTTGGGCCCCGAAAACGCTCTGTCGCTAGACTACAGTAGCTTGCGGAGACGCCTAGCCTGGCTTCCCTTTCCCATGGGGTGAGCGAAAACCTAGAATTGCGTCGTCACATGAGCTCAGCTGAGGAGGTCGCCGCGATCATCTTGCTTTGCATAAGCCGTTAGCGCCCATCATCCTCGTTCGATCACCGCTCAACCCCATCGCGTCCTTCCCGCTACCTAAATTTTGGGAATGGTGCAACGGGTACTCGGAACTCGACACACCACTAGACGTACTCAGCGCTTGAAAATAGCTCGCGACAAAATGTAGACTAATGCATTGTCACGGAACCATGTCAGCTGTTTGAGATCCGCTAGAACATCAGGGTGCTTCTGTCACGTTACGGATGTTACTTCATCCATACTTAGCAACAGATTCAACACCACACCACAGAACATGACATCCCTCTGCTCTCGGCCTGCGCTCTGTTCGAGGGCACACATCATCCCCACGGGGTGCCATGTCTGACGGCTAAAATCCGCTAGAACATCGGCGCGCCGGTGTCGTGCGTCTAGCAGTAGTGGCTTCACACAGACCACCGTTGGACCAGGACCACACCACGCGGCAAGTTTCTCGGTGTGTACCCCGTACCATCGTACAACAATAACACCTCCTAGACCCTGGACCCTTGACTTTTAAGAGAGTGATGTTAATCTGGGCTTACGTGCCGAGACATCGAAGAAGGTGTGTCCAAGACGCCTAAAATATTCCAATCTTTCGATGGGAGACAGAAGAGGATTCGCACTAGGTAGGCGAACCAGAACCGACTATCTGACGATCATGTTGCGTTCGGAGAACAATTCTAGAAGCTTGGTGAACTACACGCTCCATTCGATCATGCACCGCAAGGGTGAGCTATCTGGGTACGCCCCTATGGTGATATGCGCTTCTTGCCCTCGCTCTTTTTCGAGGTCTTCGCCGGCTTCGACTCCGTTCCGTTGGGTTTTCCATTTACACCACCGACTTTCGAGCTCTTTTCCGCCTCGTCCTTCCCCTTCTTGGCATTTGCAGGTACTGCTTTAGGATTCTTCCCCTTCCTTCTCATGGTAGCCCTCTCCGCACGCTCCATATAGGCCCTATCCTCCTCCTCGTCCCAGCCGCCAAAGTCGGACTCTTCCTTGTCCTCGTCGTCGACGATCGGCTCCCTGTTGACATATTCCTCGTCCGCCGAGATAGACTTGTCTATCGAGGACTTGCCGTTCCCGCCGGATACACCGTTCGCAAGAACGGCGTTAGCAGATGTGGGGCCAATCTTCTTGAATTTGGCCACGAAGAAGCCGTCGACGTTGTAAGTATGCGGGTAGTATCTCTGTGTCATCTTCATGGAGGGGTGGAAGATCTTGCCCCCTATTCTCGTGAAGCCTTCTTTGCCGAATTGCAGACCAGTTTCGACGAGCTTGACATTTGGTCGCTTGTTGAGAGCGTATTGTACGACTTGCTCGTTTTCTTCGACCGTGACCGAACAGGTAGAGTAGACAATGTAGCCGCCGGTCTTGCTGTGGTGGTCAACCGAGTCAATAGCTGCGAGGATAAGCTGCTTCTGTAGGTGCGGTAGTTTCATGAAGTCGGCTTCGGTCTTGTTGGTCTTGACGCTGGCATCCTTCGCGATGACACCGGTACCAGAGCAGGGGGCATCGAGAAGCACTCGATCGAAGCCGCCCATGACCTTCGGGAACTCCAGCGCTGAGTAGTTGCAGACAATGGTATTCTTCACGCCAAGACGATGTATGTTCCCAATGAGACCTTTTGAACGCTCTTTGCTAGCATCGTTTGCGAAGATGCAACCAGAGTTCTTCATGAGCGCCGCCAAATGGGTTGTTTTACCGCCGGGAGCGGCAGCCATATCGAGAACTCTTTCGTTCTCTTGTGGCGCGAGAGCCATGACAGGAAGGAAAGACGAAGCAGCTTGGAGGATGTAGTGGCCGGCGAGATATTCCGGAGTAGCACCGAGGGGAACCTGAGCGTCGAAGATCTGTAGGCCGACCTTGCTCCATTTCCCCACAGGCTCTAGCTGTACGCCCCGATTGATGAGCGACTGTGCGAGCTCTCTTCTGTGTGTGCGCAAACTGTTCGCCCGGATGACGATGGGCCGGGGTGTTTCGTTGGCTTCGAAGAAGGCAAAGGCTTCGCGGGCAGGGAATAGGCCGAGTAGCTTGTCCGCCAGAAATTCTGAATAGCCATAGTATGCACATATATCCTTGAGCAGCTGGGCTCGGTACTCCGTCCTTGACCGGCCCTCCTCGGCCATGCTCTTGAAGTCCTCGATCACCCGTATCGTGTCATTGATCCGCGTGCGCAGAAGTTGCAGATCTTGTGTCGCAAGATTCGTGATGGGCCTGCCCTCGTCTTCATCGTCGTCGAGTACCTTGAGCTTATCCCCAGCAATATTTGTCTGCATATTGGCCTCCTCGAGCTCGGCCAGTGCCTCTGCCTCTTCGATAGCTTTCTGCATGTCCAGCTTGCGACTGAGCCCTTCGATATTCGCTGCAGTGAGCTTCTCCTCAATGTTGTCGTCGTCCTCATCGTCGGACCACATCCCGACCCGCCTGACCTCCTCGTCTGAATCCATGACATGGTCCGAGTCCCCAAAATCATCGTCTTCCAGTCCCTCTGACTCGGAAGCACTGCCCAGCGCATCGAGGCTTGTGACATTTACGCCATCAAGCTCCTCGTCCGCAATGTCCGGATCCTCGAGCCCCTCTAGATCGTCAGAAAGCTCGTCGTCGTCCGAGGGCGGCGGCGGCGCAAATTTCTTGACCGGTTTCGCCTTGCTCTTTGCGCCCACTTTGTTCAGCGCAGGCTTCGGGGCCTTGACGTTCGTTTTGCGCTTCTTCACAGGCTTTTGGGGGGGGGGCGGTGCGTCTTTGCGCTTCCTGGTGACCTTGGATTCGTCCAACGGCGGCGGCGGGCCCTGCTTGATCATGCGGCGTCCCTTGCCCATCTTGGATACGTGGCGTTCGAGGGCGGTCTGCGAGAAAGATGGAAGTTCGACGCGCAGAAATTTAGAAATTAGAAATTTAGGCACATTTTTGGCAGGAGCTGTCTCACCGCCCTCGGAGACCCGGCGCTTTTCCGCCGGCGGCTAGTCCCGCAACCACCGTCATCGCTGCTTCCCCAAACGTTCAGACTTTGTTTGACGCTTCCTCACTCGATACCCCTCACAGTTTGCGCATGCTCCATACACCGACTACTCAAGTAGCTTGATCCAGCTTTCTACACGTCAAGTCGACACCATGTCCGAACTAAGCTTCTGCAAATCATACCTCACCGCACTCGATGCGCGCCATATAAAACTCTCGTCAGACCATATCGCCGACGCGCGACAGTATCCCTCTGGCGCCATTGTACGTATCCTCTATCGTCTGGCGTTTAGCCCTCGCTACACTACGGGCAGCTCTTTTACCTACCCGTGCTAACATGCCCCAGTTCGTCCTCCCCCGCCTCCCCGCCTCGCACCCACAGCGGCCAAACCCAAAATCTACCACCACATCCTCCTCCTCCACCTTAGCCATAACCCTCAAGCCTCTCAAGCCTACCTCCCCCATAGTGCCCCTCTCCAACATCGACCCCGCCAAAACCTCCGTCTACGACCTCAAATCGAGCTATGCAACTTCAACTTCATTACCCGCCAGCAAGATAAAAATACTGTACAAGAAAAAACCCGTGACAGACAGCAAGACCGTCGCCGAAGTCATTGGCAGCGATGCAGGCACCGAAGTTGAATTTGGCGTTATGGTGATGGGTAGTGCGACGGCGGGGGGGACACCAGTCGCGAGTCCGCCTGCTGCGGTGCCGAGCGAGGCGGAGAAGGGGCTGGCGGACGCAAAGTATGAGGGCGGGGGAGCGGTGCCGGCTGCGCAAGGCCTGAGCGGGAAGGAGGCGGTCAATGACGCGTTCTGGGAGGATTTGAGGGGGTTTGTTGTGCAGAGGATACGAGACGAGAAGGAGGGCGATAGGCTGGTTGGCATATTTAAGAGCGCATGGGAGAATAATAAGTAGGCGGACATCGGCAAAGGTTTGGCATAAGTATATGTAATACGATACCGTTAGGACGTGGTTAGATTGCCATCACGTCGCACATGTATTTCAAAATATGCTGTCATGCGCCGACAATTTAGCATTTCTCGACCACCACCCGAATGGCAACAAGGCTGGCCGACGTCATCTGTATTCTAAGAAACCTAGGTGTTCCATCCAAGGTTTCCGTGCCTCCCATGGCCGCAGCTACAAAAATATCAAAGGGAAAGCCGAGGCCCAGCTAGAGGGTGTCGTCCTATCATTCCGCTGATCTATTCTTTTCGCTCCGTCCAGCCTTCCATCACACGAACATATGTTGTATTTAGCGACCCTTGGAGACGCGGGTGAGGATGCTGTCCCACTCAATGTCATCGGCGTCGTTTGCTTGGATATCGGCAGCGAGACCGTTCAGAGCGCGCTTGATGGCTTCCTTGGATGAGGAGTACATCATGCGGGGCTACACACAGATCAGTACCGTATCAAGCCCCCTTCAATCTGCAGACACTCACGTATTGCGGCGCATCATCCGGGCACCAGGAGATGAAAGTGATCTTGCTCCGGGTCCCCTCGCCGCTCTCCAGCTCGTACTCGACGTCAAAGACGGCATAGCGGCCGCCAATGCCCTCCTTGCCCTTGCGGTCCTTGCTCTTGGCGTTGAGCAGCTTTTCGCGGAAGGCAGCCCAGTCGCGCTCCGTCGACGTCTCTTCGACGACAATCTCCTTCCAGTCGTCGCTGATCTTGTAGATGATGTACTTTATAGACTTGCCGAGCTTCAGGTCGTTGAAGGCGCTGATGCATTCGGGGGCCACGGAGACGCTGCGGCGGGGTCAGTAAACAGGGAAATGCCGTCTGCGATGCGTGGGGGGAGTGCGCGGATGGCGGGTGGCGGCCATGTTCGAAGGCGTGCGTGTAGCGGGGTTGATGTTTGTCTGCTGTACGTACCCGGATTGAGCCTACGGACACCAAGTCAGCATTCTTGATCGCATTCTGCTTGGTCGCACTGTGGCACTGTGGCACTCACCATGGTGTCGTGTGTGTCGAAGCGGATATTGGGGGTTTACAAGAGCAGGCAGCGCTTTATCAGTTGTGCTGTTGACTTGTCAGCGTCGTCAGTGGGGTGGCTTGCTGAGCAGGCAGCCTCGCAGCGCACGCAGCTGCCTGCCAGGCGGTAGAATGCTGGCTTACATCAATTCGAGGAGGTGCCTGCAGCGTGGTTCGGTCTCGGGCAGAGGTCGGAGGTGCAGAGTGGGTGAGGTGAGGCTTGGATAGCGGGCGGCGGGGCACATTTTTGAGTCCCGGGCTGTGCTTAGTGTTGGAGGGGTCGTTGCCGCCCAAAAACTGGCCGCCACGGCAACGCAAACAAGGCACCGTTCGAGGATACACTTCACAGAACACACACTGGACGGTTATGCGACTCGTTTGTATGAACGTCTTATATCCCCCCGACTTTTACACTCGCTCTTCCAACGCTTTCGTTCTAGGTACACATAATATTGTACAATAACCAAAATACATCCCAGCAAATGCTACGCTTTTGAAATGTAATTACGAAGACAGGAGAGAAGAGGAGTGGAGTACCAACCCAATATCATGTACAGACCAGCGCTGGGAGAGAACTCGAGCACGAAAAGAGGGTATAGTGGAACGGGGGTATTAGAAGATTAATCCAGAGGCCGTTGAGCGTGAGCCGTTTAGAAGCCCATGCCTCCCATTCCACCCATGCCGCCCATGCCCCCGCCCATGCCTGGTGGCGGGCCTTTCTCTTCGGGCGCCTCGACAATCGCGACCTCTGTTGTGCCGAGAAGAGATGCAACACCGCTAGCGTCAACGAGGGCAGTGCGCACGACCTTGAAGGGGTCAAGAATACCGGCCTGGATCATGTTGACATACTCGCCCGTGGCGCTGTTGAAGCCCTTGTTGAAGTCGCTGCCATACTCGTCCATGAGTTTGCCAACGATGACAGAGCCCTCGGCACCGGCGTTCTCAACAATGGTCCGGGCAGGGCGAGTGATGGCGTTCTTGACGATGCTGACACCGAGCTGCTGATCGAAGTTGGCGGGCTTGACCTTGTCCAGAGCGTTGACGGCGGCCTTGAGGAGACCCGTGCCACCACCCGGCAGAATACCCTCCTCGACGGCAGCGCGGGTGGCATTAAGAGCATCGACAATGCGGTCCTTCTTCTCGCCGACTTCAACCTCAGAAGCACCACCAACCTTGATGACGGCGACACCACCGGAGAGCTTGGCGAGACGCTCCTGGAGCTTCTCCTTCTCGTACTCGGAGGTGGTGGGGTCGCTCATGACGCCGCGGATCTGCTCGCAGCGCTGAGTGACGGCGTCCTTGCTGCCCTCGCCGTTGAGGATGACGGTATCTTCCTTGGTGATGGTGATGGAGCCTGTGGAGCCGAGCATGTCCGGAGTGCACTTCTCGAGCTTAATATCGAGATCATCGCTGAAGACAGTACCGTTGGTCAGGACGGCAAGATCGCCCAAGACGGACTTCCTGTTGTCGCCGAAGCCGGGGGCCTTGACAGCAGCGACCTGGAGCTGGCCACGGAGCTTGTTGAGAATGCACACGGCAAGCGCCTCACCATCGATGTCCTCGGCGATGATGACGAGCGGCCGGCGGAGCTGCTGGGAGGCCTCGAGAGCGGGGACGATGTCCTGCACGGCGGAGATCTTGCGCTCGGAGAGGAGGATCAGAGGCTTCTCAAACTCGACCTTTTGAGACTTGGTGTCGGTGATGAAGTAGGGCGAGATGTATCCGCGATCAAATTTCATGCCCTCGGTGACCTCGAGCTCGTCCTCGATGGTCTTGCCCTCCTTGACCGTGATAACACCCTCCTTTCCGACCTTCTCCATGGCATTCGAGAGGAGCTTACCAATGTGAGTATCACCGTTGGCCGAGATGGTGGCGACCTGGGAGATCTCTTCGCTGGTGGTGACATCCTTCTTGTTTGCCCGCAGGTACTCGACGACGGCGTCAACGGCGGCCTGGGTTCCTCGCCTCAGGTCCATGGGGTTGCAGCCCGCTGCGACATTCTTGACCGTCTCGGAGAAGATGGCACGGGCGAGGACGGTGGCAGTCGTGGTTCCATCACCAGCGACCTCGTTGGTCTTGGAGGCGACATCCTGGATCAGGCGGGCGCCAAGGTTCTCGAACTTGTCCTTAAGAGTGATTGCCTTTGCGACAGTGACGCCGTCTGAACATGTGTGAGCCGACGTCAGATTAGATGGCGGGGCTCCACGCACCTTTTGTGATCTTGGGCGAGCCGTAGCTGGACTCGATCAGGACATTGCGGCCCTTGGGACCCAGTGTTGTCGATACCGCCTTTGCGAGCGTCTCGACGCCATTAAGGAGCGCGGCGCGCCCCTCGACGCCAAACTTGAGCTCCTGCGCCAGGTCAGTCTGCGGGCATGCATTGAGATGTTAGACGATGCTGGACTGGCGCACCTTGTGAGCAAAGCGCTGCTGCTGGAGGTTGAAGCTGCTGGACCGGAACTTTGAGCTCGAGTTCAGGACGGATGACCGCGCCCTGGATGCGAAAGCGCGCTGCATTGTGTGGGATGAGATGGATGAGATGAAGACCGAATGCCTAGCCGTGCTCCCGGACTCCACTGATGCAATGGAAAGGAAGAGATGAGGATGTGCGAGAGAGAGAGGGATGAGGTGCAGATGGACGTTTGGTGCTCGATGCTTGATGCTCCTAAAAAATCGACCATCCAGAACTTTCTCCAGCTGGACCGTGCGCGTCGTGTCCGTCCGTGCTCCGGCATCCTCGGTTGTCGTCACTGGTCCACATCCAACGACAGTCAACATGTTGGAGTTTGTATCCTCCGTTTGTCATGCATCGAGCAGCTTGGTTATATATTGCGTCGCAAGTTACAGTGGTTGGTTCGTTGGACGCACCCACCCGTGGTACTGGCATGACCATGATCTCTCTCATCGACACATTGACACATTGACAAGACTCAACACTCCAGCTTAACCTCGACCGTCTTCCTATCCACCAACTTCCCGTGACCAATTATTAGCTCCGCACCACTGCCCTTGAGACACCTTCATGTAATGTCGACCTCGCTCGATCCATTCGTCTTCAACAATCCCGTCGAGGAGTATTTTTGAGCATTATGTAGGGCATGGTGGGCGAAGGAGATGAGGAGGTACCTGTCGGATTGTGGACGTAGAGAATGCGTCGATTCTGTGAAGCAATCACAGCCTAAAATCTAAGACAGAACATGCTAGGTCTCGTCTGAATGAGCCCTAACGTTTCCCACTTATACCTTCTCTATCCTCTCTGTGCCGCATGATACCAACAACATTCTGCAGGCTGACAAAGCCTTACCTCAAGACCGGGAATTGGCTACATTCGCGAATCCGATGCTCTGGTTCAATGAGGTCGAAGGGTGGGTGTATACAGAAATGAATCGGGGAGGAAGAATGCCAGCTGGGTAGGCAAGCGTCGGCATGCTGAGTAACAGGCCGCCTGAGTGTCGATTACATGTGATCGTTGATCATCGTACGCATATAGATCGTTCTCAAGAGTTCGCACAATACCGAGGGTAGCGGTTGCCGTTCGCTTGGGCAACTCATTCGGCAAGTGCGATGCCGCGCGACAACGCCATTTGTTCGCATCGCCAGACTTCCGGTGAATATCGTGGCTGGTCATGCAGTGCTATATCGTCTTTGGGGATGGTGGCGTCAAGGAATCTCGTCCATAACTGCAGTCCGGCGGCCGGCTCTTCAGCTCACGTCGTCGTAATGAAGCTCAGCGCGTACACGTCTAGCCATCCACTTTCCTCATAAACGATGTTGGACTGGCTAAGACGCCTCCAAATCTGGAGGGTTTTGCGTTCGAAAATGGAGGCCTCCAAGCCAGCAATTTCTTGGCACCGGAAAATCTTAGTTCCGCGGTCAGTCCATGTTTATTACATAAGCACCGCATTCGACGTCAGCTATAAAAGGCTCACTACGTCCCGGTTTTATTTCACTCTGAACCTCTCAACCCTCAAACCTATTTTCTGCCCGCTTTTTCCCGTACACAGCGCTACTGTACATGCTACCCTGCTACCCTGCCACACCATTCCTCAACGGCAGCACAAAGGTAAGTATACCCGCGCAATGTTCCCAGTCTGTACGTTCTCTATACTGATGGGAACTCCAGGTGTCATTCACCGTCTCAGATGGATTGACCTTCTACTTTGTTGCTTTTCTTTCGAGTCTTTAACGCTATCATGGCCTTTCAACGACCTCGAGTGCAGCGCTTCCAGAGTTCGCCGAAGCTCAACCTCTCCACGTCTTCGCTCCAGAACCGATGACATGAGAGCCACGTCACACGGATACCACCACTTCCCTCGGAGCGACGGACGGCATGACAAATTGCAACCTTCAGCTGAACAAGGACTCGTCGGAGATTGATATTCATGCGACCCACATTGCTGCTGCAGCGAGGACGCCTACCCCGTTTGCTGCACGAGCTGGCTGCGAAGCTGCACGCCGTATCACGCATCGAAACTAATCCAATCAAATAAATGCCTCACTAAGGTTGTTGCCACCTTTTCCTCGCTGCGCCTCGACGGATCTCGGCGTTGCCGAATGCTCTACCTCGCATCCACACCTGGCTCCAGCTGTTCTAGCTCCAACTGCTGGCCCATCCTACCCCAACTCTAGGTTCAGTTCCTCTCTCGGACCGATTGAATCCTGGTTGTCATGGGACAAATTCTAATGAAATTGGATATACATGGTCCGGACAAAGAACGGCGGTTTCAGTGTGATGCAACTCAGCTGGCGCGGCAAATTGTGCCGGCTCAGGTGTGATGCGGATGATGCGGATGCAACGTAGCGATCCTGCGTCCGCTGCACCGATACAACACACCGATGTAACGACGGAGGCGTCCAGCTGCGTATGTAGCTCTGGCGCAGGCACCCACTTTGCGAATGACTGCGACACATCCAATCAGCAGAACGCCTCATCTCCACAGCTCCTCTTTCCGCCGAACAGCCACGAACGGAATTTTCAACTCACAACTTGCGAGACTAAGATTCGCACCATCCGTGCCTTATTGAATCATCGAGCATCTCGCCATATGGCGTAGCGGGACTCAGCAGCTTCCGTTCCGTCTGCCTGGCCCGGCCACTCTTCCACCAATCGATTCCCACAAACCCTGCGGGCGAATGTCATCGAAATTCGCGCTATTGCTGTCGCATGGAGCCGTAACATCATTTCAGGATCCTGCGAGCAGGGTTGGTGGACCTGCGCGACAAGCTACACCAGTCTACTCCGTATTCATATAGGCTCCTCACGAAGCCAGGACGTCTCTCATCCTTCGCAGGATATCGCCCTCGTGCCGGTTCATCATCGAAACGTTCAGGAGACGATTGTACGTCGCTAAGACTGCCGTAGGCGACATCATACAGACAGGGGGAGGATGTGACGCCAAAAGAAAGACCGAACAACCGAGAGTGGCTCAGCGCATGGATATGGGAGTGTCGGCCTTGGGGCTGTAGGTGTATGATTCGTGCATCGCATATTGTCAACCGGGTCCATGCTGTGTCGGTCATAAGGATGGAGCCTGGTCAATATTCACGGTGAAACGACACGGACTTGCCTGGAAGCGCCGTTGCGAAGCCTCTCTCTGATTTGCAGAGGCGGACTCGTCGCGCCTATAAAGCCGGACGTTGTCTCTGAAAAACGCAGTCTCCGACCTCTCATCTTGAATTGAATCCAGCACACATTTCCTCGTCAGGATCCTGATTTTCGTCATGGTCACTACTCGCACTTGTACCTACTCCACGGCGCCTTCCTTGAAGCCTTGATCGAAGAATATCCTCTGTGTCGACATCCAGCGTCAACCCAGGGCCTGCGATCCCCTAACTAAGGATGATGGTAAAAATGCCCTGTCATTATAAATTTGAGCAAGCGCCTGATCATTTCTCAGTCAATCCGAAGAGCAGCATGCAACTTCATCAGGACTCTGTCCCGCTCGTTCGTGACGGCGCCTGCCTGCTGAGCAGCACCAGGCACTCGCCCGCTGATATCGGTTCTCAAACGTGCGTGTCCTTACCTCATGAGATCACCGAACCCGCCAATTCCGACCTTCAAAGAATCGCCTATGCCGGTTCTCCGGACGGTTCTGTTCACATTTTCCGAGAACCTGCCGATTCAGGTTTAGGAGAGGGGTTTGCTCCTATTGCCCAAGAGCCTGTCGAGCCAGGTCTGGAAGAGAATGGCGACTCTCGGCAGACTCTCCAAGCCGATTTTCCTTGCGAGGTGCAGACCGCCGAACCTACTCCTCTTCAGGGGACCCAGAGCACCGAGCCTGGATCTCAGGGGTCTGACACCGGATTTGCTGAATCTCCGCCTGGAGAGCGCCGGGACATTGCTACCTCGCCTTGTGAAGACATGCGCGCCGGTTCGATCTCTGAAGAAATCATCACCGCCGGCGCTGCGCCTCAGGATGAAGAACCCACAAATTGCGATCCTCGAGATATACAGCCCACGGACGTCACACCTCAGCAGCCTGAGACCTCCAGCCTTACTCCCCGCGAAGCTAAGACTATTGGTTGTGACAGTCCTCAAGAGACCAACTCTGTCAGCCTCGCTCCTTGCGAGACCAAGACCGAGATTGCTGACTCGGCCGGTTGTCAAGAGCCCGAGGCGGCCAGCCTTGCCCCCCACGAGACCGCTCCCCAAGACCCCGAGACCGCTGACTATATCCGTCCTCAAGGGCCCTAGATCGCCAACCCGGCCGCTGATGAGACCGCCGCCGACGCGAGCCATTGTGATATTACCAACGTTAGCCCTCTAGCGATCGCAGACCCTCCCCTTCCAAAGCTCTCAACTGCCGAAGTCGAATCTCCCAAGGCCGAGACCGCTGATCTTGACGCTCTTAAGACTAAGACCGCCGACCCTAGTCCTCTTCAAGAGCCCCGGGTTACCAACGTCGACCCTCACGAAACCACTGAAGTCATTCCTCCCAAGACAGCCGATCCTCTTCAAGAGCCTCAGGCCGCTCACTCCGTTCCTCAAGACAGGCGCTCCAATTCTGAAGAGGCTGGTCACTCTAGAGTATTGGCGCGTCTAACGAGCGATGGAAACAGCGGGCATAGTCCTACCGACGCTAGTCCTGCTTTCCTTAGCAGTCTAGGGGATACCAATGGTTAGCATACCGTGTCCACCCGTTATTCGCAGGTACAGAATGCTAACTCTGCACAGAGAATCCAATTGTTTTGGATGATTCAACTGCAGGTGATTCTTGCTGTAAGCCACCCTACCTACTTCCACGAGTTCGTGCCGTCTAACATAGCTTAGTCAACTCAATTGAGATTCCCGATGGTCCCATCACACGTCGCAGTCGGAAGCGCAAACATAGTTCTGATGGTGGTGACGGTCGATACAAGCTCCGTTGTCGGACGGAGTCTCAGTGTTCTCAGTTTCCGTTCGTCCCATGGGCGCAGGCGAATTTGTACCTCTCTGACTAATGAAATGAATAGTGTCAATTTAATAGAGAAGCGTTCTTCAGTGATTATAGGTTCTTCCTAAGGTCACATCTTGGTGGTGAAGATGCTAACGAGTTTCACGGACTTGCCGGTCATACAGGCATGCTGGTCACTTGCGCCAAGACAATTACATTTCATCCCAATTTCTCAACACCATATTAATCTATTGACTTCTGGCTATCTGTATCTGATTCCAAAGGTGCTTCAGCATGCTCCTAGCAGGTACGCGAGTTGTGCCCGGCTTTTCCGCAGTTTC
This sequence comes from Lentithecium fluviatile CBS 122367, assembly GCA_010405425.1. Taxonomy (NCBI): domain Eukaryota; kingdom Fungi; phylum Ascomycota; class Dothideomycetes; order Pleosporales; family Lentitheciaceae; genus Lentithecium; species Lentithecium fluviatile. The sequence goes on along the minus strand of MU005598.1, from coordinate 407,414 downwards.
CACAGCGTCTTTGCTTCGCTGGACGCTTCTCTAATAGACGACCGCCAGCAACATTACCTAAAACCCCCTCCCTAACACCCTTAGGAGCGACGAATTTAGCGCCTTATCTAACCGTTAAGGCTAATAGGGGAAAAGGTTGAAGTCACACGACAAGTGCCTCTAAGATTCATTTTAGCAATAAAGGTTATTAATATATAGTGCTAAGCGCGCTCGTAATATTAACGTGATTAATTAGCCAACGCACGGTCTCACTTAACGCATAATTTTAGATAGTCGTTAGCTATAAACTTAAAGCTGTACAGCCGTATATATATTATAAAATCGCTAGATTTTCTAGAGTAATAATTAGAGGATCCTAGTAAGCAATACCAGCCTCTTATTAGCTATAAGAAGCGTTAAGGGAGGCAGATTTAACAGGTGCGCGTTAAGGGGCTAGCATTAGGTACATTAACTTTAATAGGCAGTAACTTAGGCTTAGCTAGCTTAATTACCTCTAGATTTTCTGCTAAGGCCTTAAGGCGACATTAATTACCCTTTTTAGAAGCTTTAAGCTTATCGCGGAGTTGCTTTTTAACAGCTCTAGCCTCCTAATTCTCTTAGGCTTTAATAGCCTTTTACTTATAAGTATAAGCACGCTCTACCTTAGCTATATCTCTCGCACGTCGCCTCTTATTAAGTAAGGCGGCTTTTTAAAGCTTCTCTTGCTCTTAGCGCTTTATATCCTCGCTTTTCTAAAGCTATATTACTACCTCCTTAGCCTTCTTTACTTGCTAGATTACCCTTGCTTTACCTACCTTAGCTAGGGACTAAAATACAGCTCTACTATTATAATTCTTAGGCGCTTTAAGCAGCGGCTTACCCTACTAGCGGCGCTTTTTCTTGTTCTTTAAGGCCTCGCGGAGCTGCTTATTTTTATACTAAAGAATTACTTTTTAAGCTATAATTATATAAATTATATAAGAGAGCTTTAAGGCCTCTTTATTATAAATATCCTTAATAACTTAACGTAATAAACGCTTAATTTTACGCTAGTTGCTAGCGCTAAGGACTAATAAGGCGCTGCTGCTTAAGGATAGCCGCTTATTACCGCTAGCTTAAAATTAGGAGAGGATCTTATTAGGGTTAAGTAGGCTTAGCGTAGTAGCTTTAAAGGCCTTTAATATTATCTTAGGGATTAAGGCGGTGTTCTAGGCAGCTAAAAAAAGGCAGTAAAAGTCCCTCTTTATAATACTAGAGAGCTCTTAACAGCTAGTAATATATTACTCTAGAGCAAAGCTGTACGCACTAGCTAACAGCCTAAAGACGCAGATATTAATTAGCTAAAGGGTATAGGTGCTATAAGGTAGAAATATAGCTAGTAAAATCTTATTAGCGTTATAGTAATTAATAAATTCTATTATTACGTAAGATCTATAGCCGTTAAGGATTAAAAGGCGCTAGAATTACCTTGCCTTTAGCTTTATCTTCTAATTAAACACCTGTTTAAGCTAGCTAAGGCTAATATTATAGTTTATCTAGCTAGATAGTAATAAGGTAAAAAAGGCCTAATCTACTTCTAAGTTAAAATCCTGCAGCTAGGTGTCTTATATATTACTAAAAGCTACCTAGTAAATTAAGCTTAGCGTTAACGCTAAGCCGTTAGCGCAAATATAAGCTATTATTATAATCTACTTTTTATTACTATTCTAAAGTGTTTTTCTAAGCTTCCTAGCGTTATATTTCTGCTAGGAGAATATCCTTTTTAATTTAGAGATTATTCTAATAAGGAAGCCTTTTTTATCTATATTATATATATAGCAGCTATTAATCTTATATTACTTAATTTTACGCTTTATAAGCTTAAAGTAAGCCTTATATTTTTATCCTATATTAGCGTTCTAGCGTACAGCGTTAATCCTAGCCGTCTAGTAAAGAATAACCTTATCCTTATACCGCGCAAGAAAGCGCGCAACCTAGCACTTACTAACGTCCTTTTTAGCTATTTCTAATGCGAAGTTTTAGATTATTTGCCTTATAGAAGGTAGCCCTTATATATTAAGGCCTTTAATATATTATATAAGGGCCTGTTCTTATGTAGTATTAAGATTTTAGATTATATTAATTTAGTACGTATTAGATTACTGCACCCTGCGATAGCGCTTTAAAAGAGTTAAGCGCGTAACGCTGTACTCTATAGTAATCTAAGTATAATTAACTTTTTTGCCTAGATCTAGAGAAGTAATTACTATAAGAGCTGTATTAATAGCTACTATATTAACTAAGTTATCGCGAGTTAAAGATATAGCGATTTTTAGTAGAATCGTGCGTTAAGTAAGACCATGCGTTAGCTAATTAATTACGTTAGAAATAGGCACAAGAGTTAGAACTAATAGGGGGTTAAAAACGGGAACTAGAAAGCGCGCTACGTCCTAGAACAGAAACTGTTAGAGGGTAGGTCCTAAGGTAATAGACCTTATACACTACAGCACGCGTCACGCTAGTCTCGATTAGGCTTAGCCTCTTTAGATAGCCCTTCTTAAGAGCGCGCGCTTACGCGCTCCACTAAGCAAGCAACAATATAGGCTTCCTCCTACACTCTTTCTGCCCCAGCTTAACAGAAACTAGCAGGGGTCAAAAACGGCAACTAAAAAAACGAAACGGAGGACCAGTGCAGGAACTCAGCAGCCTCTCCTTGTTAGACAGCGGCGGAATATAAAACGAGCTGCAATAGTTGACTCAGCAACAGCGCCACGTAGCAAGAAAGCTACACAATGGTGGCTTAGGCGCGGAGTCCAGCCTGCAGCCAGGTTTCACGTCAGCTGGCCAACGCTAAAGGTGGGCCGGCTATGCTAAGCCTCGCTTGTGCTAAGCCGTCTACACAAATTCTTACCCAGCTATACAGTAACTAAATTCCTCTAACCTCTCTCTAATAACTTATAAGTGTAAGTATTTTCTAATTATATTTTTAACTCGCAGTAATATGTCCTAGAATGCCTATAGAGCTTATACCGCTCTAGGCTGTATGCCTATAGAAGCTAAACTCTTAGAGGCAGTAGGAGTATTTTAAACACAATTATAACCTGTTCCTAACATAGTTAAAATAAGAATAACTAGATTAAGGTATACTTTAGCAAGATTTATTATAGGGTAAAGGTAGGTAATAAGCTCTATAGAGTAAGAGTTATTTTGCTCTTAATATATTTTAAACGTGTTAAGGTAATATTTTAAATAGTTACTAACGTGTTTAGAATATCTTAAAGACTTAAGGCGCACTAGTTACTTATATTAAGAAGCACTATGTTACGGTGCGGCTAGCTGCAAGCCGTGCTAGCACCCCTTAGACTAATAGGATTCCGCTAGAGCACTAAATATAGTTAAGTAACGCTACCCCTAAGGCTAGCTAGATCTATATAACACCTATATATAGTTTCCCTATTCTATATCTACGTAGCTCTTTAAGCTACGTCTTGTATTCTTCTAATACCCTTTTTATACTTAGCTATAATATTACTATCTTAACCTATAACTGCTATATCCTAACTATACTCTATAATATTACGTAGCTTTATCCCTATACCTCCCCTGCTATAATGTCCGCTATTTCTATCCTAATAACCTTTAAGACTACTGTAGAATTCTTCGCGGCAGTAATAGGAAACCTATAAGCCTAGATTACCTATATATAGACTGTAGTTAACTAGGTAGATACTATTACTAAACAGATAGAGTAGCTATACTAGTAAGCTATAGAGACAGCAGACCTCCGCGATAAAGCTATAGAGCTCTATAAATAGGTTGCCTAACTTAAGGGCGTCTATAACTACTAGCGCGCTAAACTTACTAAAGCCTAAAAGGAAATTATAGACCTCTAGATCTGTATAAGCTAGCAGACCCCTACCTAAACTCTAACGCCTAGTACGCCCTTGCCTATAACAGTACTAATTAACTCTGCCCTAAAGACTACCCCTAAGAAGACGCAGTAGATACTATTAGAACGCTTTCTAGACCTAGATAAGTTTAACGGTAACTGTAACAACCTCTGCTAGTTTACTACCTAGATATAAATAAAGATAATGCTAAATAGAGACTGCTATTCTACTACTACAGAGAGAATAGGATACGTAAATAGCCGCCTAGAGTTAACTTTATATAAATAAGTCCTGCTATATATTAATAACAGCACCTGTAAACTCTCTAACTATAATATAATTCTAGATATTTTAGAATAAAGTTATAGTAACCTAAATTAGACCTATAATACCTAGTAATAGCTTCTTAGCCTCTGCTAGAAGAATACTAAGTTTAGTATATTCTTTATAGAATTCTAGCGGCTTACACTAAAGGGAGAGATGCCTAAAGACGCTCTACCTACTATTCTAGAGAATAGCATCTTCTGTAAGCTTTGTAAAATGCTATTATATAACCTGCCTATAGACTGCACGTTCTAATACTTTATACAGTACCTTTAGGAACTAGAGAACTGCTACTACTACTATAACGCCTTACTAGCTAACGCCTATAATAGTACCTATGCCTTCTTCGCCTTTACTATAAGAACCTCGCTAACTTCTAGCCCTATAAACCCTATTTCTATTACTAACCTAACTAGTAAACCTATAAACCTAAGCTGCTACTATATAGATAACTAAACGCTACTATAAGGCTATAAGAAGCGCTGTAAATACTTCTATTATAGTATAAAAGACTACTTTATTACCTACTGCCTGTACCCTAATACCCGCTATAACTACGTCGCCTTCTAATTACTAACCTATACACTTACCTATAGCCTAACGCCTCCCTATAGGGCCTGCTTTTTAACCCTATCTCTTACTACTGTAATAAAAGACATAAGCTGCAGCTAAGTTACTCTACAGCTCTAAGAATACGTGCCTAACTTATCTCCTCCCTTACTGTTAATAAAATAATAGTAAAAGAGGAGCTCTACATTTAGTTCCGCGCTCTAATTCTACCTATTTTACTATTCTATTCCCCTGTCTTAGCCTCTAAGAAGTATATAACTATCTCTGCTACACCTGCTCTTATTAATAGCGGCGCTAAGGGAAACTTTATTAACTAAGACTAGGCTATTACCTATAGCTTCCTACTAGAGAACCTAAAGAGACTATTCTAGCTAAGAGTAGCAGATTGTACAGAATTTAGTAGAAGCCTTATCTAGTAGTTTATAACTATTAAGACCTATATTAACGACTATACTAAAGAAGAACGGTTTTTTATAACTAAACTTAGTTCCTACTCTATAGTACTTAGAATCTACTAGCTGCAGCGCTATAACCCTACTATAAACTAAGCTATAAATACTATACTATTTAATAGCTCTTACTGCTAAAACTACTGTAACGTCCTATTAGCCCCTGCCTATACCTATAGACTAGAGTCTACCTACCTAAAAATAACACCTAAGAACTACTGTCTAGTAAATATCCGCCCTATAACCCTAGCAGCCTATGCTGCGTACGCCCGCCGCGGCAACTGCTAGTTATTCTCTATATCTATTAAGAATATTAAGGCTATAATAGATACTACCTAGAAGATAGACCTATAGGAGGACCTGCCTTCTAAGGACCGCGAACTGCTAAACCATTTCCACCTGTTCTTTACACTAAAAGAAGCTAAAAACCTACCTCTATACTACCTGTACGACTATAATATAAAGCTGTAAAAGGATAAAAGCCTCCTATTTAGCTAGCTATACCTAATATCCTGTAATAAGCTGCAGGCCCTCTGTACGTACCTAGATAAGGAACTATAGAAGGGGTTTATCCGCCTAAGCTGTTCCCCTACCGCATTCCCTATCCTATTTATAAAAAAGGCTAACAGCGGCCTACGCTTCTGCGTTAACTACTATAAACTAAATGTAATTACTATAAAAGACCGCTACCTGCTCCCGTTTATAAAGGAACTACTAAATAGTCTAAAGAGAATGCGGTATTTCTCTTGCATTAATATTATATAGGTATTTAATAATATCTATATATAGAAGGCCTAGAAGTAGCTTACCGTATTCTAGACCTGTTTTAGTCTCTTTAAAACTCTAGTTATGCTATTTAGGCTTATAGGAGCTTTTGTAACCTAGTAATAATATATTAACAATACTCTACGCGAATACCTAGACCGTTTCTATACTGCCTACCTAGATAATATCCTAATCTATAGCCACACCTGTGCTAAATATAAAGAATACCTCTACCTAGTCCTAGGCCGCCTATAAGAGGCGGGCCTGCATGCCCGTCTATTAAAGTGTAAGTTCTTTATTACTAAGATAAAATTCCTTAGGCTAATTATTAGCTGTAATAGTATCTATATAGACCTAAAAAAGATTTGCATAATTATTAAGTAGAAACTACTAACCTATATTACTAACGTATAAGCATTTATTAGCTTTATAAATTTCTACTGCTATTTTATTTGTAACTTTTTAAAGATTATAGAACTGTTAACCTATCTAACCTAGAAAGAAACTACCTTCTACTAGATAGAGAAGTGCGACGCCGCCTTCTGCTGTTTAAAAACCGCGTTTATAACTACGCCTATACTAGCCCTGTTTAACTAGAAGAAGGAGGTTATTCTTAAGATAGATGCGTCTAATTACGTCTCTACAGGCGTGCTATTATAATATAGAGATAACGGTATTCTCTACCTAGTCGCGTTCTTCTTAAAGAGGCACTTTGCTATAGAGTGTAACTATAAGATATATAATAAAGAACTGCTTATAATTATCTATTACTTTAAGGAATAGCATCTAGAACTTAAAGGTTATGCGTTCTTAATATAGGTTATTACAGACTACTATAACCTTAAGTACTTTATATCTATAAAGCTGCTAAATTACCGCTAAGCCTGCTAGTCTAAATTTCTATTCCGTTTTAACTTTAAGATTGCCTATTAACTTAGAAGAGAGGGTAGAAAGCCTAATTTGTTAATAAGATAACCCTAGGACCTCCTGTAGAAGGAAGATAAAAGGCTTCGCTATTAGAGCTAGACCCTGCTAAAGACTAAGAACCTTAACTTACTACTAAAAGATCTGCTACTACCCGCTGTTTAATTAGTAATAGCCTAGAAGCGAAAGACTGTCTATTTCGCAGAACTATTAGAATCTGTTAGAACTAGACTAATATAGCACCTAAACCCTATAACCTATAGCTAGACTCGCAGAACTAAACCCTCTAAACCTGCTAAACCTGCTAAATCTGCTAAACCTGCTAAACCTGCCCTAAGAACCCTAGAACTACCCCCTAACCTAAAGACTCTATTTAAAGAAGGCTACTGCTATAACCTAATTCTAGACTCTATACTAGACGACCTATAGAATAACTGCTATAAGAACCTACATCTTACTCTAGCTAAATATAATAAAGTAAACGGCTACCTATAATACTACGAACAGCTATACATGCTAGACTATAATAATCTAAAGGTAGAACTACTCTATAAATACTATAAAAGCTCTATTACTAGCTACTAGAGCTAGTCCGCAACGTATAAGGCATTATTTTAAGACTACTATTAGCCTAGAATATATAAGTATATTACCTATTAGTACTATATGTTACGACTAGTGGGTTAAATAAAGTAATAAACTAATAATTAGCCACGTATCGAAGCACTAACGGAGGGTATGGAGAATATAAGCACTAACTATTTTTATATTACATAACTAATAGCCGCGCCAAGGACTATTAATAGCCCTGGTAGGAACTATCGCGACTGTTAATAGTCCCGCAACCGACTATTAACACTAGAACCATGCGTATATAGGAATAATAGAAACCCCTATAGTTCCTAGTGTTTAACCTTGTTTAATAATCTATTATTTAGATTCTTATAAGCATAATTAATTTAACAGTTTTATAACTTTAATACTAATTCCTGTTACTTACTTACGTAATTAATAACCTCCTCCCCTGTTATTACTCCTACCTAAGAACTAACTTACCCTTATAGGATTAGCTACCCTATAGGGACGTAACATATTAAACACCCTTAATATAAGCGACTTTAAAGGTATTACCGTAGTTACTAACCCTAAGAATAAGGCAGCTAAGCTAGACCTATACTATAGAGACTCTAATAAACTTAAAGGATAAATCCTTTAAATTAACCTCTACTTTTATGTCTTAGAACCTAAGATAGAGGGTAAGGAGAAAGTTATCCTTGCGGCATCGTACTTGCAAGGCGAAGTAGCTACCTAGATTTAACTATACCTCTTAAGCTACCTAGCTAAAGAGAATCGCGAAGGCAACGCTATTAACTAGATTATTAAAGACTATAAGAACTTTAAGAAAGAACTTAGATAGCTTTTTAGTATTGCTAACTAAGTACCTCTTACTAAATAAGCTATATAGTAACTCTAACAGACGCATTCTATTACTAATTACGCTATACACTTTAAGAAATACGCTATATAGCTTAACTAGGAAGAAGTACCCTTAATAGTTATATATAAGTAAGGCTTAAAACTAAAAATCCGTAAAGAGCTACTACGCTCTAGGACCCTTATTACTTCTCTAAAGAATCTCTATAAAGAATTTATTAGAATTAACGCTAAATAGTATAAGTTATATTAAGAACTACGCTAGTAAGGATAGAAGCTACGCCCTAGCTTTAGAAAGCTACCTAATAGCTATCTAATAAAGCCTTAAGCCTTAGGCAGCTAACTATAATGCTACTAGTATAATAACTATAGTTATTAGCTAATAAAAGGAATCTAGTATAATAACTTAGAGAAAAGGGAGTTAGAAGGATTAGGCTTTTATAAGCCTTACTAACGCAACTTTAGAGGACCTCTAAAGGGACTATAGTTCTAAGAAGTAGAGATACGTAAATACTTTAAATATAATAAGCCTAGCTACCTTGCAAAGAACTACTATTCTAGGAATAAAGTTAAGTAATAGCTAAATATTATAATAAAAGATAACTAGAAAATAAAGGAAGAAGAATAGGACGTAGTTAACGTAATTAAAAGAATTAATCTAGGAATAACAGAACGCCTAGATACTCTAGACAAATAATTATACAAAGATCTAGAAGAACTTAATAATAAAGAAGAACCCTATTACTCTATTTAGCGCGCACTAACGCCGCATTTAAATGCAAAGGAACCTTACCTAGGCACGCCTATAGTATAGAACTTCCTTAAAGAATTTAAGACATAACCGCGCGACAGAGATGCTCTACTATATAGGATTCTAGGAAAACCTAAGCCTATAGAAGAAAATAAAGAAAGACTCTGCGTAGTTACCTAGGAAATAGAAGACACTATAAAGTATAACTATAAGCATTAAAATAAGAAATAGAAGTATAATAATAAATAGCTAAACTATTAACTACGCTACTACGTTAATGTACGTAACTCTAAATATAAAAGTATAAACTATATAGTGTGCGTAGATAACTACTATAAAGCACACTATAAAGCTAAGATTAATAGCAGTTACTTCCCTAGGGCTAGGCATTAATGTAAGTAGAAATAGTTTAATTACCCTATAAACGAGTGCGATAAACACCTATAAGATAAGCGCGAAGTATAATACTTCCTATAGAAAACTAACGCGGAAAACATAGTATGCACCCTGCTTATATATAGTATCTGCATCTAGAATAAATAGCAAACTTACCTAGGAGTAATATATAAGAAGCATTACTATAAGAAAGAAAAATACGGCTTCTACTTGCATCCCGCAGTATTCGCTATGCAAATTAACCCTAGATATAGCATAAGATATAAACTACGTAGAGGATGAAGTAATAATAATAATTACTAAGCACCTAAACTTAGATAATAACCTTTTTTAGACTAAAACTAAGGCGAGAAGACGCCTTCTAAGAATTTAATGCTATAGGTAATAGAGTATTAATAATACTTACTATCTAAGTTAGAAACATTAAGGCTAGAGCTATAATAAACTTAGGGTTATAAGAGAACTACATCTTACTTACTACTACTAAAAAAGCTAGACTTACGTTAAGATAGAAATAATAATTATACCTTCTTTACATAGAAGATAGGGCACTAATGCCTAAGGCACTAAGAATAAACTATAAGGTTAAAGCGATACTTAAGATTAACTAACACTAAGAATAAATTACCTTTAATATACTAAGATCCTCTAGTTATAAATTAGTACTTAGGTTACTATAGTTAAGAAGATATAACCTATATATTAAATAGAATAAAAGAAAGATATTCTTAACACGCTATAAGTGTATATTATAAGCGGTACTTATATATTAGCAAAATCTAGTAATAGATAAAAGAGAACTTAATATACTCTTATAACTAGAAGTTAATAAACACAAATTAACCTTAGAAGACGCTAGTAGGAACTACTAGGTTAAAAAACGTAAGAATATAAGTATTAGCATAACTTATAATATCCTAAAATAGTATAAGAAATAGAAATATCTGTTTTAGAAAAGAAAAGGAAAGGCAAACCTACCTAAGTACTAACTCTAGAATTATATAATTAACCTAGAAGAAGGAAAAGTACCACCCTTTAGACTACTCTACGCGAAAACGGGTAAAGAACTTAAATAGAAATAGAAATTTATAAGAAAAAACCTAGAAAAGGGATATATTTAAACCTTAAAATTACTAGCAGCTAGCCTATTTACTTTTGTATAGAAGAAGGATAGAGAACTATAACTATATATAAATTATTAGTAACTTAACGCGATAACTATTAAAAACTAATATCTATTACTTTACGCAGCTAAGCTAAGAGATAGACTTATAAAAGCTACTATCTTTACCTTACTAGATCTCTAAGATAGCTATCACCTTATACGGATAAAGGAAGGAGAAGAATAGAAGATAGTATTTAGGTTAAGATACAGACTTTATAAATACCTAGTTATGCCCTTTAAACTTACTAATGCACTGGCAATATTCTAAGCGCTTATTAATAACGTACTATAAGAACACTTTAATATATTTATTATCGCTTATATAAATAATATTCTTATCTTCTCTAAGTATAACGAAGATTACTAAAGACACGTTAAGGTGGTACTTAGCGCACTAGATAAAGTAAACCTACGCCTAAAACTAAAGAAGTGTAAATTCTACGTATAGGAACTTAAGTACTTAGGTTTTGTTATAAATATATAAGGCATTAAGATAAGCCTAGATAAAATTAAAGCTATACACACATAGCTATAACTAAAGACAGTAAAGTATATCTAAGAATTCTTAAGATTCTGCGGATTTAATTAATAGTTTATTAAAAAATACGCAGTAATTACTATACCCCTAATAGAACTTATAAAAAAGAATGTACTATTTATATAAGAAGACGAATAAGAAAGGGCCTTCTAGCTCTTATAAATAGCATGCATTACACTACTAGTACTTATTAACTTCTAAAGTAATAAGCTACTGCAGATTAAGACAGACGTAAGCGACTAAGCGCTTAGAGCTTGCGCGAAATAAGAAAGAAATAAAAAATAGCATCTAATAGCTTACTATTTAAGGAAGCTTATAAACGCAGAAATATAATATAACATTTATAATAAGAAACTGTTCGCGATTATTAAAGCACTTAAACACTAGCGAATCTACGCACATAGCTGCTCTAAACTTACTATCTTTACTAACTATAAGAACCTTCTAAGGTTTATAATAATAAAGGATCTTACGCTAAGATAAGTAAGATAGTCTAAAGTACTTAAACAGTATAAGTTTAAAATCGTGTATACACTAGAAAAAGAAAACGGACGCGCTAATGCGCTAAGCTAATAAAGCAACTTAGCTAAAGATAAAATAATTACACGCGCCGCTATTCTAGTATAAAATAAGAACAGATTACTTAGCCTATTATAAGAACTTAATGCAATCCTTATAATAGAATAAGAAGTACCTAAAGAATAATAAGAATAAGTTATTAGATAATACTATAACAATTTAATGTATAGACACCCTAGTATTATAAGAACTATAGAACTTATCTAACGTAACTACTAGTTTAAAGGGATAAAGCAAAAGGTTATAAACTATATTTAAAAATGCGCAGACTGCTAAAAGAATAAACACGGCACTTACGCACTATACAGAGAAATGCAAGCTATTTAGATTTTAGAAGAACCCTAGACTAATATCTCTATAGACTTTATTACAGGACTACTAAGTTCTAAGAACCTAGTAACTAACACATTATATAATATAATACTAGTAATTGTTAACTAATTTACTAAGTACGTAAAAATAATTCTATTCTATAATACCTACACAGTAAGACAACTTAGATTTATAATCCTAGACTAACTAGTTAGGTATTACAGAGTACTAAGAATAATTATTAGTAATTAAGATAAACTGTTTATATCTAACTACTAAACGACACTAATAGCAATTATTAAAATAAAATAAAAACTATTAATAGCTTATTATCTACAAACTAATAGATAAACAGAACGAATAAACAGAACTATAAAAATATACCTAAAGATATACAGTAATAAACTATAAAATAATTAGGTATTACTACTGCTAATAGCTTAGCTAGCATACAATAATAAGAAATTAGAAGTAATAGAACGAACACCATTCTACGCAAACTATAGAAGATATCTATATCTCTTTAAAAGAACTCTACTAACAAAAGTATAAACTAAAACAGCGGTTAATAATGCTAAAGACATATATAAAGCGCATAAAGAAATAAAGAAAAATATATAAAAGGCATAATAAAAAAGCATTTAGTATAATAACTAAAAACGAAAAACAGCACCTTAGCTAAAGAAGGGGGATAGAGCATATCTGCTTATAAAAAATCTTCGTACAACATAACTAAGCAAGGGACTAGACTATATAAAAGTTAGACCGTTTTTAGTTCTTAAATAAATTAGCCTAGTAAACTACAAACTCTAACTCCTAAGCGATATAAAGGTTTACCTAATATTCTACGTATCTACCTTAGAACTAGCAGACCTAGAGATACTACTATAAATAATATTCTATTACTAAAAGAATAAAGATAATAAATATAAAGTTAAAGCACTACGCGGGTACCGCGAAGTAGACTAATAGAAATTCTAGGATAATAACTTCTACTAAGAATAGCTAGTAAAGTAGAAGGAATATCTTAAGTTAGAAAATATATAGGAGCCTAAAGCTAATCTATAAAACTGTTAGTAACTACTTAAAGAAGTAAGACTAAGGTTTAACGCCTATTACTATATAAGACGAACGCAACTATAAAGTAAGAATAAGAACTAATAGGAATAACGTACCTTAAGAAGGCTCTAAGGATAAATTGCTACCTATAACGTTATAGCCCGCTACCGCGTTATTTAGCGCTAATAGAGTAGACTACATTATTAGCAAAAACTTTACACTAATAGAAGTAGCTAGATAATTTACTTTAGCGCTAGTCGCTTTACCCTTAGCCTTAAGCTCTAACGTAAGACACACGGCCTTCTTTATAGCACAATCTTTAGCTTACGCTAAAATCTTTTTATTCTATAATAACTAAGATATTACCTCTGCTAACAGCTTTTTATCTACGTCTACTTTTACTTAGTACTCCTCCCTAGTTTAGTTAAGTAATAACTAAGACATATTAACGCACGGTTTTCCTGCGCGAACGCACTTAGCACACTTTAAACAGGAATTTAGCATAATATAGTAACTTAAGTTCTTAGAAAAACACCTATTATAAGAAACGTTAGTAGTAGTATTAGCGGCAAGGATTTTATAGAAAAGATAGAGTTAACATTTATAAGAATTAGAAGATATAATAACTGCGGGATACTTATAAGGCAGGTAGGGTAAACTACTTATAAACTAACCCCGCAGGATGTTAGGTAATTAAGGACGATTATATAAAGGGAAGGGATAATGTTACAACTAGTAGGTTAAATAAAGTAATAAACTAATAATTAGCTACGTACTAAAGCACTAACGAAGGGTATAAAGAATACGAGCACTAACTATTATTATATTACATAACTAATAGCCGCGCTAAGGACTATTAATAGCCCTAGTAGGAACTATCGCGACTGTTAATAGTCCCGCAACTAACTATTAACACTAGAACTATGCGTATATAGGAACAACAGGAACCCCTATAGTTCCTAGTGTTTAACCTTATTTAATAATCTATCGTTTAGATTCTTATAAGCATAATTAATTTAACAGTTTTATAACTTTAATACTAATTCCTGTTACTCGCTTACGTGATTAATAACCTCCTCCCCTGTTATCGCTTCTGCCCGAGAACTAACTTACCCTTATAGAATTAGCTACCCCGTAGGGACGTAACACTATAACTGCCACACCTACTACTATATTATAGCGTTAAGAGACGCCCGCTAGGGTGTTCTAAAGCCGCTGCCTGTCCCTGCCTACTTCTAGAAGAATATTTTAGTAGACTTTATTACGTATCTGCCCTATAGTAATAGTTATAATGCTATTATAACTATTATAGACCGCCTTATAAAGATAAAACACCTAATTCCCTACTGTATAACCTATAGCGCTAAAGACGCTGCCCGCCTATTTCTAAATTATATCTAGAAGCTTTATAGACTACCTAGCTCTGTTATCTTAGACTATAGACTACAGTTTATATCTAAATTCTAGAGACATCTAAACTATTTACTAGTAATTATAACCCTACTCTTAACTACGTACTACCTAGAAATAGATAGCTAGTCTAAAAGAATAAACGTAACTATAGAATAGTACCTCCGCGCGTATATAACGTACCTATAGAATAACTAGGTAGACTAGCTACTACTAGTAGAGTTCGTACTAAACTCCTCGTACTCTAAGATAACTAGAATATCCCTATTCTTTATAAACTACAGGTTCTACCCTCGCCTAGGATTTAAACTAATTAAACCTGCTACTACTACTACTGCCTGTAACGCTAAGAAGTTTACCTATAAGATAACAGACGTAACTATATACCTTTATTCTAAACTAGTATAGGTATAAGCCTATTATAAGAGGGCCGTAAATAGATACTATAAACCCGCCTATAGGTTCCGCGTTAGAGACCTTATCTAGCTTAACGCCTATAATATTAAGACGCTGCGTCCTGCTAAGAAGCTAGACTAAAAGAACCTAGGACTATACTAGATCTTCGCAGAGATATTCCTATACGCTTACTACCTAGAGCTACCTAAAAGTCTTTATATCTTTAATATCTTTTACGTTAGCCTGCTTCGCCCTGCTGTAAATAACCTATAACCTAGTTAAATCTAGCCCCTACCTCTACCTATAGAGATTAATAGAGAGAAAAGTTAGTACGTTAATAAGATTCTAGACTCCCGCTAGGACCGCTGTGGCTATAAGGGTCGCCCCCGCCTAAAGTATACTATAAAGTAGACTAGGTTTAACGAATCTATAGAGATTCTAGCTATATATATAGACGATAACAGCAACGCGGCCCGCGTCTTCTACTAATAGTACTCTAAGAAGCCTAGCCTATTATAGATTAGGTTATAGCGAACCGTACGGAGTATAGTTTATAGAAGGAGGGTAATGTTACAGTGCGGCTAGCTGCAAGCCGTGCCGGCACCCCTTAGACTAATAGGATTCTGCTAGAGCGCTAAATACGGTTAAGTAACGCTACCCCTAAGGCTAGCTAGATCTATATAACACCTATATAGAGTTTCCCTGTTCCGCATCTACTGTCAGGGCCGGTGGCCCAGACCAGGGTCAGGTGATCCTTCTCTTATAAGCTGCCTCGAATCGTCTCCCTGCGGGGTAGCGATTCGTCTCGTCTACACACGAATGCTACCATTCACCCTTCTATGCAACAATGCACTCCTTGCGCTGCCTTATAGGTTACTATCTTAACATTTAAATTGCTCTTCCCTTATAGGTGGTTTAAAGAGGTAATGTTGTTGCATGCCGTCTTATTAACGTTTATACTTAGTTAATCCTAACACGGTTAGCGCGAGAGTACGTAGCTAACACTAACCTAAGATAGAAGAATCCTTCCTATCTATAAGGTTAGCTATCTTATCTATAATAGCTAACTAAGTTAGTAATAATTCTGTTAGCGACAGCGTGGGCCCTGCAAATAATAATTAAGACAGAGCTAGCTATACTACTAGTAACTAAGCTAACTTAGCCTAAATTAGTAATATCCTGCCTAAATAGGGCCTAAGTAAATAACTTATAAATAAGACTAGAAAGTAACTAGAAGTTTTATAAAAATAGAAGTAATAAAAGCTTAATAAGCTTAAACTTAAGGAGTTAGAATAACAGCGAGTAAGATTTAAGACAGAAGATTATACTATACTTCTTCTAGTAACCTAAGCATTCTTAGCGAACTAATTAGTAACTACTTTATTAATAAGCGGCCTTTCCCGCCTAAAGGATCCTTATACGTTTATAAAAAGAGACTAAAGGGACTATAACCTCTAGGTCGCAGATTATAAGGGCTACTTTATTAATAACCTCTACTATTTTGTAATAGAGGCCTAGAAGGCCTAATTTAGCGCTAGATATATCTCTAAGAAGCTTAAGACCTTCTAGAGGATAGAATAGCAGTAATAGCAGTCTTTAGACCCCTTATAGGACGTTACTTAGGACTAATTATTAAAGAAGATATTAGAGTCTCTAGGTAGTAGACTAGAGCAGAGATAAAGGGCTATAGAGTCCCTAAAGGGATGCTAGCAGCGCCTAACTTAGTCTTCTATAGACCTTTTAAATTATATACGTCCCTTATAGGAAGAGGTAGGCTTAACTAATAAGTTAACTTAGGCCCTAGAGTTCTTTAACTACCTTCTAGAGTAGGTAAGAAATAACCTATATCTCTAGGACCCTAATAAGCGCTTAAGCGTCTATAATATAGAGGAGGCTACTAATATTAGCTAGCGTTACTATTAAAGTAAGTATAGTAAGGCTAAGGCGAATATTAAGGGGAAGTAGTAGAAGGAATAACTAGAGGGTAGTAGAGAGATAGCAACCCTCCTAAAAAAACTAAAGTAGGGTAGAACCTACTAATCTCTACTAAAATAGGGCGCTAAGCTATAAACTAAGACTAACTAATCTAAAGTAGTATATTTCTACTATAAGAAGCCTAGTTATATCTAACCTAAGTATAAGGCCTATAAAATTGCCTATATAGTAGAAAAGGAAGGCTTAGAAAAAGGTAGTAGCTAGAGAAGGTAATTACTGCCCTTCTAGCCTATATTAACCTAGTAAAAGAGACGCCTTTTAAAGATCTTAGAAGACTGTATAACGCGCTTTACCTAAAGCCTATAAGATTACTAACAGCCTAGGCAACTATTAAGTCTAAGGATCTTAAGATACTTATTAACCTAGAGGCCTAGTTAAATCTCCTATTAGCTATAACAGCGAAGGAGTTAGAACTAATAGTAGAACTATTAACTAATCTACTTATAGATATAGCTAATAGGTCTATAATAACGGTCTACGGCACTACAGTAGCTAATTTAGACCTAAAAGATACGCGTAGGCGCGTTAAAACGCACTGCATAGCGTTTATAGTTATAGACCTTAAACGCTACCTAATATATTTAGGTATACTGTAGATTAATGCGTTTAATTCTAAGTTAAACTTTGCCTATTAGATAATATAGTATTAGGAAATACTAGACTAAGAGGCTAGTTAGTACTATAAGGTTATAACAGAGTTAGCTAAAGAATTTAATTAAATAGTACAGAGTCCTTATTTAGACATCTATACTATAATTATATATAATTTAGCCTATAGTAGCGCTGCTCTAGCTAACCTTAGATAATAGCCTAAACGCTACGCTAATTATATAGACGTAGGGTTAAAAGAGTCCGCTAAGAAACTCGCAGACTATAGGCCTTATAATCTTACTATTAACCTAGAGCCTAGAATAGCTCCCTCTTACTAACCTCTCTATAACCTCTTAGCGGCTGAGTTAAAGCTACTAAGAGAATATATAGATAAGTATTTAGCAAGGGGTTAGATTAGACGCTTAAAGTTACTAGCTAAAGCTCCTATTCTCTTTGCGAAGAAGAAAGATAGCTTACTACAGCTTTATATAGACTATTAAGGTCTAAATAAGGTTACTATAAAGAATTGTAGTCCCTTACTATTAATTTAGGAGTTATTAGAGCGACTCGCCTAGGCTAAGTAGTTTACTAAACTTAATTTATAAGAAGCGTACTATAGAGTTTAAATCTAGGAAGGTAATAAGTAAAAGACGGCCTTCCGCATACGTTATAAGCACTTTAAATATACTATAATGCCTTTTAGGCTTACGAATACCCCAGCCACCTTTTAGTTCTATATTAACTATGTCCTAGCAGGACTAGTTAATGTTACGTGTATTATATACCTTAATAATATTTTAATCTTTTCTAATACTAAGAAAGAGCATAAGGTCTACGTTTAGGATATATTATAGAGGTTGCGCGAAGTAAAACTATTCTATAACCTAAAGAAGTGCGAGTAGCACACTTAGTTAACTAAGTACTTAGAGTACCTTATTACTCTAGAAGGGATCTCTATAGATCCTAATAGAATTAAGATAATTTAGGAGTAGCTAATGCCTTGTACTGTGCGTAATATCTGCGTCTTTATTAGCTTTATAAACTACTATTAATAATTTATTAATAGGTTTAGCTAAAAGGCGCTTTCTCTTACTAAATTAATAAAAAAAGCGCTAAACGCTGCCTAGGCTAGGCAAGCTATAAGAAGGAAGGAGAGCCTTCTACTAGATATTAGCCTAGAGGGCAGGAAGGCTTAGAAAGAGCTTAAGGCAGCCTTTCTAGATGTCCCTATCCTTGCGCATTTTAAGCGCAGGAGAAAGACTAGGGCAGAAGTTAATACTTCTAGTAGCGTAATAGCTAGCATTTTAAGCTAGTTATTACTAAATAAGAACAGGAAGCTAGAGTAGAGGCTAATTAACTTCTACTTAAGGAAGCTAGTTATAGTAGAGTATAATTATAATACGTATAATTAAGAGCTTCTTATAATAGTTAAAAGCCTAAACTACTAGCAGCATTACCTTAAAGGTTAGCCCTTTAAAGTCCTAATAGACTACTATAACCTTAAATAGTTTATAGAGACTAAGAGCCTAAATAATAGGCAGGTTAGGTTCTACTTAACGTTATCTAAGTTTAACTTTGTTATTACGCACTATTCTAGGCTAATAAACCTAGCTAATAGTCCCTTACGCTAGCCTAACTATATAGCTAAGGCAAAGGCGCCTGCAAGGAAGTAGAATAAGAATTTTATTAAGCCTATAAAAAGCTTAATAAGCTGTACCTCCTAGAAGGAGATAGTAACAGTAAACGCCGTAACTTACTTAGCTACAGCTAAGGAAGGCGAGCTACCGCTAGCTAGGGCTACTTACTATTTAAATTACTAGAGAGCGGCACGCAAAATAACTATAGTAATTAGGAAGAGTTAGGTAAGCTCCTCTATAGAAGATCTAAACACTAACGTTAATAGTAATAACCTAGCAGATTAAATAGACATTAAGCTAGAGTCTAATAATAACTCTAGCTCTAATAGTAATAAATAGGGCAAGGACGAGAATTTCTCTACCTAAAAGCGCTAAAAGGGTCTAAAGACCCTTACTACGCCTAAAGAATAGACTACTATAATATAAAAATGCTATAATGCTCTATTATCTAGGCACTTTAGCGTAGCTAGGACGTTAGCGAAGCTTCGTTATAAATATACCTAGAAGGGGATGCCCTAGGCTGTTAAGAATTACGTGCATAACTATACGCCCTATAATAAAGTAGTAGCTTACCGCTATAAGCCCTATAGATTATTACAGCCCCTACCTATCCTAACTAAGCTATAAAAGGACGTTATAATAAATTTTATTACTAAATTACCCCTAAGTAAGTTTAGAGGGATAGTTTATAATATAATCCTAGTAATTATAGATAGGTTCTCTAAAATAGCCTATTATATTCTAGCGAAGGGCGATTAAGATAGAATTAATTTAGCCTAGGCCTAGATCTAAGAGGTTATTCAGCTCTATAGCACTCTAGCTACTATACTATTAGATAGGGGTCCTATTATAAACTTAAAATTATAGGACTTATTTAATTATTACCTAAATTTAAGATAGGTACTTACGTCCGCTTTCTACCCACAGACGGATAGTTAGACTAAGTAATAGAACTAGACGCTTAAACAGTACTTATAATACTATTATTACGTTAAATAAGATAACTAGGCGCTATAGTTATTACTAGCGGAGTTTACGTATAATAATAGCGTACACTTAACTATAGGAAAGACTTCCTTTAAGGTCTGCTACAGATTTACCCCCTAGGGCGCAGACTAGCCCGCTTTGCTACTAGGCGACGGAGAGTCGCCTACTAGGATATTAATAGCTATAAAGCTAATTAAGATCCGCGCTAAATGCGCTAGAAAAATTAAAGCCGCTAATAAATACTAAAAGTAGCTCTAGAATAAGAAGCGCTTACCCCTTAAGTTAAAAAAAGGAGATAAAGTATACGTCTCTAGCTACTATATTAGAACATTCCGTCTAAAAAAGAAGCTAGACTAGAAGTACCTAGAACTAGGTACTATAGTAGAGAAGATTAGCTAAACAGCCTATAGAGTAGACCTCTCTAGGTTAGAAAATATCTACCCTGTCTTTTACGCCTCTTTATTAGAACCCTTTAAGCTTGCAGGCTCCTTACTACACCTACTAGAACTAGTAAAAGACATACTCTAACTAGTAGGTAATAACGTCTATAAGATTAATAAAATACTTAACAGGGAGTTATAAGATAATAGGTCGTACTATTACCTTATCTCTTAGAAGAGTTATCTTCTAGAAGAGAACTCTTAGAAACCTAGTGTCTACATTAGCGGCACTGCTCTTTAAACGTACTATAAAGAGCATAATATTCCCTCTAAGCGCTATATTACGCTAGAAGGGCCTAAAAAGCCGTATAAAAGAAGAGGCGACCGCTAGGTCGTTAGTCTAAAGAAGGGAGATAATTAGTAAATAATCTTCTACTATATATTAATTATTAACATACCTTCTACTATTCTTACCTTAAATCTTTCCTTAAGAATTTTTCCTCTAAGTTAAACAGACTTAGAGTTTTATCTCTAGGTTTATAAGAGTAGTGTTTTAATAGTATTAATAAAGGAGAACTTATATCTATTACACTTTAGACTAAATTAGTATAAGAGTAAGGTTTAGAGACTAGAATAAATTTCTCTAGTTAGATAACTATAGTATTAGCGCTATCCTAGGGTATTATAACTAACTCTATTAGTTCTATGCTAGAAACGCTCCTTTATACTAGACTAATGCTAAAGGCAACCTATATAGAGTTACGAGAACTAATATCTGCTAAACTATACTAAACTACGCTAAACTACGCTAACGCCTACTATTCTTTACATAAAATCCCTATTATAATGCCCCTTATAGACCTTATTCTTAAGTCTACTCTACTCGTCTACAACCCTTCTACTCTAAGAAAGGTTAGATTTTTTCTAATAATACGTTCTAAACTTCTTATTATATAAGCCTATAACGTACGTATTAAGGATAGCTAAACCCTTCTACTAGTAAGAGGGCGGAGTAGTTAGGGATACGCTCTTAGTAGCACGTTAACGCGTATTATAGTAAGGGAGGGATAGCTTAGCAGATCTTAGAACCTCCTTACGCTTTCTAGAGTTAGGAGTTAACCTAAAGAGCTAGGTAACTTACCTCTCCTACTCCTTATGCTTAGCTACCTTAAGGTTAGTCTCCCTAACGCTATATAGTTTACCTAGTTGCTATATAGCTCTATTAGTACTAAACCCTGCTAAAAGGCGCTAAAAGAGTACTTATAGATTTCTTTTAAGGTAAATCCTTATTATCCTTCTTAAAGTCCTGCTTTCTTAGGGCAGCCTTAGACCTTTTACAACTATTAAAGTAGACGCCGCTCTAAGCGTACTAATTCTTAATCTTTAGAGCCCTATTATACTCTATTAGCACTTTCTTAGTATACTAGTTATTAAATAAGTCCCTTTAGAATGTTAGTAAGCAGAAGTGGCTAAAATAGGCTAAAATAGGCAATACGTACTTAACCTGCGTATAAATAAGCTCGCATAGTCCCTTAGCAGTAGCATTAGCCTCTTACCGCTCCTTATTAGTATAGTTAAGTATAATAGCCTTAGAATTAAAGGTTCTAGGGTCTAAGGGCTCTATAAGTATTATTAGAGGGCGACTAGCCTTCGCCCCTTACTAGTTAAACGTAGATAAGTTCTAGGGGTTAAATATAGGGTGCCCTGCGGCATATTTATCTAAGGCAGTCTAATAGGCGTTTATCTTTATTAGATAGTCCCTACTTAATAACTTATATAACTACATAGCCCTATTATACTTCTTAAGGGTAAGCTTAATAACCTCTACCTTAGAAGGAGATGTCGCTGTTAGAAATAAGCCCTTAAGATCCTCTAGACCTAAAATTATGCTTAATAGTAGCTAGAAAAGTTAGAATATACTAAAATAGGCTAAAAAATACTATAATAAACTTACCGCTAAACAGGGGGCCTAATTATTAAGGCATTAGAGATATATTTAAAATAGCACCTCCTTATAGATAGTACTAAGCTAAAGGTAATTGCTTCTAGCAAACTTACACTACTCTCCTATACCTAGAACGCTATACTTAGCTATAGCCTTAATACAGCCCTAATAGGGCAGGGCAGAACGCTTCCTAGACTTCTTAGTTACCTTAATGTAAAATTTATTTATAGTCTTACTACTAAATATAATAGGAGTAATAATAGATTCTTTATTAGAAGAATAGGCTAAATAGGAGTAAAAAGTAACTAGAGATAGTAATAAGGGTCTGCTTAATCTAGTTAGTGCTATTCTGCGCTAAAATATGCTAGATCCCTTTTCCCTATACTCTCTACCTAGAACGTACTTACCTACTAGTTAATGTGGTAGGGGTAAGAGGGAGAAAGGAGGAAGGTAACTTAGTAACTAATACCTAGTATAGGCTTACTAAGAAGCCTGCCTACAGAGTTAGGTAATACTACTAAGTAACTATAAAGGTAGCAGTAAAAATAAGGGTAAAGGTAAGAGAGAAAGTAAAGGTAAAGTAGAGGTAAATAATAAAAGCTCTACTATATACTTGCACTAGGTCTCTAGATAGGCAAAGAAGCGCTATTTTAGGCTAGAATAGACTAAGTAGTCTACCTCTAGCCTCTTAGGTTAAGAGGCCCTAGAAGGGGAGATAATATTAGGGCTAGTAGCCTAGACTAGAGTTAGGTAATCCTTCTCTTATAAGCTGCCTTAAATTGTCTTCCTACGGGGTAGCAATTCGTCTCGTCTACACACAAATGCTACTATTCACCCTTCTATACAATAATGCACTCCTTGCGCTGCCTTATAGGTTACCATCTTAACATCTACGTAGCTCTTTAAGCTACATCTTGTATTCTTCTAATACCCTTCCTATACTTAGCTATAATATTACTGTCTTAACCTATAACTACTATACCCTAACTGTACCCTGTAACATACTATCTAGGTATTAATGTAAGAGTAGTAGAATAGACTAGAAACCTATCTATAGTAAAGATAATAGTAGCTTAAGGTAAGTACTTTAGAAGCTGTTCTAAAGAGGTTCCTAACTATATTACAGCCTAGTATTTAGTAGTAATAGATGCTTATAAGACTTTATTAGTAAAGGCTTCTAAATATATTATAAACTTAGCTAACACTCTCGCTAAAGTACCCTTAATGCCCCCTTTCCTAATATCCTGTCGCTAAAGCACCTAAGCTAATCTAGAAGCTATTCTAAAGCTAATCCTAACAAGTTTAAAACGTTTTAAGCTACCTATCTATAAGAAATTAAATAAAAAGAAGTAGTAGAAGGCTAGAAAGGTAGAGTTATATTCTTTTAAGCTATTAGTATAATGTTAATAACATGTTTAGGTTAACTTTTATACAGCTAGAAATATAATTAAGAAAGTAGGTAGAGCCTATCCCTATAATATATATAAGGCCTTTGTAAATATAAAGGGTAACTTAAACCTAAAAGGTAACTTACTATCTCTAATATATCTCTAACTAGTTTTTAATACATTTAGAATATAAATAAACAGATACCTGCTATAGCACTAGGTAGTTTAAGGGCTAGAATAATAATAGCAATAATAAAGATAATAGTATATAGGAATAAGTTACTATATTATTTAGGTACTTTTTTAAGTATATTAAAGTATAACCTTAATACTTAGTATACTTCTCTTATCTATTTTTAAAGAGTTTAGAATATATTCTTATAATACTAAGAATAGGTCTTCTCTTATAAAATTAAAATACTAACTTATCTTAATAAGGCTAGGATTATATAACCTTAAAATATACACTTAATAATATATTCTTAATATAATAGTATTATTATACTATTCTATATCTTAGCAGTAACGTAAATATATAGAGATGTTTTTAACGTAATATTAATATATTTATAACTAGAACTAAGTTAAGAGTATATCTAAATAAATTTTATAATATAGAATATAATAGTAATACATCTATAACGCGTCTTTAACGTAGCTCTAATCTAGCCTTTCTCTTTTTTAAGTTTAGCCTCTTCCTTATATTAATAAGTTCCTGCTTTTTAATTTCTACTAAAGTTAAAGCTCTTAATTATTCTTAATAGCTTAATGCTTAAGGTCCTAACTAGCAGTAGTTATAGGACTAGACTAATTAGACTAGAATAGATTTATAATAGGTTATAAATATACCTTAAGTTCCTTAAATGCCTAGCTACTAATAGTAATTATAATTACAACTATAATTATAATCGCAACTATAATTACAACTATAATTATAATCGCAACTATAATTATAATGCTATTAATCTTAAATAGCTTTATATAGTACTAGATAAGTTTAAACGCCTTAATAACTTATGTCGCGTGGATTAGCGCAAGCACTTCGGCCGGATTAATTAAGATCTAAAGCTTAGAGATACACTAATCTAAGCTTAAGAGAAACAGCTCCTAAGAGCTTAAAGCTATATATATATAGATTACTCTAGCTACTATCTAGATAGTAGTAGTAAAGTTAATTAATTATCTAAACGCTATTTTCTAAGTTCTTTTACCCTCTATAGTTATAAGCCTAAAGCTTTAAGAACGTAGGTAGTTCTCCCTACGCGCTTAATAAGCTAGACAGTAGCATTAAGGTAATCTATACTACTTAAACCCCTCTATTTATAAGCGCCGCGCGCTTCTTCCTTTATCCCTTTAAATACAGTGCTATGCGCCCTAAGCTCCTATAATATCTAACGCTCTCCCTACTAGCTAACCTATACTTAAGGATAGCAGCTCTTAGCCGCTCTAGTATATACAGTTATAATTCTATGCGCTTAGTAAAAATATATAGACTAAGATTAACCCTAACGCTAAAGAAGCTACTAACTACCTCTCTAAAGCTCTAACGCTCCTAACGCACACTGCTAGGCAAGACACGAAGTATTAGAATAAGCTTAGTAAGTATAGAGTAAAGGCGAGCGACTAGGCATTAGACGCTGCCTATATATAATTACTATAGAACTAGGTAAATATTATAGTAACGCTAGAGATCTTAGCAGTAGTAATAATAAAGCTTATTATAAATAATAAATTAACGCTCTAGGCACTTATTAAGGCACTAAAGAAGGATCTTATACCTACTAAGATAAGCACGCTTAACACCGTTTAAGCAGAGTATAAAGCGTATCTTAAAAAGGCGAAGCACAGTATAATAACTCTAGAAGCTTAGCTCTAATAATAGCAATTCCTATATCTACGCGCGAAGACTTATAAAATTAGTAATATAGAAGGGACGCTTATAGTATAAGACTTTCTAGACGCTCTTACTTCTAAGATCGCACTAGACTAGGCTTAAAGCATGCATTAGAAGCTTATATAAGACAGCGTTCTTAGTAACCCGCTTCTTACGCTTAATTAGATCTCTAAAATATTTAGATCTATACTTTAGAAACATGCTCTCTACGCTAGTAATAAGAACTCTAGAATCTTTATAACGCTAGCGGGGCGATCTAATATATAGAGCGGAAGCCTAAACGCGTAGAGTAATATTAAGATAAAGCTTTATTTATACTAAGAGTATAATAAGAAGTACCTCTAGATCCCCTCTAAATGTTGCACGCTTACTACAGCTCTTAAAGGTAAAATAATAATTATAGAAGAAGCCTATTAAGTAATTCTTACGCAACTTATAACGCCTTAATTTAAGGATATACGCGCGGATCTTATAAGGCGCAGTGTCGCGATTCCTGCGCTAAGCAACGCTAAGCTTATTAAAGAATCTGCCTAGGCAGACTACCTAGGAAGTATATAAGCTACGCTAATTAATCTTATGCTCTTAATAAACCTAGGGGTCTATTTTACTATAGATTTTAACGCTTACCCGCTCTCTTAGAGCACAATCCTTAATAATAGAGTAGTAAGACACCTAGTAAATAGTAAGAAACTACTTATTCTAAGATCTTTTAAGAAGGCTTAGGGGGTGTAGTATATTAAAGCTAGAACTTAATCTTTTCTAATCTTAGGGGTAGGCACTTGTACGCTTAAAGGCATACTTAATAGCGTATAAGAAGAAGAAATAGAAGATCTAACACTTATAAATATAGTTATTATAGAGGGGTTTTATCTTAACATTATCTTAGAAGCTCTTCTTAGAGATAAGAAAGTATAGTACTTAGGATTAGACTACTCTCTCCGCGTTAGAAGTGTAAACGTAAGCACTATACTAGCTACTCTACAGCGCAAGTATAACCTTACATTCTTTAAATATAAACCCTTATCTTTCTATTCTACTGTTATAAGCGTAGTGCTAGGTCGCAGCTTATAGCAATTACACCTATAAAGCAACTCTAAGCAACTTTAGCATATGCGCGCAGAACACCTTAGCTTAGCAGCTCTAAGAGAGCTTATAATAAGAGCTAAGGAAGTCCGCATTAAAGGAACGCTATAAGCTAAGTATAAGTAATACGCAACTACGCATGCTTCCTAAGTAATCTCTAGAAGGCCGCGCGAAGGATTACCGCGCCCCTACTAGAGAATATAGTAGGATCTCTTTAACATGCTACTTAGGCGCGGAGGAGAGCTTTAGATTATAGTAATTAAAGATACCTATAGTAGCAAGCTCTATATATACTACCTTTAAAGTAAAACACTTAATAAGATTATATAAGTCTTTAAGAACTTTAAGAGCTTTCTTAACACCTACTATAAGCTTAAGATCTGTAAGATTATATAAGATAATAACGTTACTACGCTCCCCTAGAAAGGAAAGTCGCGATATAAGCTTTAGGTAGAAAAATAAGGGATTAAGATTAAGCCTGCGCTTATATATACTTATAAGCTAAATAGAGGAGCTAAGTAAGCAGGGTAAGAAATTATTACTAAGTCTATTAAAATAAGAATTAGCGTAAATCTACCTGCGAAGCTCTAGCTAAAGGTTATTAAAAGCGCAGTATAGCTCTATAATATAAGCCCCTCTAGCGCGTATAAGTTTAAGAGCCTAAGTAAGGTGCTTAACTTATAGTTCTACTAATACTTCTAGTAGTATAAGCTAGAGCTGCCTAGAAGGGTTACTATAGATCTACGTCCTAATTAGAGTAGTATTTACGTATACAGCTACTAAGCGTACCTACTTAATAGAGAACGCGCAGCGGGGCGTAAGAGAAGAGGCTTTAAGGTCTTACTGCGTACACACATTAGGTATCTTATAAAATATTAAGCCTCTAATATCTACTAAATATAGGTTCTATAGCTTAATTAAATAATAACTATAAGAAACGTTACTTTTAATAAGACGCTCTTCTATTAATAAGGGGAAGACGTAATAATCTCTAAAACTAAGGCTCTTAAGATTATTATATTACTCTATAAGTAAGGCGAGGTCTGTAACGCTAGGGAAGTACTTAAACTTCTTAATAGGGCTAAGCTATAGAGACTATAAGTAAATTAGTAGCCCTCTAAGTGTAAGCTAGAAGGTGTTAGATTCTAAGAGCATAACTTGCTAGAGGGCTAGTCTAGTAATTAAAGCTTAGGAGTAATAATAACTACGCGGGCAGCTAGCTTAGCTAGTAAGCTATTAAAGAACTACGTAGGGTAAGATAAGCTTATAGGTCTCTTTACTCTAGAGCCTACTTTATAATAAGATCTATTAGAAGGTAATAAGAAGATTAACTTAGAATATCTAGAAAGAACTAAGTAAACTAGTAGCTCTTAGAAAGTACACTCTCCTAAAGAAGCGAGCCTGCTAGACTTATATAGCCGCGCTAGCTAACACGCTAAGAGATTAGCTAGTGCCTTTTAAACTAGTCTATTAACTTCTATAGAACTAGATAAAGTATAGGAACTACCCCCTAAGCGCGCGTATAATAAGAAGGTCTATAAACCCCCTACGCGCGCGAGCTAGAGGCTTAGATAAGATAATCTAGATAATCTAGGAGCGTCTAGGGGTAGTATAGGAATTTACACGCTCTCTAAGCTATATAACATGCTCCTAGAGCGTAGTAAGCTCCTATAAATAGTGTTCCTTAGAGTAGATAACGCTCTAGGGAGCAAGGAGTATAACATATTATATATAGTTATCGCTGCTGCGCTGCTCCTACTAGAGAAGCATATACCTCTATATATAGAAGCTTATATACACTATAACAAGCTCCTACTCCTACCTACTAAGTAGAAATCTCTCTATATACATCTATATAAAGCTCTCTTCTAATAAGCCGCGCAGAAGGAGGTTAATACCTTACTTAAGAAAGAAACTTAGAAGGAAATTAATTGCTAGAATGCAAAGTAGAAGCTACTTCTGCTTAAATAGGTGTTTATATATAAGCTTAACTAAGATAGTTACTTTAATAAGTGTAAAGCACGTATCTACGTATAAGAAGATCTCTAGACTAAGAATACGCTTTAGTTAACCTATACTATAACGCTTACAGCACGGTCCTTCTATACAGCTATTATAATTACGGCTTAATTTAACCTAGAGATCTTATAACTTAACGTTATAAGCGCGTTTCTTAACGCGTAGTATAATAGGCAGCTAGAAGTTACATATAAGCTGCTAGACAGCTATATAAAGAAAGGGAAGTATATCCTACTCCTATAAGCCCTATATAGAATGCGCAATTCGCTAGTACTATAGTATAAAGAGTTCTTAAGTACGCTTCTAGAGCTTAGCCTTACGCCTTCTATAGAAGAACCCTGCTTATTCTTTAATTATAAGCGTTAAATCCTTATTCTATTCTATATTAATAATATACTTGCATTATATTACTACTGTAATTAGCTACACGCTTAGGCACTAATTAAAGAGATTAAGGTAGTGTATAATGTAGAAGACTAGGGCCCTACAAAATAGTTCTTAGGCGTTTATCTTATTAGGGATAGAGTAGCTAGAACTATTACCCTTATACACGACACGTATATTAATAAAATTATAAAAAAGTTTAACCTTATAAAGAGTGCGCTCTTCCCTAGCACCCCTCTCCTAAGTAAGGAGCTTATTAAGAATATTAGATTAGCTTTAAAGTAAGAGATTAAATGCTACTAAGAGCGTATTAGATTAATACTATATACAGCGATTATACTACAGCCTAATATAGCATTCGCAGTGTTACAGTTATTACACTTTCTTACTAATCTAAGCGCGAAGCACTTTAAAGCGGCTAATTAGGTAATTATATTCCTCTTCTATATATAATATTATAGTATTTAATATAGTAACTATTGTGGTGCATAGCTAATAATATACGGAGACGCTTCTTTTATGGATGATTTAGAGACTAGATAATTATTCTATAGGTATATTATATAACTCTTTAGAGGCCTAATTATATAGAAAGCAGCTTATTAGCATATAGTAACTACCTTTATAATAGAAGCTAAGCTGCTTGCCCTAGAGTAAGTTACTAAAGAATTATTAGCTCTAAAACGCCTCTTTATAGAGCTTACTCTTAATCTTAGAGTCGCGTAGGAGATCTTCTATAATAATTAATAAATAATTTATCTTATAGTAGGAGAGAATAAGAGAATTACAACGCAGCTGCGCTATATTAACATTTAGAATATATAGTTGCGATAGGAGCACGCTAAAGGAACCTTTTAAGTATAATATCTTAAGATAAGTAATATGCTAGCAGACGGGCTTACTAAACACCTCTCTAAATAATAATTCTAGAGCTTTACTAAGCTTCTAAACTTAGTAGACATACATAGCAGAATTAATAAGTATAGAAAGTTATAAAAACATAGTGTTATTGCTATAACTTTTATTATAAAAGAGAGGAGTATAAAAAAAAAAAAAAAAAAACTCTTAGATAATAAGCAGATCGACGAGCTCACTTAACAGTGCCTTGATGCGCTGGCGGCGCACTAAGATACTGTTAGGGAGCTCGCGCTCCTTCTTCTCTTTCTTCTTCTCTTCCTCCTTCTCTTCCTCTTCCTTCTTCTCTTTCTCTTCCTCCTTCTTGCGCTCTAGGGGGTTCTTAAGGAGCTCGCGAATAACTATATAGAGGCGGTTAGCCTCTATATAGTTATTTACCGCGATCGCTGCGAGCAGGCAGGCGGCGTAGGAGGCAGCAGCAGGTAGGAGCGGGAGGCATAA
The DNA here is from genome assembly GCA_010405425.1 of Lentithecium fluviatile CBS 122367. Lineage (NCBI taxonomy): Eukaryota > Fungi > Ascomycota > Dothideomycetes > Pleosporales > Lentitheciaceae > Lentithecium > Lentithecium fluviatile. The sequence continues at coordinate 376,835 of MU005598.1, read as the reverse complement.
GTACCTAGAGGTATAGCGCTAGCAGCGCGCGCCGCCTCTAGCGGCGTCCTAGCACTTACTATTAGAGCGCCCTAAGAGCGCACTCCTTATATAGCCTAGATAGAGCTGCGCTTAGAGAGCGCCTAAAGCACCCCGCTAGGAGGCTAGGAGCGTAGAGGTTAGCAGCTATAAGAGGGCTAGGGAGAGGGTGCGCTAGGGTAATAGAGATAGTAGGCGCAGGGACGAGTAGCAAGGGCAGCCGCAGGGGTGGAAGCTAGCTAAAGGGAGGTTAGTAGAGGCAGAGACACGCGCGGCTGCAGCGGCAGCGCGGGAGACTTAGGCGGTGGCGGCGGCACCGCGTAACTATATAGCGGCAGCGGCTTAGGCGCGAGCGCGGGCGCGGGCGGCGCGTGCGTAGGTAGAGCGCTAGGCTTTAGTCTAAGCGAAACGTTAGCGAAGAATTATAAAAACAGCAGCTATAACGCGTAATATAAGCTTTAAAATATAAATTAAGAAAAGATAGCATAAAAAAGAGCTTAGGAGTAGGTATATATATAAGGGCTATATTATATGTTTACTAAAAAGGAAAAGGTATTATAAAGCAGGTTAATAGTATATATCTTAAGCGCGCGCGCTACTAACACTTACTAAGCTACTCTTACTTAGTAAGCGTACGCTGCCTTTACCTCTAATTAAGCTTACAGCGTCTGCTAAAGCCTACTTTACCTATAATTACGCTCGCTGTAAGGGACTAGCTCTATACTACTAGGCCGCACATCTAAAAGATATAGCACGCAGTATTAGTTTCTAATAGTAGGTGTAGTATAGAATAATATATATACTAATACGAAGGTATGTGTAGGTCTCGCCTTAGCGAGGGGCCCGTATAGGGTAGTAAATACTAATACAGGCATAACACTATTCCCCCCCTTTCTAAAGCTCGTCCCTAAGCTTTTTATATATATATTAGATCTTTAGTATCTATAGCAGGTCTCCTTCCTTGCTGTAGCAGGGCTGCTTAACCTAGCGCCTACTGTAGTAAGCGTGTTGGCCGATTAGTTAGGTGCGCGTAAGCGAAGCTAACTATGCTAGATAGAGATTAGGCAGGACTAATATAAATTTTAATATAAGCTAGCGCCTAGGGATATTAATCACCTAGGGATGTTAATTACCCCTACTAAGACACGCTGTCGCTAGAAAAGACGCGAAAATTAACAACGCTCTATTCTAATTGCTAATCTATACATATAGATTTAAAAGTAGGGATAGTAGCTGCCCTATCTATAGGTTATATAGCGTTTAATTTAATAGATGCAGAGATCTAAGCTGCTAAAGTAGCTGCCTAATCTATCGCACGCTTAATACTCTTAATATTAGCAAATCTCTAATTTTAATCTACAGTAATTTGCTTGCGCTTCTTTATAGAGGGGATAGCCTATAGTTAATATTTTAGCTGTAAGATCTCTGCTTTCTACCTTACTACCTAAGTATTAGCTATCGCAATAGCCTTGCCTGCTTTCTATAGAACGCGCTAGGTAGTTTAAGAGAGATTCTCTAATCTCTATATAGATCTCTAGGCTGCGTATAGATCCTAGGGTCTCTAGGGCGTGCGATAGAGCGCGCTGCTTAAATTAATATTAATTAATAGAGGTGGTAGTGTTAATACTTAATTTAGAATCTGTAATGATTAAAGCACCTAATTAGGATTATACGGCACTAGCCCTGCTTCCTGCTATCTAGCTTAAATTACCCTCTCTATAATAGCTTCCTCCCTAGCTCTGTAATAGTAGCTAATAAAGCGCTCTTTCTTAATAGGCGCGGCGTCGTTAAGGCTTGCGAGCTTGCGAATCTAATCTCTATACTTTCTCTTTAAAACAGAGAATACTAATAGATCTAGCGGCTGTATAAGGTGTGTCGCATATAGAGAAAGAAATAGGAGCTCTATTTTATATTATTTATAGAGCTATAGGAACTCTATATTAATATAGCTTAAATAGCCGTTAAGTAGGAGTAGTTAATATTAATTAGCTGGCGGAGCTAATCTAGGTATATAGATTCGCTGTAGCTACTTAAGACCTATAGCTTTTAACGTTCATTCGTTCTCTAAGGTTGTATAGAGCTAGTTAGGTACTAATTCTAACGGGAACTATATAGTCTGTAGGCTCTAGCCCTTGAATATTACTACGCAGCGTAGGATCCGCCCTGCAGCTAATACGCACTTAATTGTTAATACCCACTCGCGATTTTCTAGAGACTTAAAATAAGCCTTCTTCTTTCTACTAGATGCGAGCACCCTAGTGTTTGTACATACCCTAAGGGCTGTTCCTGTCTTATTAATATTCTAGATGTCCTCTGTCTGTATACCTAGCCGTATTCTCGTCCGCTTAAATAGCTCTAGAAACGCGCGCAGCTGCTTAGGAGTAGCAGCCTTAGCGCGGGCGACCTCTAGCTTCCTGCCAATTACTAATGCAACGCGTAGATTCCTCCTAATAAAGTTTTCTATCCAGCGCCGCCCTAGAGGCTCGCGATCGCCATTCATTTGTAGTATCTAGATTGCTATTTCTCGAGCGCGCGCGTGCAAGGGAGGGTAGCCGTTTATATCCTGCTTAAGGATCCAGTCTACTAGGAAGCTCTCTTAATCCAGGGTTAAGCGCTGCTAATTTTAGTGGCTGGTTCTGTAATCAGTGCGACCGTGGATTCGCGTTAATAGGGTAGACTAGGGGATGCCGTACGCCCTAGCGGCAGCGCGCTAGCTCTTATAAACACTAGAATTGAGATCGCTGATAGCTAATTGTATAGCAGCCTTGCGCGCATCCATATTGAAAAGCGTTGTTAATAGATAACGCGTCTTTTCTGGCGACAGCGTGTTTTAGTAGGGGTAATCAACATCCCTGGGTGATTAATATCCCTGGGCGCTAGCTTATCCGTTAAAATCTAGTTTGTTGGATTCGAACCCGCGCTCCGGGGGCTGATTCTTTAAAATTCAAAATATGGACAAAATCCGACAATCGGATTCGAACCCGAGCTCTACCATCGGAAACTGATACTATTGTGAGGGACTAGCTCTATACCACTAGGCCGCACATCTAAAAGATATAGCACGCAGTATCGGTTTCCGATAGTGGGTGTAGTATAGAATAATATATATACTAATACGAAGGTATGTGTGGGTCTCGCCTTAGCGAGGGGCCCGTGCGGGGTAGTGGATACTAATACAGGCATGACACTCGCACGCTTATTAGGCAGGCACCAGGCTACGCGCCTAGCGCCTAGGGGGTGTGTTGCGTGGATTAGCGCAAGCACTTTAGCTAGATTAATTAAGATCTAAAGCTTAGAGATACACTAATCTAAGCTTAGAAGAAACAGCTCCTAAGAGCTTAAAGCTATGTATATATAGATTACTCTAGCTACTATCTAGACAGTAGTAGTAAAGTTAATTAATTATCTAAACGCTATTTTCTAAGTTCTTTTGCCCTCCACAACTTATTTATAGAAACTAGAGATAAGGCTATACTAAAGCTGCATATACGTATATCTTTAAGCTCTATTTTATGCTTATATTCTAGATATTAAAGTTAGTAAACTATTACTAATAGGTAATAAAAACATTATAAAGACCTAAACGTACTCTTCCTTTCTAAGCTTATAATATAGTAGCTTGCTATTAATATAGATCTTAAGATGTACTATATTTTATTCTTTCTTACTTTTAGTTAATTAATATCTCTCTAATTAAGTTTTATACTACTAGAGATGTTTAGAATATATTTATAATAGAATAGTAACATTTATAGATCTAAGAACTATAGAAAGGAATAAAAGTCCTTTTCTATAAGAGTATAACTTTTCTATAATCTGCTCTACTATATTTAAATCTAGTAATATTATATTCTAGATATTCTTTAGTATTAATAAATAATATTAGTTTAAGCTAGCTACTATAATAGGGATTAACTTATAAGTTACCTAGTTAGTAATAGGTAGGCTCTTTATTTCTAAATAGGTTAGTACTGTTATTATAACTTATCTCTAAAGACTTAATTTACCTTAAAGTAGATTACTAAGTATATTATAGTCTTCTCTACTTTAGTAAGTAAGTAAAGCTTCTATACAGCTATAGATACTATTCTAATAATATTCTAGGCCTAGTATTGCTTAGGTAATACTATGCTTAAAGTGTATAATGTAGAATTAAATATAGTTCTATAGCTACTAGTCTTAAAGATGTCTACTTATATTTAGTTCTTTTAAATAGAGCTTAAAGCCTTAGAGATATATTAGAGATATATTTATATTATATTAATAATATTCTATACCTTCTATCTGCTTCTAGTTTATATTAACTATTATTCTATTAAACCTGTTATTATAAAGATGCTGCTAGCAGTTTAGATTCTTTCTAATACGTTTAGAAAGTAATTTAAATAGGTTCTAGAAATACTGTATATATATCTAGGGACTATTGCTATTAACAAAGATGTATATAAGAGTAAAAACTAAAATATATTAGTACTAGAGATAGAATATATTTTAATTATATTACTATACACTTGCTATATAATTTATTAAAGAATATAAATATAATCTCTTAAAAGCTGTACTTAAAGGTCCTCTTAAATAATATATTATACTAAAATGTTTTAAAAGAGGTAAAAACCTTAGCCTGCTCTATAAAAAAAAATATAATTATAGTCTTTTTCTTCTTAATAAGGACCTCTTAAATATAGGCCTAGAAGAAGTAAGTATACGTTTTAAAGGTATTCTAATTAGGTTACTAACACGTTTAGAGTTCTAATACCTAGTCTTATGCTCTATAATAACACCTTATATATGTAAAGAAGAAAGAGCAAGAAACTAAAAGCTTCTTCTAATTAAACTCTTTCTCTTTATTAGAGGAATTATTATAATATAAATAATTATATTATAATAATTACAGCGGAAGTAGGCGAATATAGCAAAGATAATAATAAAGCTAGGTTAAGCTTATATTATTAATAAAAGATTTAAGAATTTAACAGAGAGCTATTCTCTCTAAGAGAGGGATCTTTATATACATAAGATTAATAGACTAGAAGATTTAAATAGAATATTCTAGCTATTAGATTTATAAGTATTTATAAGCATTAGTAATATATAATTTATAATGCTTAGAAATCCTAGCAATCTAGAAGATTTAGATTATAAATTAACAGAAGGCGATAGAATCTTCTAGAATCTACTAGCTAAAATAGGCTAATTATACTATAATAAATATTATAGTATATTATATAGCCTATAGCGATACTTTATATAATTGTTACTATTTTTAGTAATAGTGTTATGCCTGTATTGGTATCCACTACCCCGCACGGGCCCCTCGCTAAGGCGAGACCCACACATACCTTCGTATTAGTATATATATTATTCTATACTACACCCACTATCGGAAACTAATACTGCGTGCTATATCTTTTAGATGTGCGGCCTAGTGGTATAGAGCTAGTTCCTTATAAATAGTCACGTAGCTTCCTAAAAAGGAAAGTTACGTAGAATAGTCTAATTCTTATAGACTTTAAAGAATTAAGGCTAGTTATAAAATAAGATTAAAAGCTTACTAATTATAGTAATCTTTTATAATATATACTACCTAGTAGAAAATATAGCAAGACGTTCTCTTTAAAGGATTTATATAATATAATCTATATTAGCAAAAGATTAATAGATTTAGGTAAGAGAAATAGTATTATTCTAATAGCAAAACTCTTTTAAGGTAGAAGAACTAAGAAACTTAGCTTTAACAAGTTAGTAATATATTTTAAATACCTTATAATACACTTCCCTTAAGTAACTGTTAGATCCCTTTTTCTCTAAATTAATTTAGTAATTCTCTATATAATTTCTTTAGGTAGGCGATAGAAAGAAGAAGGTAGATATATATACTTACTATAAGAGTAGAAAAGGAAGAATAGAATACGTTCTAAATGTAATAGGATAATAATATTAAACTTAATAGAATATATTTACTATAGGAATTAGGCGTAGCCTTATAAGTAGTTAACGTCTTCTAAATAGGTTAGTAGAGCGTTACTATTACGTTTAGTAGAAGGTAACTTACTATATCTTAGTAGTTATAATATATTTAGTTTAATAGTATAGCAAGTTATTATACTCTCTAAAATATATTTAGAATCCTCTTTAAATAGTTTCTAAAGGTGTTTAAGATTATACTTCCCTAAAATCCTTTTAAAGAAATAATCCTTAGTATATTCTACCTAATATCGCTATACTAAGTAGCTAATATACTAGTACTAGACACTAGATATGTTTTAATTCTATTATTAGCACGTTACTATTACGTTATAAATATATTACTTATAAGAGACCTTATTTATTATAAAACTAGGCTATACTATACTATACTATATAAGTCTTATAAGTAACTCTAATACTAAACTAATATTAAACTAATAGAAATAGACCTAAAGAGTGCCTCTTTTTCTTATTAGGCTCTGCTTAAAGAGGGGTTTATTAATACTAATAAAGCTTCTTCTAGAGTTATATGCTTGCATAATAATATAAACGTATTTATAAGCTATTCTTAAGATATTAGTAATACTTTACTCTAGTATATTAATATTTCTACTGTAAGGCCTAGTTATTAAGGTATAGATAGATTATACCTTTTCTCTTTGCTTTATTCTTACAGTAGTATTAGAACTAAAGGTAATTAAAAGATATCTAGAATACGTTAAGAAGATATTATTTATAGTTAATGCCTTTTAAAGCATCTTCTTAATCTACCTCTTACCTATACTAATATAATACGCATATCTACTAAAGAGTATTTATAGATACTTAGAAAGAACCTAAGCTTATTAAATTCTAGCTATATATAGAGGTGCTGTAGTAGATAATATAAGAATTATAAGCTTTTAAAATTATTAATAAAATATTACTAATATATTATAAATATTTTCTAAACATGCTTATACCTCGCATTTAATCTTACTACCCTCCTCGTTATCTTCTTCTACTTATTCTTATTTATCTTAATTTTAGGGCTAAGCAGGCTGCTGTAGAGGATGTTATAGTAAGGTAAGGCCTAGGTTATCTATACCTAGTAAGGAAGAAGTAGTATAGTAAGAAAGAAACTTATCTGTCTAGCAGAGATTTCATTAGGCTGACAAAGTGCTGCTAAGATGTTAGCGTGCATTAGCGTGTGGCCGGCCCACCTTAGCGTTAGCCGGCTGACGTGTAACCTCGCCTGCAGCGGCTGGGAAGGTTCGACGCGAGGGGCATGGAAGCATCCCTCCAAACTAGAAACAAGTCGCTTGTGGGCCCAAGATTTTCGCATCCGATCGGTAGCCGCATGATAGTCGGCCACATCGGCTTACCTACTCGTTCTGCATCTCGAATCCCTCATCTTAAGACGGATCCGCCCTCATGGTCACGTGCCACAAAGCCACCCTCAAAATATCCCCGAGATCTGCAGCGTTGTTCAGATCTTACTCGTTAAAAATATACAAGAGGGTACCCTGAGCGGCTCGGTCAGTCCGTGCGCTTCTCTCATACAAATTCTGTCGATTTCTATGGGAAAATGCACGGACCTGACCGAGCCGCTCAGGGCATGTATGGTCGACAGCGATAAAAATAACTTAACGTTAAAAATATCTGCGGCGTTGTCCATTTCCGTTCCTCAGCGACATGTGTCGCTGGCGCAGCAAAGTTCTGGGCGCTGGCGCTCTGTCGCGTTCTGCGCTGACGTTGACATCTGTGCCCACACCAGCGACGAGTGTTGAGCGATCTGTCGCTGGCGCAGGGCGGTTCCATGTCGCTGGTGATTTTACCGCCGAAGATACCCGAAGATGTTTTGCTCTAGCGAGATTATCGCTCGAGACATTGACCTTCCATCGCTGTCGATGGGTCTAACCCTGACGCCCCAGATACTATTTTAGTGTCGCTGGCGCAGATATTTTGGGCGAGAGGCTTTTCCAGTCGCTGTCGAGCGGGGACCCTTGTCGCTAGGGCATGGATGTCCCCAACTCCAGCGCCGTGCGGAACCTAATATGGCTTAGATGGATCCTAAACCGGGCCACTTCTTTAAAGATCTTGTGAGAATGATTCTCCTCAGTTTTAAGCAAAATGAACGTTCAATCTGAAGCTAACGCATGTAGACGGTGCAGATGGCTAGGGTGACCTTGGGAACCCGTTTGCCGCAAACGTATAAAGAGGACTGGTTAATTTATCCCCTGTCCTCATATCGACCCTGGACATCTCAACGACGACCCGCTATTGGTAGCGCTGACGCGCCACACAACAAAGATCCGCACGCACTAAGTTAATCGTCCGCAGGGGCGACAAACAGGTAGCCAATGTTCCGTATTTTTACAAGTTTCTCGCACGACGTTACGAAGTAACGGATGCCCAGTAGGCAAATCACTGCTTACGTTACTGGGAGTAGGATCGCTCGCAGAGCGGTTGCTAATGCACAAATCCTTAATTAATTATTTAGTTGACAAGCTTCTAGATCTAGTTGAATAAAAGTAACTGTGATATTGAGCCGACGAAGAGCCTTCATGTGACCTTTGACTCGCATTTGAGATTGTAAATTAATTAGGTGATCCTCAAAAATGACTTGTAACCTTGCTAAGTTACACCTAAGCAGCCTGAGGTTATATGGCTTCTTAGATCATGCGACCTAAGGAGCAGCTGTAATTAAGTAAGCCGGCCCATATAGTTTTAGGCCACATAGGGTTTTAGGCCACCCCACCAAAATTGATCCCGCGCATAAAAAAGCCGCTAAAATTACTAAATCTCTATATTTAAAACTCTGTACACATAGACTTAAAGTCCGTAGGGCTATTATTTAGTAGAGGTGCTTTTTAAGCTTATTTTTAAGGTTTTTGTGCCTTATTTACTGCTGTTGCTACTGCTAGCTCTACAGCTGTACGTATTACCCTAACGTTAGTAAACCTCTAATTTAGATTAATAGTAACCTGTTTACGCCTTTATTAAGGCTTATAAGCCTTTAGCTAGTATTATAGAGTTATAATTTATACGCCCTGCCCTGCAGAATAAGCGTTAAGTAGGCTAATAGCCTTAGCAGCTTTTTAGAGTACTTTCTAGGTATCGCGACTTAACTTTTCTATACGCTTAATAGTGCGCTAGGCTATATACAGGTTATATAGCTTCTAGGGGGTATGCCACGCTATTTCTATACGCGGAGAGGCATGCGTAGGCTCTTTTAGTATTACTAGCTAACCTAATACTTGCAAGGACTATATAATAAGCTCTAGGTTATATAGAATAATACCTACTGCCTACTAGCTAGCTTAAATTACCCTCTCTATAAAGCTTTCTTCCTGTGTAAGGTAATAGTATTATATAAACCTCTCCTTCTTAATAGGTGCGGCGTTGTTAAGGCTTAAGAGGTTATAGATCTAATTTCTATAGTTAGTCTTAATAACTAAAAATCCTAATAGATTAAGAGGTTATACGAGGTGCGTTGCATAAGCAGGCGAAAATATAAGTTCTACTTTAGCTTATCTACAGGCCTATAAGAATTTAATATTAATATAGCTGCTATACCTGTTAAGTATAAGCAACTAGTACTAGCCCTTATAGAGTACTATAGAGGGTAAAAAGACCTAGCGCAACTACTCTAAACTAATTTTATTAGATGTCTACCTATTCTCTAAGGTTGTATATAGCTAGTTAGGTATTAATGCTAGAAACTAGGTTATTTATAGGTTCTAGCCCTTAAAAATAATAGCGTAGAGTAGTTTCCGCCTAGTAGCAGATACAGCTTTAATTATTAAGACCTACTCGCGATTTTCTAGCAATTTAATGTAAGCCTTCTTTTTATAGCTATTTGCAAGCACTCTAGAGTTAATACCTACGCTAAGTATAATGCCTATCTCGTCTATATTCTAGATGTCCTTAACGCGTATGCCTATACGGATTTAGGCGCGCTTAACTGTCTTAAGAAACGCGCGTATTTGTTCTAGAGTAGCAGCGTTAGCGCGGGAGGCATTAAGCTTTCTACTAATAACTAATTTAACGCGTAGGTTGCGCCTGATAAAGTGGGACACCTAGAGCTAGCCAAGAGGTTTGGTATCGCCACCTATTAGGAGTATTCGGGACGCCATTTCTTGGGCGCGCGCGTGCGAGGGAGGATATCCGTAGGCATCCTGCTTAAGGATCTAGTTAGTAAGGAAGTCCTCTTGCTCTAGAGTTAATCGTTGTTAATACGCGTGGCTAGCAGTCGCGTTCGTAGATCCCTGTAGGCGCGCCTGCAGGGTAGTTCGAGGTACGCCGTACGCGTGCGCGGCAGCCTGTTAGCTTTTAAAAATGCCGGCATTAAAATCAGCGACGGCAGCTTGTACAGCAACTTCGTTTACAGGCATATTAACGCGTAAATACGAGGGTTGTGGTGGTGTTGGCGGCTTTTTTATGCGCGGGATCAATTTTAGTAGGGTGGCCCAAAACCCTATGTGGCCCAAAACTATATGGGCCGGCTTACAGCCTTTACAACGTGCGTTTTTTCCTGCCACCTTTATTCCATGTTGCCTGGACTGCCTGGGCTGTATCTACCATGAATTGCCCAAGGTCTTCGAGAGTAGTTGGGTGTCACGGTTTATGCTTGGGTGCTTTTGTATTGTCAAGCACCTCTTACCATACAAGATGTGTGACGGTTATGGCCCTCTATGTAGGACGCCGGACGTTTTAAGAAGAGTTCCGTATCCAGAGGTTCCAGATAAGAGAAGTATAAAAGCCGCCCCCTTAATTAACTCTAGAGAAATTAATACAGTTCCTTAAGCTTCTACTATCTATAATAGTTATAAGCCTAGTTTGTAATTAAACTGTATTTAACATTAATAAAGCTCTATAAGCTTATCCCTATGTACTATGCTTATAATAGCTACTAAATTAGATTCTACAATAACGCGTATTATAGTCATCCTTAATAAGCCTAGTAACTAGTATAACTAGCTGTTTATCTATTAGAACACTGCCTAGAGAAATAACCTCTAGTAGTACGTTAACCCTAATATCCTTACTAATAAGCTACTAAAGCTTAAGGAGCTAGTAGAGTCTAAGCTTAAGGAGCTAGTAGAGTCTAAGCTTAAGGAGCTAGTAGAGTCTAAGCTTAAGGAGCTAGTAGAGTC
>MU005598.1:321578-362238 GCA_010405425.1 Lentithecium fluviatile CBS 122367 | reverse complement strand
CCTAGATCTAACTATACCTCTTAAGCTACCTAGCTAAGGAAAATTGCGAAGGCGACGCTATTAACTAGATTATTAAAGACTATAAGAACTTTAAGAAAGAACTTAGACAGCTTTTTAGTATTACTAACTAAGTACCTCTTACTAAATAAGCTATATAGTAACTCTAACAGACGCATTCTATTACTAATTACGCTATACACTTTAAGAAATACGCCGTGCAGCTTAACTAGGAAGAAGTACCCTTAATAGTTATATATAAGCAAGGTTTAAAACTAAAGATCTATAAAGAGCTACTACGTTCTAGAAACCTTATCGCTTCTCTAAAGGATCTCTATAAAGAATTTATTAGGATTAACGCTAAATAGTATAAGTTACATTAAGAACTGCGCTAATAAGGATAGAAGCCGCGCTTTAGCTTTAGAAAGCTACCTAACAGCTACCTAATAAAGTATTAAGCCTTAGGTAATTAACTGCAACGCTACTAACATAATAATTATAGTTATTAACTAATAGAAGGAATCTAGTATAATAATATAGAGAAAAGGGAATTAGGAGGATTAGGCTTTTATAAGCCTTACTAGCGTAACTCTAGAGGACCTCTAATAGGACTATAGGTCTAAGAAGCAGAGACGCGCAAATGCTTTACGTATAGTAAGCCTAGCTACCTTGCAAGGAACTGCCGTTCTAGGAATAAAGTTAAGCGATAACTAAATATTATAATAAAGGATAACTAGGAAATAGAGGAAGAAGAATAGGACATAGTTAACGTAATTAAGAGAATTAATCTAGAAATAATAGAACGCCTAGACACTCTAGATAAACGACTATATAAAGATCTAGAAGAACTTAACAGCGAGAAAGAACCCTATTACCCTATCTAGCGAGCACTAACGCTGCACCTAGATGTAAAGGAACCTTACCTAGGCACGCCTATAGTATAGGACTTCCTTAAGGAATTTAAGACATAACTACGTAATAAAGATGCTCTACTATATAGGCTTCTAGAAGAAAAGCCTAAACCTATAGAAGAAAACAAAGGAAGACTCTGCGTAGTTACTTAAGAAATAGAAGACACTATAAAGTATAACTATAAGTATTAAAATAAGAAATAGAAGTATAATAATAAATAACTAAACTATTAACTACGCTACTACGTTAATATGCGCAACTTAAAATACGGAAGTATAAACTATATAGTATGCGTAGATAACTACTATAAAGTACACTACGCAGCTAAGATTAACAGTAGTTACTTCCCTAAGGCTAGACATTAATGCAAGTAGGAATGGTTTAATTGCCCTATAGACGAGTGCGATAAAGACCTATAGGACAAACGTAAAGCATAGTACTTTCTACAGAAAACTAACGCGGAAAATACAGCATGCACTCTACTTATAGACAGTATCTGCATCTAGGATAAATGGTAAACCTGCCTAGAAGCAATGTGCAAAAGGCACTACTACGAAAAGAAAAGAAATAGTTTCTAATTACATCCTCTAGTATTCGCTATGCAAATTAACCCTAGATATAGTATAAGATATAAACTACGCAGAGGATAAAGCAATAATAATAACTATTAAGCACCTAAACTTAGACGACAGCCTTTTTTAGGCTAGGACTAAGGCGGGAAGACGCCTTCTAAGAACTTAATACTATAGGCAACAGAGCATTAATAAAACTCGCCGTCTAAGTTAAAGATATTAAAGCTAGAGCTATAATAGACTTAGGGGCATAAGAAAACTATATCTTACCTACTACTGCTAGGAAGGCTAGACTTATGATAAGACAAAAACAATAATTATACCTTCTCTATGCAGGGGATAGAGTACTAATGCCTAAGGCACTAAGAATAGACTACGAGGTTAAGGCGACACTTAAGATTAACTAATACTAAGAATAAATTACCTTTAATGTACTAAGATCCTCTAGATACAAAGTAGTACTTAGATTACTATAGTTAAGAAGTTATAACCTATATATTAAATAGGATAAAGGAAAGATATCCTTAACACGCTGTAAATATGCATTATAAGTAGTACTTATATATTAGCTAAGTCTAGTAATAGATAAAAGAGAACTTAACATACTCTTGCGACTAGAAGTTAATAAACACGAATTAACCTTAGGAGACGCTAGCAGGAACTACTAGGTTAAAACCTATAAGGATATAAGTATTAGTATAGCTTACAACATCTTAAAATAGTATAAGAAATAGAAATATCTGTTTTAGGAAAGGGAAGGAAAAGCAAACCTACCTAAGTACTAACCCTAGGATTATATAATTAACCTAGAAGAAGGGAAAGTACTACCCTTTAGACTACTCTACGCAAAAACGGGTAAAGAACTTAAATAGGAATAGGAATTTATAAGAAAAAACCTAGAAAAGGGGTACATCTAAACCTTAAAATTACTAGTAGCTAGCCTATTTACCTTCGTATAGAAGAAGGACAGAGAACTATAACTATATATAGATTATTAGCAACTTAACGCGATAACTATTAAAAACTAATATCTATTACCTAACGCAGCTAAGCTAAGGGACAGACTTGTAAAAGCTACTATCTTCACCTTACTAGACCTCTAAGATAGGTACTACCTTATACGGATAAAAGAAGGAGAAGAATAGAAGATAGCATTTAGGTTAAGACACGGACTTTATAAATACCTAGTTATACCTTTTAAACTTACTAATGCACTAGCAACATTCTAAGCGCTTATTAACAACGTACTACGAGAATACCTTAACATATTCGTTATTACTTATATAGACGATATTCTTGTCTTCTCTAAGCATAATAAGGATTACTAAAAATATATTAAGGCGGTACTTAGCGCGCTAGATAAAGCAAACCTGCGTCTAAAACTAAAGAAATGCAAGTTCTATATATAAGAACTTAAGTACTTAGGTTTCGTCGTAAACGCATAAGGTATTAAAATAAGTCCTAATAAAATTAAAGCTATACGGACATGGCTATAGCTAAAGATAGTAAAGTATATCTAAGAGTTTCTAGAATTCTGTAGATTTAATTAACAGTTTATTAAAAAATACGCAGTAATTACTACACCCCTAACAGAACTTATAAAGAAAGATATACTATTTACGTAGGGAGATAAATAGGAAAAGGCCTTCTAACTCCTATAAATAGCATGCATTATACTACTAGTACTTGTTAACTTCTAAAGTAATAAGCTACTACAGATAGAGACAGACGCAAGCGACTAAGCCCTTAGGGCCTGCGCGAAGCAAGAAAGAAATAGGAAATGGCACCTAATAGCTTACTATTTAAGGAAGCTTACGGACGCGGAAACGCGATATAATATCTATAATAAAGAACTATTCGCGATTGTTAAAGTACTTAAGCACTAGCGAATCTACGCACATAGCTATTCTAAGCTTACTATCTTTACTAACTATAAGAACCTTCTAAGGTTTATAATAATAAAAGATCTTACGCTAAGATAAGCAAGATAGTCTAAAGTACTTAAATAATATAAGTTTAGAATTATATATACACCTAGAAAGGAAAACGGACGCGCAGACGCACTAAGCTAACGAAGCGACTTAGCTAGAGATAAAACAATCGCACGCGCCGCTATTCTAGTATAAAACAAAGACAGATTACTTAGCCTATTACGAGAACTTAATGCACTCCTCGTAATAGGACAGGAAGTACCTAAAGAATAATAAGAATAGATTATTAGATAACATTATAACAACCTAATATACAGATACCCTAGCACTATAAGAACTATAGAACTTATTTAGCGTAACTACTAATTTAAGGGGATAAAGTAAAAGATTATAAACTACATTTAAAAATGCGCAGACTGCTAAAAGAATAAACACGGCACTTACGCACTATATAGAGAAATGCAAGCTATTTAGATTCTAGAGGAACCCTAGACTAACATCTCTATAAACTTTGTTACCGGACTACTAAGCTCTAAGGACCTAGTAACTAACATATTATATAATGCGATACTAGTAATTGTTAATTAATTTATAAAGTACGCAGAAATAATTTTATTCTATAACACTTATATAGCAAGACAACTTAGATTCGTAATCCTAGACTAACTAGTTAGGCACTACGGAATACTAAGGATAATTATTAGTAATTAAGATAAGCTATTTACATCTAACTACTAGACGACATTAATAGTAATTATTAGAATAAAACGAAAACTATTAACGGCCTATTATCTACAGATAGATGGACAAACTAAATAAATAAACAGAACTATAAAAACCTATCTAAAGATATATAGTAATAAACTATAAAATAATTAGGTATTACTACTACTAATAGCTTAATTAGCATACAATAATAAGAAATTAGAAGTAATAGAACGAACACTGTTCTATGCAAACTATAGAAGACATTTATATCTCTTTAAAAGAACTCTACTAATAAAAGTGCAAACTAAAACAGTGGTTAACGACGCTAAGGACATATACGAAGCATATAAAGAAATAAAGAAAAACATGCAAAAAGCATAATAAAAAAGCATTTAATATAATAACTAAAAACGAAAAACGGCACCTTAGCTAAAGAAGGGGGATAGAGTATATCTGCTTACGAAAAATCTTCGCATAACATGACTAAGTAAAGGATTAAACTACGTAAAAGTTAGACCGTTTTTAGTTCTTAAATAAATTAGTCTAGTAAACTATAAACTCTAACTCCTAAGCAATGCAAAGGTCTACCTAGTATTCTACGTGTTTACCTTAGAACTAGCAGACCCTAAGACGCCGCTACAAATAACATTTTACTATTAAAAGGATAAAGATAATAAGTACGAAGTTAAAGCACTACGCGGGTACCGCGAAGTGAACTAATAAGACTTCTAGGATAATAACTTCTACTAAGAATAGCTAGTAAAGTAGAAGGGTTATCCTAAGTTAGAGAACATATAGGAACCTAAAGCTAACCTATAAAACTGTTAGTAACTACTTAAAAAAGTAAGACTAAGGTTTAACGCCTACTACTACATAGGACAAACACAGCTATAAAGCTAGGATAGAAACAGACGAGAGTAACGCACCCTAGGAAGGTCCTAAGGACGAACTAGCATCTATAACGTTATAGCCCGCTACCGCGTTGTCTAGAGCTAATAAAGTAGACTATATTATTAGTAAAAACTTTACACTAATAGAAGCAGCTAGATAGTCCGCCTTAGCGTTTACTACCTTACCCTTAGCCTTAAGCTCTAACGTAAGGCATACGGCCTTCTTTGCAGCACGCTCCTTAGCTTATGCTAGAATCTTCTTATTTTGTAATAATTAGGATATTACCTCTACTAGTAGCTTCTTATTCGCATTTACCTTCGCTTAATATTCCTCTCTAGTCTAGTTAAGTAATAACTAAGATATGTTAACGCACAGCTTCCCCGCGCGAACGCACTTAGCGCACTTTAAATAAGAATTTAGCATAATGTAGTAACTTAAGTTTTTAGAAAAACACCTATTATAAGGAACGTTAGCAATAGTGTTAGTAGTAAGGATTTCGTAGAAGAGATAGAGTTAACGTTTATAAAAATTAGAAGATATAACAACTGCAGGACACTTATAAGGCAGGTAGGGCGAACCGCTTATAAACTAACCCCGCAGGATGTTAGGTGATTAAGGACGATTGTATAAAGGGAAGGAATAATGTTACGACTAGTAGGTTGAACAAGTAATAAGAATAACAATTAGTTACGTACCTAGACGCTAACGAAAGGTACTAAGACACGAACACTAATTATTGTTATATTACGTAATTAATAGCCGCGCTAAGGACTAGTAATAGCTTTAGTAGGAACTATCGCAACTATTAACAGTCTTGCGGCTAACTATTAACACTAAAGCTACGAGTATATAGGAACAGCAGGAACCCCTATAGTTCCTAGTGTTTAACTTAGTTAATAATCTATCGTTTAGATTCTATTAAGCATTGTTAATTTAATAGTTTTATAACTTTAATACTAACTACCCGTTATTCACTTACGTGATTAATAAGCCTCCTCCCTGTCGTCGCTCCTGCCTGAGAACCAACTTACCCTTATAGGACTAGCTACCCCGTAAGGACGTAACAGAGTATTAAAAGTGTTAAGAGTATTAATATAAAACGTAAAGCTAAGAATGCTAAAGATTTAGAGAGTTTCTCTAAGTTATATAATTCTAGAATATCTTTTATATAGCTAAATATATTAACCTTAATTTTAAAAGAGCTCTTTGCTATATAAATTACTAACTACGTACCTAATTAATATAAAAACAACGCCTCTAGACGCTGTAACCTAGACCTAATAGACCTATTAAATATTATTAAGGGTAAGCATATCTATAAGCTAATAATAGTAGCTATTAACCTGCTATTAATATAGCAGATACTAGAGACTAGTAATTACCTAAAAACGTTTAGTATAGCTATATTAAAGCTAGATACTATAATAAAGCTATATTACTTCTAGTTACTACTAGAGCTAAAATCTCTACGTAAGCTTAATATATATCTATTTAGTTATTAATTCTATAAGGCTACTAAGTTTAAATACTAGTAAATCTAGAATAAAGATTATTTTGCTAAAATAATAAAGAAGAAAGCTACTACTAATAGTAAGGTACAACTATTAATATAGGTATTTATATATAAATATAATAAAGATAGCTACCTCTATAAGTATAAGGCCTAACTAGTTATATATAGTAAATAATCTAACAGCAAGCCTGTATTAGGAAATAGACGCATCCCGTTTAGGTAATTTAGGTCTTGCTTGCGGTTCCACGCTATACCTAAATAGGCAATTAACCTTAACGTCCTATTATAAAAATGCTCCCTCGCTCGCTGTTATTTTCCCTTCTTTTTCTCTCTACTCTCCACCCTCTATCTGTAACCCCTCTCTCTCCTCCCTGTTCTAGCCATCTGCGCTATTTACCCCCTTCCCTGTCCTATAGAAGGCATTTTCTTAAACCTAGTCACTTATCTAGCAGAGTTAGAACTGCATTGCCTTTGTTGGCGCTTAATACTCGTTTTGCTATTACCGCTCTATTATCTCTATCTATATCCTCTCCTATAATAAGCTAGCCTATCTTAAGCCTTCGCACGCGCCAAAGCCCTGCTGCTAAATAATGCACTTCTAGACTTCTACGTGCAACAGATCTATAAGTAAGACGCCTCTCTCTCTTTTCCTCTAGCCCGCCCCCTCCTCGCCTTAACTTCTACGCCCTCTACAATTAAAGGAAGGATAGCCCCCCCCCCCCTTTCTATGGCACAGTCTAGCGCCTTAGCAGCTAATAAGCCTTAAATTTCCTCCCTTTCCTCTAGATTGCTAAGATATTAGCGCTTCTGCCTTATACATAACTTAGTAGAAGGCAGACTACATGCTCTTTACGCCCCTGTCTTAGCTTAGATTACTCTGCCTCTCGCACCCTGTTCCTTCTTTAAAGGGCGCTCCGCTAATTCACTCTGTTATCTAGTGTTATACTTAGATAGGATTCCTTAATAATAACGCGGTTAGCTACTTCTATAAGGCACTATTTTCATCCCGCGTGGTTCTAGGATACTTTGCCTCTTATAATGTGTCTGCTATAGATGTAATATTACAGTAAAATGCTACTTAGCTATCTATCCCGCCTAGATTTTAGGCGCTTGCAGCTGCTAAAGCTAATCCTCTCGCCTATTTTAAGTTAGGCCGCTATAGTTAAAGGGCGGAGCTCGCTATCTGCTATATAGCTATCTTAGCTTATAAGCTTCTGTAATTTCCTTTCCTGCTCTAGACTCGCTAATAGCATGTATTGCGCCCTTTTCTATTTCTATTTTAAGCGAATAAATGCGTAGCTCTTACGCTATTATCTTAGCTTTAATACGCCTATACTATAACCGCTTCCTTAGTATAATATACTAGACTAATTCTTTACTCTATTACTATATACCTGCTTCTAACTCTAATTCCTTAGCAGCAATACGGCCGTTTACCTGTATAATGCATTTATTTAAGCCGCCCTTTTACATTAGCGCTATTAGATTCTCTACCTTATATAAGGTATACAGCATTGCTGTAATATTATTATATAACTAGTAAGAGGCTAGTGCCTAGAATCTAGCAGCTAACAGCTTAGAGATAGCGCAGGGCGTGCTGTAAGAGGTAGAAGAAGACCTATAGGTTAATTACCTAACAGCACAGGGACGCGTTAGCGAGACTTGCCTATTTATACGCTATCTAGCACTAGATCTATCTAACGTAAGAGGGTAGTTAGGGATTAAAGATAAAGCTAACTATTAGTAGCTTTGCTTAGGAATATAGGCCCCTTAACCGCTAAATAACGTAGACGAATAAGTTATAACTATCTACTAGCTAATTACTAGATAAGCTAGACTAACTCTTAATAGAATAAGACTATCTACGCTACTTAGGAGAGTAATCTGTTATTATTTTAAAAACGCTAGTGCTAATAGTATTTAAGTTTATTCGCCCTTTCTGCAGAGCGCTAATAGACTAGTCGCTGCGCTATTTTTAAGATAAATGCTACATTTATATAATCTCTTCCTGCTTAAGGGGCGGTGTTGGCTGTACTATATAAAGCAACCGTCTACTTATAGAGTATGCTACTTCTATAGGACTTCTTACTACCAGCTCGCTACGCTAAAATAACCTTCTTTTATAGTACTACTTTATTCGCCCCTTTGTTATCTATAAAGATTATTCTATACGTTTCTAAAGTATGTAAGCCTAAGCTAAAGCTAAAGCTAATACTTAAAGCTAATTTAATAGCTATAACTAAGGCAGCAGAACATAGCTATTTAGGATTCGCCTCCTCTAAAGGCAATAGTAAAGAGTAGCTCTATATTAGCGATAATTTCCTAATGCTAGATCTAAATGCATCGCTTTAAGAAGCTTCTTATTTAATAGATTATAGTACTTTCCTACTAGCCGTTATAAGCTAACAGAATCTAATTAATATATAACTAGGAGACACGTTTGCTAATTTCTGTAGCGTGTCTAAATTAGAGAACCTAGAGCATAATTAGTCTAGCAGGGAATCGCTTAGCAAAGAAGAGCCTAACCATCCTATACACGTTGTAGAAGGGGATTTAGCTATAATTAAGTCGCTTAGTAGAATTAGTTAAGGTAAGCATGCAAGTAGATTATAATGTTAATTTTACTAATAGGTAATTAAACTTCCTTTTGTTATAGAGAGTAACGTGGCTAAAGAACACCTTAGTATAATGCACGCTAAGTCTAGCAAATAGGCTTTTAATTATTAAGAGAATAATTACTGCGCGACTACTAGCAATGGTATACCCTATGCTAGATAACATAGCAACTTTAACTTAGCTAGAGCACGTGCTTTTTCTAGGGATAATATAGAAAGTATTTATTATAATAAGTAGTACTAGTAAAATTAAGAAGGCTATATTAACGTCTTCTAAGATAAACTACTAGTAGAGGATAAACTGTGCTTTAATAATGTTAGCAAAATAGACAGACTGTTAGCAACACGTAAATAAGCGTGGCCTTTTATAATAACTATCTTACTAGCCGCAGCGCTAGACGTTATGCTAGAATTAAACCCCTGTTCGTTAAAGCGGCAAAGGCTATAATAGGTAGGGAACCTTATTCTCTATTCTGTAGCTACGTATAAGTTAACAGCTCTGCTAACTTCTAGCGGCTATAGTTCCTAGTCTAGAGCTAGCAATAAGCCTAGTCTTAGGCCTCTTAACAGTAACAATAAACGCGATAGTGCTAGAACCTTACGCCTATTCTTAAGCGACCTTTATAATAATAGCGGTAATAGCACACATAGTTATAGGACAGGCAAGGAGCTATTAAATTCCTTAAAAGGATTTATTTCTCCTTCTAAGAGAATAGAAGGGAAAAAAGATATTAGTCTAGACTTAGAGAGGCGTTAGAAGTATAGAAAAGGTAATAGTAGAGACGTTAGGGAAAGCCACGAGGACGAACGTAATTAGGATAATAAGGTATCTTCTAGACCTTTAACAAAGACTCCGTAACAACGTACATGCAACGGTTATCTACTTTAAGAGAAAAAGCACGGTCTATTAAGAACTGCTCTTAAGAGACAGGGTTATAGCACAATGCAGATAAGGGTATCGCGGTAAGTAACGTTATTCTAACTACATTAATCGTATTAGTCCCTAATTAATTACGGGCCTAGGTCTTGCTCTCTACAAACTTCTTCTTTAGAAACGAAGCCTAAGGAAGAAACTAACATTAACTATAGACCTAGTCTTAATATGTCTTATTAGATAACTAACCTTACACTCTATAATGTCCCTAACAGCTTATTAATTATAATAGTAATTATTAGTTACTATAACTTAAAATAGTCTCTTAACCTAGCAGCCCTAGATTATAAGTTTCTTAGCAAAGAAGGCAAAGTTATCTATATAACCTAGCTATTACTAGATTTATAGATGCTGCTAGGATACTAGTATAATAGTATATTATGCTTATATACTCGCAGAAGCTTAAAAGCAAACTAGATAAGCAGTTCCTACAGTAATGCGGCTAATTAAGAAACAGACCACTTAGACAACAACTTAGATAGAGAGGGCGAGAATAAAGAGGAAGGTATAGAAAAGCATAGCTAACTAACGCACAGGCTATAGCTTAAGTTAGATAAAGTACGTTTACTCTTATTAAGGGATAACTAAGGCATAGCATAGAAAGAGATATATAAATGCTTTCTAGATTAGACACTAGGTGCAGTAAAACTACGCTACTATACATTATAGAAGAGGGTCTTATAACGCTATTATAATCTTTCTTAACTGCTTATAATAAAGCCTTAATCTTTCGCGGCAATCTCTAGCCTTAAGGACACTACTCTTCTTTGCGATTGCCCCCCTTTAGCTAAAAGAAGGGCGTTAAGATATTAAAGAGAATTATCTAACAGATCCTAGACCCCTATTATTCCCCTAATTTAGTTATAGGGTGTGCCGTACTAGATAAGCAATCTAGCTACTTTCGCTAGCCTAATAGATTTTATTCTGCATTTAGATAGGCCCCTAATTAGTCTATAAAAGGTACTCTAGAATTTACCTCTTAGGTAGTTAGCGTTAGCAAAGTATTTCTACCTATTAGGGCCTATACTACCTAGAGCATTATCTAGTGCGTAAAGCGTAAAGCTAAATAGCTGAAAGCTCGCTTTAGCCTAATCTACAACTTCTATAATTCTGCCACTTATAGGGTTAACTAGGGTGTTTATCTCGTTAAGATCGTTATAGGTAAGGACTACTAGATGCTCCCTATAAAGGAGTGTAGAAAGAATGGTCTGCACTTAGACGACGGATAGCTAAAAGCGAGAGAGAAGGTTATTAGAGAGGTAGTAGAATACGTTAGCGCATTTGTTAATAGTAGTAGAGACTTAGGCAGAATCCGTTAGCCTTTCGCTTAGCTAAGACTATGCAAAGAACCTATTTATTTAGGACATGTTAGCTTAGAATAAAGAAAGTAGGCAGTATTAACAAACCTCGCTAAGCTGTTTATAGTAGCTAGCTAGAGTAGCAAACTCTCTACTAAAGAGCCGTATATATAGACATAGTTATTTCCTAGAAGAATGCTTATTAAATACACAGCGAGCGCGGCTGCCTTTGCTTTAGGCTCTAATCGCGATCTACTAATAAGCCTATAAAAAGTACAGCTAGCTACAACGTTAGGATAAGCTGCTCTAGCAAGTGTTACTATCCGTTTATCTAGCAAGTTGCTCTGCTCTTAGAACTAGACAACCTTATTAGGCCTGGCTATTATAGTGTAGCTAGCTATACCCTAGAGCAGAACGGGATAGACTAACACCTTAAATTCGCATCTAGTAAATTCATCGCATTGCTTCCTTGTTATAGATATTTACAAGCTTAAAAAGAATACTATAATAGACCTATTAAGATTGTAATTTGCCTAGGACATCGCAGGCAAGCTAGTGCTGTAATGCGAAGATATAGTTAATTAAGAACATATAGAGCGTATATAAAGCCGCCGCTTAGAGTGCTAAGCGTTTATACTAAAGAATTTCTAACGTTATATGCACTAGCCTTATATATTTACATTAAGTACAAAAGCAGTTTACATTAGAGAGAGACTCTTAAAGAGTAGACTAATTTAAATAGCTTAAGCTATCTTTCTAGGAGGCTAAGGAGTAAGTGTCTGCATCCCCTCTAGGTAAAATAATAGTAATAACTATCCTAACTCTATCTTCTACTAGCTATAATTATAATAAAAAAGGTAATTTTAACCTACTAAGCACTAAAGGTCCTAGTGCTTAGTTAATTACTCTGTTAGCTTATAGCGCATTTATAAGGCTCTTCTTATCTAGAAGCAGTTTCCTGTTTATAAAAACTTAGTGCGTCTCCTTAACTATAGGGGCGTAGGACTTGTTACCCTTAAGCTTAGTAAGCCCTAACTTATCTATTTTAATAGTATACCCTGTAACCTAGTAAGACTGCGTTATCTTTATATTATTAGCATCTAGCATAACAGCGCTGTTATTATTGCTAAGGACGAACTTCTGTAGCTATATATATTTATATTCGTTTAGAACCTAAAGGCTAATAAGGCTCTCTAGGCTGTGCTCTTGTAGATATATATTTAGTGTAATAACAAAGGCGTTTTTGTTATCTCTTATAGTAGGGGAAGGTCCCTAGTGGTACTTATATGCCTAGAACTTGCTATTAGAGCTTAGAGCGAAAATATAACCGTATATATCGCTAATACTTAAGCTAGAGATTTTAGTTAGGTGCATCTAATAGCCTTAAAGGCTGATTATAGCCTTTTCGTGTATAATTTTTTCCTAGTTAACCTGTAAGTAGCTGTAAACTAGATAGATACTAAACTTCTCCTGCATATAATATTTTAGGATAATGTCCTTAATCTCCTTAAGACGAGCTAACGAGATTTTAGGCTAGTCTTTATTATTAGAGAGCAAGTTATAGCTTTTTCGCTAAATAGTTAGAGGAAGAGACTACTAAGTAGCTTGCATACAGATTATACTTACGTTAGCACTATCTTTTCTAAGTCCTTCCTAGTTAGCACTATATAGAGACTAGGAATAGCAACTAGGCTAAGGATTATTATTATTATAGACGGTAGTTATAATTAAATCTAAAGGCGATATCGCAGCCACGTTTTAGATGCGTATAAAGATTAGAGGATAATAATAAGAGCAGGATCTTTTCTTTAAACTACGTATTTATACGTCGCGATGCTGCTAAGAGACGTTTACTTTTATAATACTTAGACTTCTGCTTATTTAATGCTATAGCTGTAAAGGGTAAATAATAAACAGTCTGTAGGCGGTAGAGCAAGGATAGTTATAGTACTAAGTACTAGTTATAGATAGCGGCGCGCTTATGTTGCTATATATATCTAGGCTATAATAGCTTTAAGGTTTACATAGCACTTACGTATGCGACTAGATACAGGTAAGCGCTGCTAAAGAGATAAATATGTTAATTAAACCTAAATTAGCTTAGTGCTAAGATATGTAGATTTAGTTAATGTAGCAAAGCAAACAAGTACTAATAAAATACGCTTTAAAACTAAAATTAGCGATACGAGCTAAGCCTGCCTTATTAGAGTAGGTATTTCCGCACCTGCCCTTTATAGGTAAGGATTTCTTAGTCGCACCTCTGCACCTATAAACTTTAGCATCTCCGTGCTTCTAACCCGCATATTCTAGCGTACCTCGCCTACTTAAAAATTTTATAGTCGCACCAACCGCGTAAGGATTTTTATTTCTATCCTTAATACACTACTATGTCTTCTTACTAGTCTTTATTTAACCTTTATTTTATTAAGGTTAGCAAAGACATTTAAATTAGTAATAATCTAAATGGAATTTTTAATTAAATAGTAAGGCTCTAAGCGCAGGCAACTGTCTAAAGAACGTTAGTATTAGCTGCTATAATCCTAAGCAGTTATAGTAAGAAAAGGGCCCTTCTAAAATAGCTAGCAATAAGAGTAAAGCATATTATTAAGTTTGCTTTTAGCAATTCATCCTGTAACAAGGAAAGAAGTGCGCGTCTGCAAATGCTTAAATATAATGCCTTAAAGTTTTATAGATTAGCGTATACTATCTAGGATCTACTTAGACTACCTAAATTACGGTTTAAATACCTCTTTAATTATATCACGGAATTTATCTGTAGCTAAGAGCTAGTATAATATCTATACTATAGCGACATTAATAAAATCCTTAATTACAAGGTAGTTGCTAAAGATAAGCAGCTATTTTAGAACTTTCTAATAGGTAGGTTTTATAAAGCTAAATGGTAAATCTATGTAACTAACAGAACTAATAAGTGTTAAGTTAAAGCTAATTAAGACGTCTAATATAGTAGATAAAGATAATTCTTTGCTAAATGCTGTAGCCTTAGCTAAGCCAACTCTACTAGTAGTATAAGATTTCTACAGGCATATACTACCTACTATAAGGTTATCTAAAAGGCGGAGAGAGGTTCTAGCTAATGCTTTAGGCTTAACTAGGTTAACTCTTATAGCCTTAACTAAGCTAGTTAAATAGGATCCCCTGTCTTAGACATTATATAAGTGTAGGTTTAATGCCTTCCGCTTTAATCTTACTTTACTTCTAATGCTTATCTCTTAAGTAGGGTTACTTACTAGCGAAGTGTATAAGTTAACTATTAAAAATATTAAGAAAGTTGCTAAAACAGACTAAGTTAGTAGCAATATATTTTTAACGTGGCCGCTGCGCTTACAGATCGCACTATTTATTATAATTCTAATCTCTAACAGTTTAGCACTATAATATACTTTTAGGCCTAAGTACCTATAGGGAATATTATAATATTACTCCTGTTTTATAATATATCTAAACCTAAGTATATTAGTGAAGAAATATACCTACCTAGAATTCTAAGGGATTATAACCAACTCTGTGTCCTTCCTAGCGCTACCTAGATATTTAAAATTTAAATTATTCTCCTTTTTATAGATTTTAAACGCTCTAGTACCTTTAGTGTTAACTAATACTAAGATTGTTTAGGCAGGCGCTGTTTTAACAAGTTAATTTAAAGGTCTCTCTTCCTATTCTAATAACTAGCAGCCGCTAAATCCTATCTATAGGGCGATTAGTGTATGTATTATATTAATACCCCTTATAACTAACTATTTCTTCGTGAAACTTTAAGATTCTGTTCTTATCTTTCTCTAGGACTGTAATTCTTTTAACTCTTATCGCTATTCTATTTAGATAGAGGATAGTCTTTAGATCGCGGGCGATAATCTATATAAGTACGCTGCGTATAAGCATTTGCTTAGAAAGTAGTTATTAAAAAAGAATATTTAGTAAATTTCATGTACCTTAGTAGAAAGTATTAAGATAACAATGCGTGTAGATATTAGCTAAGGATTTTTACTAGAACGCTTAGGCTACTTACGTGCTAGGTTAAATACGGCTGTTACTACCTAAGCATAATCGTCTAACCCTCTCTACTATTATTATAAAAAGTAACCTGCTACTATAATAGTATAATCGCATCTAAACACATACACACATATATATATAACTGCTTAACAACTATAATCTTTTAGTATAACAGCTTGTTTTTAACTTCTCTACTATAAAAACTATTACGTCGCAGCTAGCAAACAGTTGCCTTTATAATAGAACAACTAAGGTAGAAGACTGTTATAACCCCTCTTGTTCTAATTTAGATAACTATAAGTCCTCTAAAAGCAAGGTATTACATCCTAGCTTCTATATAGAAACTTATTAACTTTTGCTATTAAAGTAGCAGCTAGAATTTAAAGTAGTAATCTAAAGGCGGATATTTAGTTTTATTTAATATGTAAGATTTAGGATAGAGTAATATATATCTAGAATAATAAATAATTTAGCTGCTTAGTCCTAATAGAACTAGAAGCTGCTTATACTACTTAACGCTAAGTCTTATACTGTTATTAGTATTGCCTACCTTTAGATTTTATAATAGTTCTTTAAACATTTTACCTAGCAAAGGCATTACTATAGAAAGTAGTTACGCGCGCTAGAGCCCTAATTTAGATAAGTATATAAGTAGAGAGAGGGACTAGAACGCAGCTCGCCCTATACTACGTTAGTAAGTTTTAGATAAAGCTTTACAAATACTAGAAAGCTTAGCGCTAAGAAATCTTTATCTAGAATATTAGCTTCTATAACCCTTAGCAAGGTAAGTGCGGCTAACAGACTAGTATAACGCGAGGTGCGACCTAGAAAACCTTACTAGAAGGGGCGCGACTATATATTCTTAGCAGGGTTTAGAGAGCAAGCAATCCTTAATAAATTAGCTAATTGCATTACTATAATCTATTATGTAAACAGATAGTCCTATTCTAAATTCTATTAACCTTCTAGTTATTACTTCCTATTAGAATATAGGGCGTACATGCATGCATAAGTTTAACTTCTATTACTAGATCTTTAGTATTTATAATTCTCGTTCTCTAGCTACCCCTCTAATAGTTCAGACGTGTTTAATTAAGAGAGGTAGAAAGATTTCTAAATATGTTAATAGCTTAGCAAACTAGTAGATAAACTAAGGCTTAGTAAAGATATCGTGCCTAGGGCTTAAAGAGTTAGAGGCTAAATTCTTGTGTAGAGGTTGCTTATAAGCTAGAGGCTTTACACTAGAAGTATTAGGGTTTAAATATAGCTTACAGAAGAAACTATCTCTCTAATAACGCTAGGCTTTAGATCTAATTATTTCCGTCCTAATGAGAGGAATAGATAATTAACAGCAGGGAACGCGTTAACCGTGCATTTTTACTATAATCTATTACCTATCTATAGGGTAGAATAACTTAGCTAGTGGCAACTATTAAGGTTATACATTATTTAATATAGGGTTTATAGGGCGTTATATTAATTAGTTATATTAAATTTCTTAAAATAGTCTACTAGCATACACTTATAAGAGCAGCTGCTTTACCTATTAAGAACTATATCTCCTAGCGCACAATTCACTCCCCCGCCCTTCTATTAACTTATTCACTTAAAGCACTCTCTAATATAGCTTTATTTAGCAACGCTAGCCCTACCCGCAATTAATCTTTCCTATTTAATTAGATGCCCCTTCTAGACCTTTTCTTTCCTAGCCTTAGCCCTGCAACCTTCCCTGCTTAGTTTCTTCTTACTAGCGGTCTAAGCATCTATAGTTAGGCGCTTTGCATTAGTAGTTTGCTTCTGTTATTTAGGAAGTATGCTTTAGAATACATAGAGAAGTTAGTAAAAACCTACCTTTATTAGTAAATCCACCTAAGTAATAATAGTATTAACCCCTAACAGGTCTATAGTGTCTAAGATTAAGGTACCCTATACTAATAAGGCATATAACATGCTTATTTTTTAGGTCTACTTCTAGCCTTTTGCGCGATTAGCACGCACTTTTCTTGCTAGAATAGATCTTAAATTATCTATAGAACCTAGATCACATGCTAAGAAGAAGCTACTATACTATTTTCCTTATAATAGTTGCTTATACTTCTAGCATAAACGCTATCTATTCGTATTTAATTGTTAAAGAACTCTAAGAGAGTTTAGTAGTGCTAGGAAGAATACCTACATTTCGTACTTTAGGCGTAATCCTGCTGTTCTCTAGGAGCTTTTTAATAAGTGCTAACGGTTCTATTTAGAGTTAGTTAAGAACAAAACTTATATCTTTAAGCACTAAGGAGATAGGTAGAAAGCTTTTAAGTTAATAGCTAAGAGAGAGATATTAACTATAATTATTAATAGGAAGCTAAAAGAGAAGCTACTAGGCAACGTAACTAAGTTCCTAAACTCTAAAACTAAAGCGTGGTACGCTAGGCGTAGCCTTTCTTATTAATAAGAGTACCTACTTTATAGACTACCTAGAACTAGAAAATCCAGCCTCTGCCTTTTTATTACAGGGCACTTTAATTTAGATGTTTACGTTCTTACTATGTCTAGTTTAAACAATTATATTCTAAAATCTCTCTTTGCTAAGCTCCTATAGCACTATATTATCCTTCTTAAGGATATTAACGTGACTGCTATACATTAAAAACCTAATAGTAATATAGATGCAAGCTAGAACGTTAGCTAAAATAACTCTACTAATAAGAAGGTGTCTCTGTTAACTCTTCTTAATGTTCTAGATAGCCTAGCATTATCTAAAGGCAGATTGTTAATTATAACAACTAACTATATTAAACGCCTAGATCTAGCACTTATATGTTCTAGCCGCATAGATATAAAGGTTAAGCTCTATCTAGCTAATAAAGATATAATTAACTAGCTGTTCTATTTCATCTACAACTACCCCTTAAAGACTAATATTCCTAACGATGAATTAGAGCGGATCCTTTATTAACCTAGGGAAGAAGGGGCCGTAGATAACTGTAAATTACTTTATTTAGGACAAGAGTTTATAGCGAAGGTGCTAAAGCTAGAATTTAGTCTAGCTAAGATCTTGTCTTTTTTACTAGCAAATAAGCATTTACCTTACTATGCTATTGCTAATATAGTAGCGTGAATAGAGAAGCTTAAAGAAGAAAGAATAAAATTAACTAGAATAATATTATAGGCGCTTAACAATAATAATAGATTTAGAGACTATTAATTAGGGTTCTTAGAGAATAATAGGCTATAAAGTATACTAAAGTACATTCCTTTTAAGCTTTTTCTCTTTATCTGTTTTAAGTACTATATATAGCTATCTTCTCTCTTTAGCTTAAATAAAACTTTATTAATACTCTATTATATATATACTCTTAGAGACGGAGCCTAAATCTAGCTTTACTAATTATTAGTTAGCGCTTACTAAAATTAGAATAGCTACTTTTAGACTACAGCAGTGTGTAATAGCCTGTAATAACGTTAGAGCTACTTATACTATAGCAACTACGCGACGCTTAGACTAAGCTCTATGCGCTGCTAAGCTAAAGAGAACTAAAATAAATAAAGTGCATCTAGTCTCCTATAACCTTCGCATCCATCTATTATAAGCAGCATCTAGCCCAAGGCATCTAGCTAGCGTTTATCCTTTAGTTTACTATTTGCTATCGTTTTAAAATACGCTAAGACGGCTACTATTAATAAACCTACCTAGATATTATACTATTATCGCTATAGCTAAATAGTCGCCTAATTATAAGAAACTATTTCTTAAAGAATAACGCACGTGCAAAGCAGTAAAGCAGGCATAGAAGGAAAAGCAACATAGGCGCGAAGAGGAACAACGCAGGCGCAAAGTAGCGGAGCAGGTGCAGAGTAGAGCTAAAGAGAAAACGCGCAAGATAACTCTTTTAGAGTTTCTTAATGCCTGCTACACTTATCTACACTCTAGTCTTACTATATAGACTAATACTACCTTGTTAACGCAGAGTAACTCTATAAATGCGACTAATAAGCTTTAACCTAAAAATCTCGTTCTATAAGAGAACTTCTTAGTACGGCAGGCAGCAATCTAGGACGTGCTTATAGTATCTAACTTCGCCTTAGAGCGACACTTTACATCGCTACACATGTTAGAAGAATCTAGATAAGTAATCCTACGTAAGATAATAAGCTCTAAACTAGATTTTTATCTCTTTTAGTGTTCTACTGTAGATAACCCTGTTACGTCTATTATTAAATAACTACATAATTAATAAACGCTATAACGAACATTTAGACTTAAAGGATTAGTATAGTTTAAAAACTATGCTAACACCCTTAGCCTAAAAATAGAACTAGAAAAGAGTATTAGATCTATAACCGTCTTTAGAGCTTAGTAATAATAGTTACTACGCCTATAGGCCTAGGCCTAAAATAACTTGTTAGACTGCCT
This sequence comes from Lentithecium fluviatile CBS 122367, assembly GCA_010405425.1. NCBI lineage: Eukaryota > Fungi > Ascomycota > Dothideomycetes > Pleosporales > Lentitheciaceae > Lentithecium > Lentithecium fluviatile. Next base: position 342,445 of record MU005598.1, on the reverse strand, counting down.
AGAACTAGTAGCTACACTACGCGCCTATATAGTATAATTATCTTAGCCTTAAGCTAATTAGTTTTACGTCTATAATACTAGCATTTAGAATAAAGAGACTTGCATTACAGCCTATATTACTAAATATAAGCTTCTATATAAGCTGCTGCTTAGGTGCATCTATAAGAGTTTAGAGGATATAGAACTAGATAAGGTAGTTTAATATCGCGAAATAGATACTCCGCGCGACTGCTTTTAATAGCTTATAGCTGCTGTTATTATATAAGTATTCTCTTATATAGTTAAGCTTAAGGTAGAGTATAGTTACGTATGTACTAGCAAAGCATTTGTCTTCCTATAGGTTCTTAACAACCCTAAGACGGTTTATTACTTCTTATCTATCTCTAAAAGGGACGTTAGTAGAGCTATAGGATAGGCGCCTAATTTAGATAAAGTGAATCGCCTGCATCTAATAGCTGTTAGGTAGATGCTAGCTTTTACTTTACAGGTGCTAAAAAACCCCCTGTTACAGCTACTAGTAGCGTGCTAAAGCGGCCTCTTAGCTTAATAGCTAGGAGGTTATATATAAAGACCTACTAGATGCTCTCTCTAAAGAAAACGTGCTGTTATTAGAGTACTGCCTGCTTTAGTATAATAGGTTTCTTTACATGTCGCCTATATAGCTCTAGTAAAGGTATACCCCTATCTGCTCTTTAAGCTGCACGTGGCTATAAGACTAGCACGTAGATAGCGACGTAAAACCTAACTTTAATACTCTAAGCTAATAGTAACCTTTACCTTAGGGCTTATCTTACGCATAGGCTAGTAGTAGCAGCTCCTCGCCTAGCTAGAGCTTGCGTAGAGGATGAAGTAGACTGTATTACACGTAAAACTGCCTTCTAGAGTTAGTTAGTAGGGGTCTGCTTAATATGTCTTGTTCTAATATTTAAGATTATAGGTAAAGTTATTATTAGATTAACTAACCTACCTTCCTTAATTATATACGCTAATAGCTTTTAAGTAACTTAGATACTAACTATAAGCCTATAAGCCTACCTAGCGCTTACAGTATCTTATTCTAAGTCTAGTTAAAATTATATAGATATATAGTAGCAGCTAAGTATATACCTATTAACTTTATCTGTTATCTTTAATATAAAGCTACTATATATAACCTTCTCTATCTAATCTAAAGCATTTATATGCTAGTTTATCTAGGTAATATAGACCTAGCAACTCTCTATTAATATAAGGGGATTTATAAGCTTATTTATATAATGTTTCTTAGTTTTAGAGGGAAACGAATCTTCTAACGCCTAACCCCTAAGAATAGGCTACTTATTACTAAATAGGTTAACTACTTAGCCTAAGCAATCTATAACCTTAGAGTCTTATATAAGGACCTTAAACCTTATAATATACTATAGAATAGAGAGACTAGTTAAGTTATAGTAATTAATTTTAAGCGAGCAGAGGTTATAAAGCTGCGCACTATACTTAGTGTTATGTTGCTAAATTAAAAGAAGAAGAGAGATTCTATAGCATGTATAGCTAAGTAGAAAGAAGACGATGTGTTTACGCGGGAACGATAATATATAGCTTTCTAATTTTATAGCTTAGCTAAGTATTTTAATAGCCTAATAGTAGAAATGCTATAACAGCCTTATATATCCTTAATTACTTAAAGAGCTAATTATTCCTAGCTAGTTTTATATTTAGTATATCTATAATAGCATAACGCTGTTGCTAGGCTATGCTGCAGCCTTAAGGCCTATGTAGCTCTAGAAAGAAGAATCTAAGATAAAGCAACTAGTAGTACCTACAACGCTATAATAAAGTAGCTAGTCTAAAAGAACGTTAACACTTATTATAGGCTAATATAATATGCTAAGATTAAAGCTACGCCTATAACGCCTTTATTCTAACTTTTAGCCTTCTATATATTTAGTACTTACAGGCTTGCAGCTAACCGCTCTAACTATACTATAGTAGAAAGCATTAAATTTAAGAAGAATAATAGCAGGATACGCGTAAGTACTAATAAGCTTAAAGGCTAAAGTAAGAATAAAATTCTAGCACTAACGTTAAGCTATAGTAACTCCTCTCGCCCCTTACGCTTACACTAAGTCCTGCCTATATACTATCTATTTTCGCTTACGTCTAACGTTTCTGCTATACCTACTAATTCTTAGTCTGCTAGAAATAAGCGCCTAGATTAGCGCAATAAGCAGGGGATAGACCTTTACAGGAAGAACTATTAAGCTACGCGAGCCTATATCTACAGGATTCTTATACTTAGAAACTAGATATTCTGTATAGAATCTCTATTATAGGAATTAGGGCTTATATAGCCTAGTGGTATATATAAAGCGATATGCTGTATAGAATCTCTACTATAGGAATTAGGGTTCTAAAATTAAGAACTAACTATACAGGATCTTTCCCCGCTTTTAGCTAATAGGAGTTAGAGAATTAGACCTTAGTATTAGGCATCCCGCATAGCACTAAATCCTAGATTAGGTTAGCTTAAAGAAGGGCTTATATTCTATACAGCGAAAAATCCTAGTTCTAATTAGTAAGAAGAAGGGCTAATATTCTATATAGTATAATATTCTAAATTCTATAAGTAGGAAGAAGGGTTAACATCTCTAACCTCTGCAGTTACTGCGTGGGATCTAAGCCTATACTTAGCTTATTAAGATTAGGAATCGTAGATTTAGGTTTAGACAGCCCGTAGAGGTTAGCCGCGTATTTAGGGACTACTAGAGACAGTTTTTAGAGTCTTATATAACGGCCCTACTTAAGGCCTTGCTTAAGGCCCCTTAAGCTGGCTATAGGTTACATAATAGCGAGACGACTTCGCGAGAGCCCCTAGCCTAGCGCCCTTAGCAAGAAGGTAATTCCGCTCTAGGAATTACCTAAGGTCGCGTTGCTCCTTTATACCTAATTCTTCCCTATCTTAGTATAGGATAAAATAGAGCTAACTTATCCTATTAATACTCTATAATGTGGAAGACTAAGCCTATCCTTACATTATACTAAGATTAACCTTACTTAGCTAGAGATAGTAATATAATATCTAGTTAAACTGTTTAATCTGCTAGCGCGCATAATTTAATAATAACTACTTCTAAGTACCTACCGCATAACTACGCTAAGCCGTTAGTTTATTAGAGTATAGTTACTTACTACTAGGTCCTAATACTACTAAGCGCGGCTTAAAGGGAGTTAATGAATAGTTTAAAGACAGCACGCTGCAGCTAGCTAGAGAGCTAATTAGCCTGCCGCCTCTTGCTTAATAAACAAAAGCGATTAAAAAGTACTAGTTCTATAAGCCCTATGCGGTAGGCTAGATGAGAGTTAATAACGCATTTATCGCTTACGCGAAGAGAGCTATAACGGCTCTACCCTCTATAAGAGAGAAAACAAACCCCTCCCCTTATTAACTATAAGAGCACCGCCTGCTTATCTTCTCCCTGTAAGAGAACTAATAACAGCTGCTCTGCCTGTAGCTTTAACTACTGCTGCTCCGCCTGCAGCTTTAACTATAGCTACCCTGCCTACAGCTTTAACTATAGCTGCTTTACCTGCAGCACACAGAATAAGGGATAATAGCGCTAAGATACCTCTTTATCGCGTTAATACTAGAAAAGGCTATACTAGGTAACGCTTATAACCTAGTAAAAACCTTTACTTACTAAGAGAGTAATGTTTAAGGCTATAGCCTAATTATTAAAAAGAACTATAACTAAGATACCTTAGTTAAGCTAGCCTAAATATAGAAAGCTATTAAGAAAGGCCTTCTACCCCCCTAGTTACTAACATTTAAGGGCGACGAAATGCTTAAAGCTTTCCTAGAAGCTATTATTAGATTCTTTAGGGATAACTTATTAGCTATTACTACTAAGCTAGCTAACTAGCTACTTCTGCGTTATATAGAGCGATAATAACTATATATATACTACTAACTTACAGCTAATACTCTGGCTAAGAGTAAGAAGCTATATAATGCTCTCCTTTAGAAGCGTTAGAGGCTAGAGGTAGCCTAAGGTAAGATATAAGCTCTTAAAGCTATAACTAAGGGAGTAGTAACTACAGCTACGTAACTACTACCTACTACTTAACGCTATACTACCTACTTTTAAGTCTTACTATAGACGCTACGTAATTAAAATACCTTTATTACTACTAGCCTCTTTAACTCTAAGCTAAGTAAGCTAGATAACTTATGCCTTTCTTACTTCTTACTCTTTAGCTCTACTACTTATCTAGGTATCTAACCTATTAATTAGTAATTAGTTAAGTTTCTAGATTTACTACTACTCTTAGATAGTAAGACTACTATAACGTTTAACTACTAGAGAACCTATATAGAAAATAAGCTATAGTTAAATAGTAATTAGTTTATTAGAGTAGATCTATAGAATATATAAGAACGCATTATAGCCTATATAACTACCTAAATAGAAAATCCTGCCTAAGATTAGCTTAAGACGCTAATTAGGGCCCTCTATAAAGCTAGTAATACTATTAATAGTAAATTTCTTATAGATACTCTAAAGTAGGCCTTTAGCAACCTATATAAAGAGAAGAATACTTATTAATTCTTTAGCTAACTTTACCTACGTACTACTACTAAGTTTACTAGCTTCTAGGCTAAGTTCTTTTACCTTACTACCTAGTATAAGCTCCTAGCTAACTAATAGGTTAAGGAATTTTATAAGAAGCTTACTAACTAGCTCTATATAGATATAGGCCGTAATATTTATTATCTTAAGAATAACTATAATAAGTTTATTAGTATTACTCGCGACCTAGCTTATAAGGCGGCTATTATAGATAATTAAGTTATAGCACGCGCTAAACGTAAGAAAACTACTACTATACCTATTAAACCTTATAAAAACGTGCGTCTACTACTACGGCCTACTTCTTTAGCTACGTATACCTTAGCCGCCTATTCTATTACTTTAACGTTAGCTAACTAGCTTACCTGCTACTACTACTATAAGGCTAGCTACGTTACCTATAACTACTAGGTCCCTATTAACTAGAAGGCTATTAAGGCTTTAAACTAGGTAGATAATAAGAAGATATACTATAACGCCGTAGAGGGAGACACCTCTAAGAATAAGTTAAAAAAAGTATTACTCTAGGGGAAGTCTTCTTTCTAGAGTTACCTACTAGAGCTACTAGTATAAGGGACTAGCTATTTAGTAGAAGTTAATTTATTCTACCCTACTATATCTTAATAAATAGGCTAGCTATTAAGCTAAATAGACTTATTAATATAGAAGCTAATAGCTACACTTTAGTCTACCTTAAGTACCTATAGATAATTAAGAAGGGACTTAAGGCGCTAGTTTATAGTATAGAAGTAATCCCCCTTATAGGCTATAACAGCTAACTAAATAGATAAGTTAATAAGTATATCTAAGTTAACCTAGTAATTAACAGTTACTATATACCTACCTACTTTATCTTTTATAATACTAGCTACTATAACCTTATTATTAGTTATAAGCTCTTAGAGAACGCTAACGTCTAGATTAACTATAAGTAATAGACGCTTTAGTAGCTAAATAACGCACGTATTAACTATAAGCGTAATATTATTATACTAATATAAGGCCCTCTAATAACTAACCCCTTACACTAAGCTAATACTAATTAATAAGATAAGTAAATAGATATAGCTACTCTACAGCGCAGCTATAGGCTACCTTAATACTTACCTTAATACCTTACCCTTATAAAAATAAAGAAATAGCTTTATCTATAGGAGACGCTAGAGTTAATTAAACAGCCTTATCGCCCTTAACTAGCTACGCGTAAAGACCTTGCTAAATTAGGCCTAGAGATTAATATAATTAGAGCTGCCGCCTTTATAATATACGCCTAGAAAAAGAATACTATACTAGGTTATATTAGCGTCTATAAGATAGATAAGCTTATTTAGAATTATAAGGATAAGTAAGGCCTTCTAGATTTACCTAACCTAGAAAAAGAACTCCGTTAGCTTATTACAGAGAAGCTGCCCTCTCTAGGCTACGCTAGCGCGACCCTTACCTATTTCTTAAAAAGGGACTTAGACGTGCTGCCCCTATATCGCGATAGCGTTAATTATAATATTAAGCTAATATTAGAGAACACGCTAATATCTAGCCCGCTTTATAGTATATCTCTTAAGTAACTATAGCTTATAAAGAATTACCTTAATAATTACCTCTAATAGGGATTTATTACTTACAGTAACGCCTTATACGCCTTCCTAGTACTATTTACTAAGAAACCTAAAGGAAAGTAGCGCTTTTACGTTAACTATTAAAAGCTTAACGTAATTACTAAGAAAGATACCTACCCTATTCTACTTATTTAAAATATTTAACTTAATAAGGAGGTAGAGAATCTAACTACATTCTATACGCGCTATAGTAACTATAAGTACTAAGTGCTGCCCTTTAGCCTCTATAACGGCCCTATAACCTTCTAGCGATATATTAATAAGGTGCTGTATAGGCTCTTAGACAACTTCTATATAGCGTATCTAGATAATATTCTTATCTACTTAGAGGACTTACTATAGCATAAGGAGCACGTCGCCTAAGTGCTTAAGCGACTCTATAAGGCTAGCCTTTAAGTAGACATTAAGAAGAGCGAATTTGCGGTTACTAAGATAAAGTTTCTTAGCCTTATTATTAGCATAGAGGGCATATAGAAGGACCCTAAGAAGGTAGCTACTATGCATGTTATAAACGTAACAAGTAATGCTAGAGAAACTAGGTACCTAGAAATTAACTTTAATCCCATTAAGCTAACTAGCGACGACGAGGAAGGTACCTAGGACGAGACACGTAAGGACTGCGACCTAGGCTAGGAAGCCTATTATAACCTAGACACGTAACGGTAAGATTATGTAATAAATTAGTTAAATCTATAGCACAGATCTAATAGAGCTATAGATCTGCTCGCTAAGCTATAACAGATTTATCTAAATAAAGAACTATATAGAGAGCCTCGCACCCTTAGATAGTTCTTTATAGTTAATCCTACTAGATCTATCGCGATACACTGCACTTTCTGCCTAACCCGCTGTAATTAAGTAACTAGTGTTAATTACCTATTAACTCTACCCTGTTAACTACTGCTGCAACCTTTCTGCATTTAAACCTTTAATAAGGAACCTGCCTTAACCTTACCCTAACTTCGTTACTAGCAGTAAGGGTTACTTAGGCACAAACCGTCTCTTATAATATAAGACCAGCCCGTTCCTACTTTAGTAAAGAGCCTCTAATTATTCCTAGGATTCTGCAACTTCTATTAAGCCTTTCTAAAGAACTATAGACGTATTATCTAGCTACTTACTAAGTTACTTAAGAAGGGCGTATAGCATGCTTTTAGTAAGCGTAAGCTTGCAGCCTTCTAGCAAGCTAAGGGTCTAATACTCTCTAATAATATTCTAGCTTACTACTTGCCCTACTGCTAGACGCGTATAGAGACTAACGTAAGTAATAGAGTTATTACTAAAGTGCTCTCTTAGCTATAAGATAACAGCCTATAAAGACTAGTTACCTTCTACTTTAAGACTATAAGTAGTCTTTAGATAAACTATAATATTTATAATAAGAAGATATTAGTAGTTATTTATAGCCTTAAGAAGTAGAGAGCTTAACTTATTAGCCTATAGACGCTTTAACTATTTAGCGCCCTTACTAACTACTAAGCGCTTAAGTACTTCTCTACTAAGTAAGAGCTTACTCTATAGTAGATATACTAGGCTATAATAGTAGCTAATTTTAATATAACTCTCTCTTATTATTTAGGGACTGCTAATATAGTAGCTAACGCGTTATTATATAAGTAAGAGGAGCTTAAGACTTAGAAAGATAAGGATAAGGCAGCTTAAACGCGAGCCTTCTTATAAGCTAAGTAACTTAATATTAGTATAGTTTAAGCTACTAATAACTACCTAGCTAAGCTTACTGCCTAGGGCTTACAGAGTTATAGGCTTAAAATTACTATATTAGATATCTTTATTAGCTTATCCCCTATTAATAACTCGCATACAGTTATTAATTATATTATTAAGGCTAACTAAAACTATAATAGCCTATAAACGCTGTAAGAGAAGGTATTAACTAGCATTACGTAGAAGCTAAATAAGCAAGGACTACTTCTATACTAAGGCTAATTAGTTATCCTAGCTATCTACTTCCTCTAGACGTACCTAATTTAAGTAGTCTACGCTGCGTAGGTAACTACTTACCTAGATAAATAGAAGATAGCTAAGCTGCTTAGAGACTGTTACTACTAGCTAAATATAGGTAAGAATGTTAATACCTATATCTCTGCGTGTAAGGCCTATTAATAGAGCTATGTCCCCTATAATTAAACCCTAGAATTACTTAAATTACTGCTAATTTCTAACTAAGTATAGCAAGATGTATTAATAGATTTTAAGTCTTTCCTACCTAATAAGAAAGGATTTAATAACGCCTTTATTATAGTAGATTAGTTAAGTAAGCGTTATTTCTTACTACCCTACTATAAGATAACTATAGTAGAATAAGCTACTAATATATACTACTACTATATCTAGCGCGTTTTTAGTCTGCTAAGATCTATTATCTCTAATTATAGCTCTTAGTTTATCTTAGCATTTATAAATAAACTCTATTAGCTTATAGGCATTAAGTAGAAGCTATTAATAGCTTACTACCTATAGACTAATAGTAATATAGAGATAATAAACTAGTACCTTAACTAGTAACTACGCCCCTTTATTAACTATTATTAGGATAACTAGTTAGACCTGCTACTCTATATAAACTAGGTATAAGCTATCCTACTATATAAAACTATAGGGTTATTACTATTTAAGATTAAGTTTAGCTACTAGCCTATTTATTACTAGAATTAGGAGAAGCGTATAAAGGCTTTACTAACTACCCGCGAATAAATATCTTATAAGGAAGCCTAGAGCTATACTAAGGTTTAGCATAACGCAGTAAAATTAGCTACAGAAATCGCTTAGAAGGAAATTACTTAGGCCTAGAAGTAGTAAGCATAATAGGTAAATAAGAAACGCTGTAAATCTAATTTTAGGGTAGAAGACTAAGTCTATGTTATACCTAAGGGCTTTATAACTAGCTAGCCTAGCTAAAAGCTTAATTAGCAGACGTATAGACCCTACTCTATTATTATAATAAGAGGCTACTTCTATTACCTTAAGCTACTACTGTATATGCGCATAGATAACGTCTTCTATACTAATTACCTCTAAAAAGCTGCCTTAAACTCTCTATCTAGCTAGATTAAACCTAAAGAGGAACTAATTAAGGTTAATAGTAACTCTAAGTAGCTAGTAAAGAAGATCCTTAATAGTTACCTTTATTGCAGACGCCTATAGTATAAGGCTTTCTAGGTAGCTTATAACCCTAATTTAATATAGTATAACGCCTAAGGCTTTTTAGGGGCTTTATATAAGGTTAGGAACTATTACTAAGTATACCTAGAGAAAGCTAGTCTACTAGTATAGTTAGAAGCGTGGCTATAGGCATATAAGAAAGAGGAGCACCTAGAGGTTACTAATAAGAATAATAAGGTAGTAAGTAAGGAGGCACAGTACTAAGAGTAAGGAGGGAGCTAGCTATATAAGACTTAAGGATAAGCCTTCCTTAGAGGGGGGTAATATAACGGCCCTACTTAAGGCCTTACTTAAGGCCCCTTAAGCTAGCTATAGGTTATATAATAGCAAGACGACTTTGCGAGAGCCTCTAGCCTAGCGCCCTTAGTAAGAAGGTTATTCCGCTCTAGGAATTACCTAAGGTCGCGTCGCTCCTTTGTACCTAGTTCTTTTCTATCTTAGTATAGGATGAAATAGAGCTAACTTATCCTATTAACACTTTATAATGCGGAAGACTAAGCTTATTCTTATATCTTGTATAGTCTAGTAGTTTATAAAGAGTAATATTACGTGTAGAATCTCTACTATAGAATTTAGAGCTTATATAGCCTAGTAGTTTATATAGCACAGTATCTTATGCGGTATCTCTATTATAGGAATTAGAGTTAGTATAGAATAGGTTTTAGGAGGAGTAGTATTTTACGCGGGGTCTCTACTATAGAAATTAGAGTTTATATAGCTTCTTATACGGCATCTTTACTACTAGATAGGTTCGTGTAGCTAATAATTACTATAAGAACTAAAGTAAACTCGCACGTTAAATTATATAATTGCTAAGAAATAAGGTTTAAGATAATTAGTTATTAGTAAACTAGCGCTACCTGCTTAGCCTCTATAACGCTGCCTAGAGCACCGCACTATACTATCGCTATTCTATTACCTAACTAGCAGTTATTCTTTATAAAGAAGTTCTAAAGTTTATAGAGGCCTTAAACTAGGACCTAAGGCCTTAAATTAGGATTCAGGGCCTTAAATTAGGATCCAGGGCCTTAAGAACAAGTAACTGTTTAGGGGTTCCGCAAAGGAGACCTAAATGGCACCTTTAGTTATAATCTAATAATTTAAAGGGGTTACTATAGCAGACTGTCTTATACTATCTTACCGCTTATAGTTTCTACTAGTTATAGCCTCTTAATAGCTATTATAGATACTTTTATACTTAAAGGCTAGGCGGACTGCAAATAATAACTACTTAAAGCTAACTTAAACTCTCTATAGAAAGCTTACTAAGCTATGTACTAAATATAACGCTTATATCTATTTTATAGCCTATCGTAATGGCTAATTTAACAGCTTTATATTAGAAGAGAAAGGTTAGCTATAGTTACTACTAGATTAAGACACTCTTATATATACCTTTCCTTTACTTCTATTTATTACTAATACTAGTAAGGAAACGCTGTATCCTCCTCTAGTAATAAAGTTACTAGGCTAGAGAAGAGAATTATTCTGTAAGATAACTTTACGTTATTTAACTAACTTAGCGCCGCCTAAAATACGTAAGAAGAATAAATTATATTAAAGTAGGTTAGTATAATAACTAACGTACGTAGGCGCAAAGTTTTATTTTAATATTACTGCTACACGAAGTCTACACGCTTGTTCTCTCCTACCTAATTACCTATATATAGCTTTCTCTATTATTTACTAGTATTACTACCCTGTAAGAGCGCAGTAAGATTTTATATAAATTCTTTGTTTATCTTAGACTTCTTTTAAATAGCTTTTTCACACTTTGCCTTTTATTCTTCTAGCGCTTTAAATCTCGCTTTTAGGATCTAGATTATCTTTATAGCTGCTAGTAGGGCTAAGCTTTCTTTCTACCTATGTATAAGTAACTCTTGTTTTATTAAGCATTTATAAGATATACTTACTGTTTTAGAAACCTTTCTAGCACTAGAACGCGAATCCTCTACGTTTAAATCTAAATCTTAAAAGTAAACCTGCTTCTTATTAAAGCAGTCCATGCGTTTGCCGCCTTAGGATATAAGGCTAATCTAAGATAGTACACCGCTGTGTAAGTCTGCTAGCTCTACGCCTAGCTATAATAATAATAGGTAAGCGCCTAGTAGAAGCATGTACAGTGTTACTAACCTAACTTTGCTCTTCCCTATATACTCCCTTATAAAGAGTATTATTCTTAATAGTAGAGAGGGAATTAGTTAGACTAAGTAACATTACTAGATAGAAATACACTAAAGCTAGTAATAAAGACAAAGTAGAGAAAGAGGAGGAAGAAGATAGGGATAAAGCGAAGTAGCAGGTACGTCCCTTATCCTCCTCCCTGCTATAGCGGCTAAGAAAGCAAGGCACACTCTAATGTAACACTATAGATAACTCCGCTGCCATTTATACGCACCCCTATGCCTCTAACCTATACTAAGTTAGTTAAGGGAGTAATTACGCAGCTAGTACAATGAGATATAGGCAGCTAAACAGAGCGACGACGCCTTTACCTACGTCTTGCTGTTACAAGAAATAGGCATGCAGAACCTCTATAGCATTGCTAGCGCTAGCTATACCTTTAGCTAATAAGAGGCATTTATATAGAGTGCTAAATTATAAAGCAACTAGCTACGACCTAGTAGCATTCTAGATCCTAAGCCCTAACGAATGCGAGCCTTAGGTGCTTAGGATATGCACACTTTAGTTATACGTCTATTAGCACCGTTAGGATTAAGGCTTAGATGTTAAGGGGTTATATTAGTAGAAGGGTAGCTATCTTCTCTAAGGGTAGGTTAAAGGGCATGGTTTATATTAGTGCACTTATATAATCCTTATAATTAGCTGTGCTAGGCTAAGGCTAGAGATAAGAAAAGGTTGTTATTAGATAAAGAGTGCCTTTATAGCAGACCTCTATAGATTACCTCTCCTCTATTATATTTCTTAGCCTTCTTATTAGCTTTCTTCTTTGCTTTATAAGCGGACTTCTGCTAAGCGTTATGCTCTTATTTAAGGATGCCTTCTAGCTTAGAAAGAACAGGCACACGCGGTTCTATAAAAGAACAGTAGCTCTCCTCTTTAGCGTGTATTAAGCTAGCCTGTTAATAGCTAAAATAGTCGCCATTACAATCGCATTTACTACAGGCACTAAGCCCTATTAGCTTAACCTAGTTATTCTATATACCTTTTAGCTATTCGCTAGCGCGAATATAAGTATATTCTCTATCTAAGATTAGTCTATAAACTTATACTAAGGGTAGCTTACCTGGACGCTTTGTGCTATTAAAGATTCGCGCTAAGCTATATAGCTTATTTATAGTAGCATTATATAGACGGCGCCTAATATTACCTTCTATATACAGTATAAGACCTCTCCTCTCCTCTTGTTCCTTCTAATAGAAGTAGGGATAACTTTGCTTACTAGTACGTACTGCTCTCTTACATTGCTATAGCGTTAGTTATGTTATAGGCGCTTTAAAATAAGGCCCTACAAATCTACTAAGGCTTAGGAAACTTTATCCCTAAACGTGTACGCGCGTTATAATAGTTTATTGCTATTAACGCATTAGCAGCATTATATTAGATTCTTAGAGTAATTGTTTAGTATAGTCTATTACTTGCTAACATGCAAATAAGTAAGGTTTACTAGAGCATCTTTCTTATACGTCTTTACTTCTTAAGGGTACCTAGGCTTATATAAACAGGCTTATTTGCTTATATAAATAGTAGCATTAATTGCTATTTGTATAGGTAGACTTAGGCGTTAAACAATTAAGTTAATTAGGCGTCTAGCTTGTACCTAGAACCGTAATTAGGAGGAAGCTCTACTACTAACTAGCCTAACTAGTCTACTAGCTACAGCGAGCCTATAAGGGAGGAGGGTTATATAGAGTCTATTATACTAACTATGTATTAGCGTTTTAGGTAATTATAGCGTAGCCTTCTATAAAAAGGACTATTATCCTATAATCTTAACTATTTCGTCTACAATTGCTTTGTAGCTAGAGCCCTAGATATAGCACCTACCTTTTATCTACAGCTTCCTACGGCGGCTATCTTATTAGAAGTAGAATAGTCTGCTCTCTCGTAAAGCATCTAGTATGCTAGAACACCTTAGAATCGCGACTAGGCCTATATTTATACTACACTAGGGGCCCTGTTATATAGACGATTAGAAGCTATGTCTCCCCTAGATAACTTTAGCGGCCACCCTCCTTTTAAGATGGCCTCTAGCCTTTAAATAGAAGTATTAGCTTAGAGGCATAGAGCCGCCTTTAGTGTTTTAATTAAGTAAGGTAGACTAGAACCCTTTTCCCCTAGTACATTATAGCTGTGCCCCTAGCCCCTTTGTAAAAACAGCGTGTTTCCTATTAGCAATGCCCCTATTTTCTAGCAGGACGGCATAGCCCCCTAATATAGTGTAACTATTACCGCTGTAGCATACACACCGCTACTATATAGAAGGCAGTTTAGAGTCTTAAATATATAGCAAGATATTACTAGCAGTTTTCCGTGCTATACTCTTTATGTATAGCTTAATAAGGCAGACTAATTGTTATAGACTTGCTTACTATACTTAGTAGTAACAACAGAATATAGATCTTAGAGCTTATTCTATAGCAGATAAGTGCTTAGAGTTAGCCACTACCTATAGCTTATAACTAGTCTGTTTTAACTAAAAAGTAGAGAATCTGTTAAGCAGCGATATAAGCACAAATAAGACAGGATTAAACGTTAGCGGCATAAATAAAAAGGTAGAGAGCGGCGTCATCCTAAAAGAGGTAGATAGGAGGCTTTAGACTATCTCTACTAATACTCGTATGTCTCTTAAGCAGGGCATTGCCGTAGTTAGGGTAGTAAGGCGCGGGCATGCCTTATAATAGGTCTTCTACTAGGTAGAACTTGCCGCCCTTTATGCGTGCAGGTTATAAAGCCTGCTACCTATGCGAATCGCTATAAGGGCAGTCTTAGCATCCTAGCACTATAGCTTAAACTAGTCTTCTTAGCGGCAAGGAATAAGGTATATAAGACTACTATAAGCCTATCCTAATCTAAGTCTATACTATAACACGTTCTCCTTTCTTCTACTTTATAAGCTCTTATCTACTATTAAGGGTTCTACGTTTCTAATATAGACAAAGCTATACTATTAGCAAACAGATAATATAGATAAGGTATGCTATAAGGTTTATTTAGACGCTTTATATTAATAGTAAATATCTAGACTATAGATATATTAAGCCTAAACTCTCTCCTAGATACTAAAGGGAATGTTAATTTAAGCTTTAGGGAGACATCGCCTAAAAAGAATAACGCAGGGATATAAGCAGCAACTGCCCTGTGCGTAATAGAGGTTATTAATGTAAGATAAGCTAATAAACATGCTAGCCTAGTTATAGAGCTATGTCTTCTGCATACTGCGGCGTCTACTACTTTATAGATGGAAGAAAATGCCGCTTAAGCTATAGATATAACCCTAGAGCCTATAGGGCTAGAAGTAAGCTATGTAGAAGCTAATTAAGCGCTAGCTTTAACTATAGCGCCTGTAGTATTTAGACTAAGTTTAGCAGAAGCTACTACAATCTTAACCTCTAAGCAGGAGCCTAGATTAATAGAGGAGCCTATATAGCTTCTAGAATCCCCTTACTAATTTATATCTGCGATAGAGCTAGAGGACGAGGAGAACGCTTAGGCTATAACGCGTAATCCTAGTCTACGTGCTAATAGCCTGCTAATTAAAGCTAACGAATTAATAGCTAATATTAATAATAGCATTGCCTCCGCAGATTTAAGGAAGTGCTGTGTAGATATAGAAATAGCTTTAATAGTACTATACACTTTACACTACTAAGAAGCAAGCTATAGTAGATAAGGTATAATATAGAAAAGTTTAGGTACCTTACTTACCTTCTTTTAGCAGCAATACTACTAACAGATAGACTAGACCTATCTATTTCAATCTATAGAGCTAAGAAGCTATCTAAATTCATTATCGTTAATAATAATAGTAGCTAAGCTATTGTTATTAACAGTTCTAATAATAAAATAGGCTTAGGCGATAATAATTCTAGTTAGAGCCTCTAACGTTAGACGCAGCAAAAGCGGTTAACTCTATAGTTACTAGAGATGGTAAATTAGGCGTCTAAAGAGTATAAAATAAGGAGTACAGCGAGTCTTACTATAGTATAGGAGAAGATATAAGAGCAGTAGAAACGGATTTATACTAAGGCTAACTAGCGGCTTGCCTAGATATTATATTAGTTCTATAAGAAAATGTTTAAAGCGTGGAGCTATAAGCTATAGAATAAGAAGTATCGTAAGCATAACAGCTGTAGGCTTTGCCGTTTCTAGAAAAAGCATAGAATAGAAAAGAAGGTGATAAGACAGCTTACTAGGAAGAGAGGTAGCGAATTCGTGCACAAGTTAGAAAGGGCATTAAGGCAGCTATAAGAAGTAGAGGAAGATTATTAGAGTATTTTAGTTGCTATAGATAATAAGAAGTGTAAGGATTATAATTACGTATTAACCTAAGCACGCTGTTACTAGTAAAGAGCTATAGTATAGTAATCTTATAGATTCTCTAAATTAAGTTATATAAATATTACATTTTTAGATTACGCATGCGTATAGAGAGGTTATAGGTAGTTACTAACCTGCTATATTTTTAATAAGGTATAGCTAGTGCCCTGCGGAGTAGCTTGTAGGCTGCAGCGCCTCTAAGTAGCTCGCTTAAAGTTTAGCGCTAAGAGCTAGCTTTTTAATATAAACATTAAAACTTAAAGGTTTGCTAAGTATTAAATAAGATATGCTAAACATGTTATATAAAAAGTTCCTATAATGTAAAAGTTCTTATAATTAAAAAGTTCCTGTAATTTAAAAGTTTATAAGATCTATATATATTGTAAGCAAAAGGCTAACCTTCTACTTTTATAAATAGAGAATATTATAACTATTATAATATAGCACTAATTTTAACTACTTAAAGCAGTTATAACATACCCTGCGTTTACTAAACTCTAGTGTTTCTTAATATTACAGTTAATAGCAAAGGTTTATATATAAACTATGCAAGGAAGCTACTATTAAAGACCTCTACTTCTTCTAGTAACTAGCAATAGGACAGCACTTAACATGTTTAAGCTTAGTAATTAGAGCAGTACTAAGATATAAAAGTAGAGCAGAAGCGCTTATATTCTAATCTCTAGTTTAGCGCCTTGCTTAGATACGGTCTTTTAAAACGTACTAGCAGAAGCACTCCTAGCTAAATAATCACAGCAGTGCTCCCGCTAAGCTATATAGGTAGGATGTATATAAATTTTAAAATATAAGCCTCTTACAGTAACTGTTCTTTCTATAATATCGCTAACTTATAACGTCTATAAGCAGGTTTCGCTAAGTTTATATAACTATAAATTAGAAGTAGCATGCTAAATAAGCATGCTAACTTAACAGATGCTATGCTATTACCTAGATAGAGCAGACTTATAACACTGTTAACACATTAGAGTAATTATGCTATATAGAAATAAAATCACTAACTTACTCTAATGCGATTAGAGATAATATAAACTATTCGCTATTAACGCTGCGAGCTTAAGCTAGAAAGCCTCTTTAAGACATCGTTTTTAAGATATATAAGTAATAGTAGAGACTAAACAATAAGTTACTTAAGTTCCTAAAGAACTTAAGATGTTTCTCCCTAGAGGATGCTCACCCTAAGGTAGACGAGAAAGGCCTAAAGAGATCTAGCTTAGACTGTGTTTGCAAGTTAACAATTATGTAGCTTTATTATATCTATAGACGCTATCTTATAGGGAAGATAACACTACAGGCAGATACTAGCTACTAGAGAAACCCGTCTACGTAATTCTAGGCATGCTAAGAATAGCTAGTTCTTACGTATTTAGCGCTAGCCCTACGTAATTTAAAAGACACCTAGCCTAACACTAAAGTGCTTAAAGTATGCTACAGGCTACTTAATAGTATATCTAATATTTGTTAATTCTTAAATGTAATTATCTACCACCCTTAAGCTATAAAAAAGCATTAATTAATCCCTAGTAAAGCCGTCTACTAACTATATAGATACGTAGCTTAAAGAACTACCGCAGCCGCTAAGAATCTCTAATAACGCGTCTAATCTACCTAACCGCCTGCGAACCCTTAACGTATTAATAGCCTGCTAGAAAGGCGCGAGTTATATTAGATAATATTAAAACCCTTTCCGTGCGCTAGTTGCCCTATTCTTAAGCCCGCTGCTGCCCTCTCTTTGCGCGAACGTCCTGCTCTATAGATAAGTCCTAATAAATTCTAACTTTAGTACCTAAGGGGACTTTGCTTCTTTATTACTACTAGCATATTATATTACTGCGCTAAAGGTTACAGCATTATGTGGTTTTAAAATTATAGTTAATAAAGAGTTGCTAGTATATTTAGCTTAAGACCTTTCCCCCTGCTATAAAGCATTCTCTAAAGAAGACGATAAGCATAGCAATCTAGTATTCCTATATTTAACTTTTAGCTACATTACTAATAAATATATTGCCTACTTTAGCTAGTTAAGCCTTTAAAAGCACGAATTAAATTAGAAAACAATTTAAGAAAGCTTATAACATCTTCTAGATAAGGATGTGTACCCTAAGGCTTCTTTAAACATTACAGTAGTTTTAACTCTAATTAACAAGAATCTCTTTCTAAAAAGGCTAAAACTATACCTAGACTTTTTAGACACGAGTCTGTTACTAAAACTTATATTATATAAGGCTAAAATAATAGAGCTTCTTCTATGTAACCTATATCTATATATTATTAGATATTATAGTTGTTTAATTAAACGTAGTTATATTATTAGCCTTATCTTAGATCGCCTTCTAATTACGCTCTAGCATTAATTAGAGAAGAGCGCATAACGCTTTAACGTTAAGAACTGTATATATAAGATAACGTCTATATGTTACGTCCCTACGGGGTAGCTAATCCTATAAGGGTAAGTTGGTTCTTAGGCAGAAGAAACGACAGAGAAGAAGGTTATTAATCACGTAAGTAAGTAACGGGAATTAGTATTAAAGTTATAAAACTGTTAAATTAATTATACTTATAAGAATCTAAATAATAGATTATTAAATAAGGTTAAACACTAGGAACTGTAGAGGTTCCTGTTGTTATATATATACAGTAATGTTATTCCTTAAGGTCTTGCTATCTGTAATAGTTGCGCCATCTTAAATGGTTGTGCTATCCTAGATGATTGTACCATCCCAGATAGTAAGGCTTAGCGGGATAGTGTTATTACCTAATCTTAGTTATAGTGTTGCGGCGTTACCCTACATTATTACTATTATCCTATTCTTTCTACTCTTTATTCTATATTCTTAGATCTTAATATTACCTCCTCTCTTTCTAGGTAATTATCCTAATACCTCTACTTATCTTCCTGTGCCGTATTAATTGTAGGTATAAGTTTATAGCGCTCCGCGCCTTTTAGTTATATTCTTTAGACCTAACTAACTATACCTAAGGAATAATAAGCTAATAGAGTGCGTGCGCCTTATAAGAAAACTTCTACCTTAGAGCGTTAATTCTAGGCAGCGCGTGTGCGTGCGGCTGCGCAAGAAATATTATTTTAGTATAGGCGTTATAAAGAGAAGGGCCTGCGATATTTTATAGATACAGCGTCTAGTTACTATACTAGGTATATTATAGTAAAGGCTAAGTGTAGTCTGTTTATTCCTAAAGAGGAGTAGAAAAGGGTAGAGTAAGAGAAGCGTAAGAAGAAGTTAGCGCTTCTTTATGTAGAGGAGTCGCTTACTTATATACGTTATAAGCTAGTAGAGTTAAAGAGTTATAAGCAGAATATAGCACGTCGCAACCTTACTTTATTATAGGTCTAAGATTAGTTAAGTAAATTAAGTATGCTATTCTTATCTTCTATAGGTATAGTTCCTACTAACCTAGGCTAGTTATAGGTTAATAGACTTTCTTCTAATTCTTTATTAAATTAGCTTTTTAATAATTTCTTATCCTTAGTTCCTTTAAATTCTATTCTTAATAGTTTAGGTTTTTTCGCTGTTGCAGAGGACGGTGCTACTTTCTAGGTACTAGGTAGTTTCTCTAGTTATATTACTTTTATTAGTTCTTATTCTTACTCTGTAGCTGCGTTTGTCTAGTGTAGTAGTAGGCGTTAAACCTTAGTCTTACTTTCTTAAGTAGTTACTAATAATTTTATAGATTAGCTTTAGGCTCTTATATATTTTCTAACTTAAGATATTCCTTTTACTTTACTAGCTATTCTTAGTAGAAGTTATTATTCTAAAATTCCTGCTAGTCTACTTCGCGGTACTCGCGTAGTGCTTTAACTTTATATTTATCGTCTTTATCCTTTTAGTAATAAAACGTTATTTATAGTAGTGTCTCTAGGTCTGCTAGTTCTAAGGTAGATACGTAGAATACTAGGTAAACTTTCGCATTACTTAAGAGTTAGAGTTTATAGTTTACTAGGCTAATTTATTTAAGAACTAAAAACGGTCTAACTTTTACGTAGTCTAGTCCCTTGCTTAGTTGTGTTATGTAAAGATTTTTTATAAGTAGATATACTCTATCCCCCTTCTTTAGCTAAGGTGCTGTTTTTTATTTTTAGTTATTATACTAAATACTTTTTATTATACCTTTTATATATTTTTCTTTATTTCTTTATGCGCTTTATATATATCCTTAGCGTTATTAACTGCTATTTTAGTTTATACTTTTATTAGTAGGGTTCTTTTAAAGAGATGTAGATGTCTTCTGTAGTTTGCGTAGAATAGTGTTTATTCTATTACTTCTAATTTTTTATTATTATATGCTAGCTAAGCTATTAGCAGTAGTAATGCCTAATTATTTTATAGTTTATTGCTGTATATCTTTAGGTATGTTTTTATAGTTCTGTTTATTCGTTCTGTTTATCTATTAGTTTATAGATAATAAGCTGTTAATAGTTTTTATTTTATTCTAATAATTGCTATTAGTGTTATTTAGTAGTTAGATATAAACAGCTTATCTTAATTGCTAATAATTATCCTTAGTATTCCGTAATGCCTAACTAGTTAATCTAGGATTATAAATCTAAGTTGTCTTACTGTGTAGGTATTATAGAATACAATTATTTCTACGTATTTAGTAAATTAGTTAACAATTACTAGTATCGCATTATATAATATATTAGTTACTAGGTCCTTAGAACTTAGTAGTCTAGTAACAAAGTTTATAGAGATATTAGTCTAGGGTTCTTCTAGAATCTAGATAGCTTGCATTTCTCTATATAGTACGTAAGTGCCGTGTTTATTCTTTTAGTAGTTTGCGCACTTCTAAATATAGTTTATAACCTTTTATTTTATCCCTTTAAAATAGTAGTTACGCTAAATAAGTTCTATAGTTCTTATAATGCTAGGGTGTCTATATATTAAATCGTTATAATGTTATTTAATAACCTATTCTTATTATT
>MU005598.1:269898-321478 GCA_010405425.1 Lentithecium fluviatile CBS 122367 | reverse complement strand
TAGCGTAAGATCTTTTATTATTATAAACCTTAGGAGGTTCTTATAATTAGTAAAGATAGTAAGTTTAGAGCAGCTATATGCGTAGATTCGCTAGTGTTTAAGTGCCTTAATAATCGCGAATAGTTCCTTATTATAAATGTTATATCGTGTTTCTGCATCTATAAGCTTCCTTAAATAGTAAGCTATTAGGTGCTATTTTTTATTTCTTTCTTATTTCGCGTAGGCTTCTAGCGCTTAGTCGCTTGCGTCTATCTTAATCTATAGTAGCTTATTACTTTAGAAGTTAATAAGTACTAGTAGTATAATGCATGCTATTTATAAGAGCTAGAAGGCCTTTTCTTATTTGTCTCTCTATATAAATAGTATATTCTTCTTTATAAGTTCTATTAGGGGTGTAGTAACTACTGCGTATTTTTTAATAAACTATTAATTAAATTCGTAGAATCCTAAGAACTTTTAGATATGTTTTACTATCTTTAGTTATAGCTATATACGTATAGCTTTAATTTTATCTAGGCTTATCTTAATACCTTATGCGTTAATAATAAAACCTAAGTACTTAAGTTCTTATACATAGAACTTACACTTCGTTAGTTTTAAGCGTAGGTTTACTCTGTCTAGTGCGCTAAGTACCGTCTTAACGTAGTTTTAGTAATCTCTATCGTGCTTAGAGAAGATAAGAATGTTATTTATATAAGTAATAACGAATATATTAAGGTGTTCTTATAGTACGTTATTAATAAGCGCTTAGAATGTTACTAGTACATTAGTAAGTCTAAAGGGTATAACTAGGTATTTATAAAGTTCGTATCTTAACTAGAATACTATCTTCTATTCTTCTCCTTTCTTTATTTATACGAGGTAGTAGCTATCTTAAAGATCTAGTAAGGTAAAGATAGTAGCTTTCGTAAGTCTGTCTCTTAGCTTAGCTACGTTAGGTAACAGATATTAGTTTTTAATAGTTATCGCGTTAAGTTATTAATAATCTATACATAGTTATAGTTCTCTATTCTTCTTTTATATAAAGGTAAATAGGCTAGCTGCTAGTAATTTTAAGGTTTAAATGTATCCCTTTTCTAGGTTTTTTCTTATAAATTTCCTCTTTTATTTAAGTTCTTTACTCGTTTTCGCGTAGAGTAGTCTAAAGGGTAGTACTTTTCCTTCTTCTAGGTTAATTATATAGTCCTAGGGTTAGTACTTAAGTAGGTTTACCTTTCCTTCCCTTTCTTAAAATAGATGTTTCTATTTCTTATATTATTTTAGGATACTATAGGCTGTGCTAATGCTTATATTCTTGCGTTTCTTAACCTAGTAGTTCCTGCTAGCGTCTTCTAAAGTTAATTCGTGTTTATTAACTTCTAGTCGTAAGAGTATATTAAGTTCTCTTTTATCTATTACTAGACTTTACTAATATATAGATACTACTTATAATACATACTTACAGCGTATTAAGGATATCTTTCCTTTATCCTATTTAATATATAGGTTATACCTTCTTAACTATAGTAACTTAAGTACTACTTTATAACTAGAGGATCTTAGTATATTAAAGGTAATTTATTCTTAGTATTAGTTAATCTTAAGTATTGCTTTAACCTTATAATCTATTCTTAGTGCCTTAGGTATTAGTGCCCTATCTCCTATGTAAAGAAGGTATAATTATTATTTCTATCTTAACGTAAGTTTAGCTTTTCTAGTAGTAGTAGGTAAGATATAGTTTTCTTATACCTCTAAGTTTATTATAGCTCTAGCCTTAATGTTTTTAACTTAGATAGTAAGTTTTATTAATACTCTATTACCTATAGTATTAAATTCTTAGAAGGCGTCTTCCCGCCTTAGTTTTAGTCTAAAAAAGGTTATTATCTAAGTTTAGGTACTTAGTAATTATTATTATTACTTTATCCTCTGCGTAGTTTATATCTTATACTATATTTAGAGTTAATTTGCATAGCAAATACTGCGGGATGCAAGTAGAAGCTGTATTTTTCTTTCTTATAGTAATGCTTCTTACATATTGCTCCTAAGCAAGTTTGCTATTTATCCTAGATGTAGATACCGTCTATAAGCAGGGTGCATGCTGTATTCTCTGCGTTAGTTTTCTATAGAAAATACTATGCTTTACGCTTATCCTATAGGTGCTTATCGCATTCGTCTATAGGGCAGTTAAACTATTCCTACTTATATTAATATCTAGCTTTAGAGAAGTAACTACTATTAATCTTAGCTCTATAGTATACCTTATAGTAGTTATCTACGCATACTATATAGTTTATACTTCTATATTTAGAGTTATAAATATTAACGTAGTAGCGTAGTTAATAGTTTAGTAGTTTATTATTATACTTCTGTTTCTTATTTTAATGCTTATAGTTATACTTTATAGTATTTTCTATTTTCTAGGTAACTACGCGGAGTCTTTCTTTATTTTCTTCTATAGGCTTAAACTTTTCTTCTAGGATCCTATATAGTAAAGCATCTCTATCGCGCAGTTATGTCTTAAATTCTTTAAGGAAGTCCTATACTATAGGCGTACCTAAGTAAGGTTCCTTCGCATCTAGATGCAGCGTTAGTGCGCGCTAGATAGGGTAATAGGGTTCTTCTTTATTATTAAGTTCTTCTAGATCTTTATATAATTATTTATCTAGAGTATCTAGGCGTTCTATTATTCCTAGATTAATTCTTCTAATTACGTTAACTACGTCCTATTCTTCTTTCTCTATTTTCTAGTTATCTTTTATTATAATATTTAGCTATCGCTTAACTTTATTTCTAGAACAGTAGTTCTTTATAAGGTAGCTAGGCTTACTATATTTAAAGCATTTACGCGTCTCTGCTTCTTAGAACTATAGTCCCTTTAGAGGTTCTTTAGAGTTACGTTAGTAAGGCTTATAAAAGCCTAATCCTTCTAATTTCCTTTTCTTTAAGTTATTATACTAGATTTCTTTTATTAGCTAATAACTATAGTTATTATACTAGTAGCGTTATAGTTAGCTGCCTAAGGCTTAAGGCTTTATTAGATAGCTATTAGGTAGCTTTCTAAAGCTAGGGCGTAGCTTCTATCCTTACTAGCGCAGTTCTTAATATAATTTATACTATTTAGTATTAATTCTAATAGATTCTTTATAAAGGCCCTTTAGAGAAGTAATAAGGGTTCTAGAGCGTAGTAGCTCTTTATAGATCTTTAGTTTTAAGCCTTACTTATATATAACTATTAAGGGTACTTCCTCTTAGTTAAGCTGCATAGCGTATTTCTTAAAGTGCATAGCGTAATTAGTAATAGAATGCGTCTATTAGAGTTGCTATATAGCTTATTTAGTAAAAGGTACTTAGTTAGTAATACTAAAAAGCTATCTAAGTTCTTTCTTAAAGTTCTTATAGTCTTTAATAATCTAGTTAATAGCGTTTCCTTTATAGTTTTTCTTAGCTAGGTAGCTTAAGAGGTATAGTTAGATCTAGGTAGCTACTTCGCCTTATAAGTATAATGCCGTAAGGATAACTTTCTTCTTACCCTCTATCTTAGGTTCTAAGACATAAAAGTAGAGGTTAATTTAAAGGATCTATACTTTAAGTTTATTATAGTCTCTATAGTATAGGTCTAGCTTAGCTGCCTTATTCTTAGAGTTAATAACTGCGGTAATACCTTTAAAGTCGCTTATATTAAGGGTGTTTAATATGTTACGTCCCTACAGGGTAGCTAATTCTATAAGGGTAAGTTAGTTCTTAGGTAGGAGTAACGATAGGGGAGGAGGTTATTAATTACGTAAGTAAGTAACAGGAATTAGTATTAAAGTTATAAAACTGTTAAATTAATTATACTTATAAGAATTTAAATAATAGATTATTAAACAAGGTTAAATACTAGGAACTATAGGGGTTCCTGTTGTTATATATATATAGCAATGTTATCCCTTAAGGTCTTGCCATCCGTAATAGTTACGCCATCCCAGATGGTTGTGCCATCCTGGATGGTTGTGCCATCCTAGATAGTAAGGCTTGGCGGGATGGTGTTATTACCTAATCTTAGTTACGGTGTTGCGGCGTTGCCCTGTATTATCGCTGTTGTCCTATCCTTTCCGCCCTTTATTCCATATTCTTGGATCTTAACACTATAGTCTGTTATCTCTATTCGCTTAGACTTGCGTATAATAATCTTATTTCTATAAATATTATAGTTAATAAATGTAATAGTCCTGTTATTATTAACTACAGTTCTTATTAGCTATTTAGGGCTAAACTTATTACAGCGGGCATGCTAGAATAAATTAATAAAGAGTTTATAATATTAGCGTAAGAGCATAATATAATTACATTAAATAAAATCTAAAGATAGATTAAAAAGCTAACAAGAGCAGTACAAGATCTAGAGACAGATTAGAGAAAGTAGATTTCTTATTTACCTATTTTAATATAAATTTCCTTCTACTATCGCGCGCGTACTATTTGCCTAAGATAAGGCATTTAGTAGGATGTAACTATTAGAAGTTTTATAATTCGTTCTTTTATAGTCTTTTTTCTCTCTAATTCTCTAGACTTAGTTTCTGCCTAGAGCTTAAGAGTTAGGTGTAACCTTAATAGTCGTGTAAAATTCGCACCTTAACTTTTGTTAGATATAGTATATAACTAACTTCTAATCTGCTTGCATGTTTATAGGCGTATAGACTAGAAATAAGACCTAGAACACTTTGTCTTTAATAGTAGAGTAATAGTAGTTAGGTTGCTACCCTGCTTCCTTTAGCACTTTGCTTTAAAAATAGCTCGCACGTAATAGCTATAGAAAGTTCTAGAATACCTATATCTATTTAGCGTAGCGTTTTTTAGTTAGCCTCTTGCTGCGGCTAGCCTATTCTTTTAGCCATCCTCTCTCTACAGCCAGCTTCCCTCTGCGACCAGCCTCTCTTTATAGCTAGCCTATCTTTTTAGTTAGCCTCTCTCTGCGGCTAGCCTCTGCTACAGTGATAACTATCTTTTAAAATTCTAGTCTTATAAACTATTAAGGTAAGTAATTATTTATTAACAAATGTATAGGCTAATGCGACACTAGATATACATAGTTCTAACCTCTATTACGCATTACTATTTTAGCTACTAATAGTCCTATAAGTAAATATCTTAGGACATTTAGGCTTAAAAGATAAGCTTCTATAAAGAAATCTCCTTAGAGGTCTAGGCTCCTAGGAGAGATAATCTTATATAAGGAAGGCCCTTTAGAGATCTAGGCTCTTAGGAGAACATTAACGTTAGATTAATTTACTAACTTTACCTAGCTAACACTAAATTAAGTTAAGTTTTATACTATAAACTTTTTTTTATATTTCTAAGATTTATTTAATATTATAAAGAGTTAGCTTAGAAAGCATGCTAAGATAGGGTGTTAATAAAGTTAGATTATTCTTATATTAAATACTCTATAGTATAGTACCTCTGCGCCTTTTTTAACGTTAGGCAGGAAAATTCTTTATTAATAAGATAAGATTTAAAAGCGAAATAAAGCGCGAATATTAGAAATAGCGGCAATATTACTAAAGCTTATAACCTAGACTAAACAAGGTTTAGGTCTATAATAGTCTTTTAACTAGGACCTAGACGTACTAGGGGTGTAAAATAGGCACCCTAATCTACGTAGGTCTATTCTTAGAATGTCTTCTAGAGTTGCCTTATATAGACTACTAAGTAGAACTAAAGGTTAGTTAGAGTTAGCAAGTATAATACTAAGGTAGGAAGCTAGCGTTAAGAGTAATAGTAACACTACTTTAATAAAAGCAGCTACCTAGAGTAACATGGCACCGCGTTACTACTTAAAAACAGCTGCTACCTTGCGTTTACTAATATAGTACTATATGCCCCTTCTCGTTAAAAGCTTATAGCTAGCGGGTTTAAATAGTAGCACTACGCTCTTAGAGTAGAGACTAAGTAATAGTATAATAGACTAGTAATATAGTCTAATATATATATCTAATATAGAGCAAATAATGCCTAGTATAGACATCTAGCTTATAGTTAACCGTTAGCGCCCTGCAAGGGCTAGTAGAGAAAGAAGAGCGTAGGGCAAGAAGAGAGGGCGTAAAACTAGTCTAGGGTTACCTAACATTACGCCTTTTAAGTCTATTAAGTTAATTAGCTTAGCGAGAGTACTTACGCTAGCTAGAAATAAAAAGGGGTCTAAAAATAGGAACTAGAAAAGCATGTTAGAATCTTTACTATAATAAGCGATAGCAAAATAGCCCTCTAGCTCTAGGGACTAGTTTCTTGTACTGTTAGAATAATATCGCATCGCTATTAATAACTCTTAGATGTTAAATTATGCACTAGAGAATATAGAGTAGATTAATTTTATAACTAAATCTATTCTTAGGTTTTAGAAGAGAAATTCTTAGAAACCTGCTTAGTAATAAGCATAGCTACAGCGGGGCAGCTACTCCTGCTTACTTTAGAAATGCTATTTTAACAGCATTAGCGCATGTAGCAGCAAAGGCAGCGTCTTTAGGTAGCCTGCATTGTTATCTTTATTATTAGTAATATATTCCCTCTTTAACAGCTTGCATTTACTTAGGTGCGAGCTCTATAGCCTTGCTATATATTCCTTTTTATTTTTCCCTTACTATTTTAGTCTTAGATTCTTCTTAAAGCATCTAGTTTCTTTAAAAGATTTGTTAAGAGTTGCTAGCTAATTAGCACTAGTTTACTAGCATAAATGGCTAATAGTCTAACTGTTTATACTAGTAAACTAGTGCTAATTAGCTAATGCTTATAGGTAAATGCTAACTATATATAGCTTAGTAGAATAATATTAGCAATGTAATAATGCAGAATTACATGCACAACTAAACGTATATAGCTATAAAGTTAAGCTTTTGCTTTTAACTTATAGCTATTATAGTAATTTTTGTAAATTTTATACGTAACTTATAAATTTTAGGATGTATTATAGGCTTTAAGCGCCCGTGATTAATATTATATTAGCTAGTCTATATTTCTAGCTAGCCTACCGTCTTAGCTGGCTAGTTCTATTAGCTGGCCTATCTTTTTAGCTAGCCTGTCTTTTTAGCTAGCCTGTCTTTTTAGCTAGCCTATCTTCTTGGCTGGCTAGTTCTATTAGCCGGCCTATCTTTTCGGTTAGCCTATCTTGCTTCTCTAGCTGTTAATTTAACTCTAGGAGATATTTTAAGAATAGCTATTGTTTAAGGTCTAATTTTAGGGTCTCTAACTAACCTTTCGTTCTACTTAGTAGTCTGTGTAAGGCAACTCTAGAAGATATTCTAAGAATAGATAACATTATAATTACTAAAGTCTTCTATTTAGTAGTCTAAGGCAACTTAAGAAGGGTCTCTAATTATATAATTATTATACTAGACTCCTGTTTTTAAGAGATGTTTAAGACTAGCCTATTACTATTTTAATAGGCCGTTGCGTTACATTACTGTTTATAATTAGTTATTGTAGTAAGTTAGCACTATGCTTTTAAAGTAGAGACTAAGTAACAGCGTAATAGATAGGCTAGTAATAGGTCTAGTATATATATCTACTGCTACAGCGTGTAGAAGCAATAGATATAGACTTAGACCTAGCAATTATAACAGATCTACCTAGGGCGCTATATAAAGAGGGTCTATATATGCTTTAACGCTAGACCTAAACTTAGATTAAACTTACTTAATAAGGTATATAGACTTAGCCCTATGCTATATAGCTAAATAAAGAATAACTCTAAACCTATACTAACTAAGTAAGCTTACCTTAGACTTATCTATACGCCTTAATTATAGAGCTATAAAACTCCTATACTACTAATATATTTACTTAGAAGACGGTACTATAGACATCTAAAGCATGTCGCTATAAGTGTATTTTATTATTAAGATGCACCTAGTAGAGATAGTAGTTAAGCCAGTCCCCTATCTTAATATACTATAGGTGCTTCCTCTTAAAATGTTTACTAAGATTCTCTAAGGTATAGAATAAGTATATACGTACATCTGCAGGAAGACTCTAGTTACCTAGGCAAATAAAATATATTCTTAGCCTTATCTTCTTATACACTAATACCTTAGCTGCTTCTAGCGCTTTATTATTAAGATCTAGCTAGATATCGTCTTTGTTCTTACTAGGCGGCGTAATGCGATATCTTAAACTTTCTAGCTAGAACAGGCGCATTTTACCTTTCTTAATCCTATAATATCGCATAACAGCATGGATAGCCCTATTTCGCTAGCTAAACTTCTCTTCTAGTATAAGTCCTAGACAAGCTAGAATAGCGCTAACTAAATCCTGCTATCCCGGGAGCAGAATGCGATATTTTACCTTAGGTTCGTCTTTAGTATTAAGGCTAGCAAGCTGCCGCTTAATATTACGCACTAGCTGTTTATACTTCTAGCATTCCTTAACTTCCTAAAGAAGGGTATGCTAGTACTACTGTCTTGCCTAGTTAATCTTGCTACTAAGTAATTTATACTTTAGATAGCTTGTTACGTTAGTAAGGGTACATTTAAGTTGCTTTTATTAGTTAAGCAGGAGACAAATAGTAGGATTATTATTTATAGATATAGACTGCTCTAGAGTAAGCCGCTATAGCTAATAATAGTTAATTAAACAGCTTATAGTATAGGCCGCTTATATAAGCGCCGCCTAGGGCTAGATACCTTGCATAATAGCCTGCGTGTTAACTATAATACAGCGTAAGAGGTAATGCTTTAAAAATATTAATATGCTTGCGTGCCCTATTATTAGGTTCTATATAGCATTACTAATGCTACCTATATACTACGTTAATTCTATACCTTACATGTAATAGCTTATAGAGCTTACTATTTTTATTAAACGCCTTCCCTCTTGCGTATTTTAGTAAATAAGGCTAGGTAACCTACACGAACCCTATAATTTGCCCTAGCGTCTAGATCTATAGTAGCAAGGTAGAGTAGGAAAGAGGCTCTATAGAAGAAATAGCCTAGCTATCTAGAGTCTATACCGCTTTCTAAAATATAGGAATATCGTCTAATGTCTAATTAAGACATAGTAGTACCTTATTACAGCCTAGTAGGATAGTAAGCCTACTTAGTTCCTTTAGGGAGGTTAGATTATAGGCTGTAAACGCCTAGTTGTAGAAGAGTGTGCTAAGGAGGAAGACGTGCAGACTAAAGATAAGCGTTTCATTGTAGATAATTTTAAAGAGAGGAAACATATTCTTTATAAAAGAGTTAGCATTCTTATTCTAGTAGATAGAACATGTAATAACGTATATATCTTTAATCCTAAGAAACTCCTTTATAAACTTAAAGGTAAACTCTAATAATACTTAATAAGGACTACCTTTAGGATTCTGTAGCAGTATAATCTATATATGCTAATAGCAGAGATTAAGAAGCGCCTAGGGCTAATTCGCTGTAAAACTGCCTAGTTATAGATAGAGCTAGGCTTAAATCTAATAGCGTCTATACAGGTATCTCTTTTTAGTTATAACTAGGTTCGTTTATAGCACTAGGGCTAGGTCTTTAATATATATATAGGCCTTATCTTAGCCTATCTTCTTAAGACTATGCTACTTTATTAGCTTTCTTAGTACCTGTTCCCTACGTTAGACATTATAGACACAAGTAGCACTAGAACTAGGAGGCTAGCTCTCTATACCTTATACATGCCCTAATTTATCTTCCTATTTAGCTTTACACTAGTGGCTCTTTTATACACTAGGCGGAAAACCTTCTAGTACGTCTCTAGGTGTAAGGACGGGCTTGGTCTTTCGCATCGTAGAGTGTTAATAGGATAAGTTAGCTCTATTTTATCCTACACTAAGATAGGGAAGAACTAGATATAAAGAAGCAACGCGACCTTAGGTAATTCCTAAAGCGGAATAACCTTCTTACTAAGGGCGCTAGGCTAGGGGCTCTTACGAAGTTGTTTTGCTATTATATAACCTATAGCTAGCTTAAGGGGCCTTAAGTAAGGCCTTAAGTAGGGCCGTTATATTACCCCCCTCTAAGGGAGGCTTATCCTTAAGTCTTGTATAGCTAGCTTCCTTCTTACTCTTAGTGCTGTGCCTTCTTACTTACTACCTTATTATCCTTATTAGTAACCTCTAGGTGCCCCCCTTTCTTATATGCCTGTAGCTACGCTTTTAACTATGCTAGCAGACTAGCTTTCTTTAGGTATACTTAGTAATAGTTTCTAACCTTATATAGAGCTCCTAAAAAGCCTTAGGCGTTATACTATATTAAATTAGGGTTATAAGCTACCTAGAAAGCCTTATACTATAGGCGTCTATAATAAAGGTAACTATTAAGGATCTTCTCTACTAGCTACTTAGAGTTACTATTAATCTTAATTAGTTCCTCTTTAGGTTTAATCTAGCTAGGTAGAGAGTCTAAGGCGGCTTTCTAGAGGCGATTAGCGTAAAAGACATTATCTATGCGCATATATAGTAGTAGCTTAAGGCGATAGAAGTAGCCTCTTATTATAATAATAGGGTAAGGTCTGTACATCTGCTAATTAAGCTTTTAGCTAGGCTAGCTAGTTATAAAGCCCTTAGGCGTAATATAGACTTAGTCTCCTACCCTAAAATTAAGTTTACAGCGTTTCTTATTTGCCTACTATGCTTACTACTTCTAGGCCTAAGTAATTTCCTCCTAAATAATTTCTATAGCTAATTTTACCGCGTCGTGCTAAACCTTAGTATAGCTCTAGGCTTTCTTATAAGACATCTATTTGCGAGTAGTTAGTAAAGCCTTTATACACTCCTTTTAATTCTAGTAATAAACAGGCTAGTAGCTAAACTTAATCTTAAATAGTAATAACCCTATAGTTTTATGTAGTAGAATAGCTTATACCTAGTCTATATAGGGTAGCAGGTCTAATTAGTTATCCTAATAATAGTTAATAAAGAGGCGTAGTCGCTAGTTAAGGTATTAGTTTATTATCTTTATGTTACTATTAGTCTATAAGTAGTAAGCTATTAATAGCTTCTACTTAATACCTATAAGCTAATAGAGTTTATTTATAAATACTAAGATAAACTAAGGGCTATAATTAGAGATAATAAATCTTAGTAGACTAAAAACGCGCTAGATATAGCAGTAGTATATATTAGTAGCTTATTTTATTATAGTGTTACAGTATCCTCTCTAGATCCCCTAACACTGCTAAGTCCTGTTCTTACTATTATTAGTACGCCTAGAACTATTCTCTAAACTTTACTCTAACTAGCAGTTAGTTCGCGCACTAGAAGTACAGACTACCCCCCTTAAGTATTTCTGCTTTATACCTATTTTACTATTTCTATTCTGTACATAACGTCTTGTATTTACCTAGATATTATACGTAGTAATTAATTAGTCTTTGCTGCAAGAACTAAAGGCCTACTTATTGCGTCCTTATAATATTACGTTATATTCCTACCCCTAGCTATTATAGCTACTAACGCGAACCTAATGTAATAAATCCTTACTAAACTAGCGTCTATCTAAGCTAGCAGCGAGGTAATTAAGGCTAGTAATAAAGCGTTACAGTAGACTCTTACCTAGTAAGAGGCTTAACACTATAATAATATAGCTGCCCTCTAATAAGAATTTAAAGAACGTTTAGCTACTATTAAATAGTTAGCCTCTTTTTTACCTAAAGCTGTAGTAGAGGCTAAGGTTTAACTAGCGCCTATAACTACTTAAAAGTCTAGAACTAGCTTATCTTTCTCCTAATAGACGCCTCTAACAACCTAAGCTGCTCTAAATATCTAATCTAAGAAGCTCCCTAACCTGCTATTATTTATAGGAAAGAAAAAGGACCTACTACTCTTTCTAACTAAGCTCTAATATAAGCTTAAAGGAAACTCTAACTAATTCCCTAATAAAGAAGCGCGATTAATTTACGCTTACTCCTAACTTAAATAAGACCTAGCTACTCTTATTAACCTATTAATAGAAAAGGATATTTATACTATAGAATAACTTATTAGGTTTTTTTAGGCTATTTATAGTAACCTAAACCGCGAACTAACTACCTAGAGCTAACTAAATAATCTAAAGTAAGAAAATAAGGGTTTCCTCTTCTACTTTACTAACTTCTAACGCCTAATTACTAATATAAACCTAAATAAGGGCGCCTAGATTAACTAGCTTTACTATTCTCTATTAGATAACCTTCGCTAAGCGATAGTTAGTATCCTAATCCCCTTATCCCTAAATAACTATGCTAACCTAATTACCTTATATAATAATAATATAAGATACCTCCTAGCCTGCTACTTTACTCTAACTACCTCTTAACGCTCCTCGCCCCCTTATAGGAATCCTAATATAATAGAAATAGACTTAAGCTATATACCTGCTAGATTAAAGGAGCGTAAGTACTACAGGGAGAAGAGACTATACTTTAAGTATAGTAAATATAGCTACATCTCTTGCGACTGTTCTGTTCCCCTTCTCTATACCTAGAATAACAGCGTTTCTACCTCTGCCCGCTCTACTACCCCTCTAACTTATTAGTAAAGGAGTTTTAGCCTAACTACCTTACTCTATAGCCCTTCCTAATAATCCTGCTAAAGCTATAGCTATAGAAGTTTGTAAAAAGGCTTATCCTAGAGTTAAGTCGCTCTTTAGAACCTATATTATATTAGATCTCTACTAACCTTTAAACTACCTCCCTAACTAAGAATTAGAAGCATTAAATTAATATACCTATCTTATTAAAATAGGGTAAACTTGTTACTATAGTCTAAGCCCTTATTAACTTAAGAGCTAATAGTATTAAATATATAAATTAAGATCTAGCGCGCTAATTAAATCTCTAACTAAAACTACTTGCCTAGACACTGCACCTAACTAGATTTAATAGAAAATAACTTAAAGGAGGTTTTATTTTATATATAACCTCTGCTACGATTACTAACTATAGTTATAAAAAGTAATTAGAGCTATATATAACTAATACTAGAAGACATAAGCTAATACTAGGCTAACCTTAGTTATATTAATATAAGGTTGCCTTTAATTACTAGAACTAAGTCCTAAAGTTTAACTTCTTCTAATACTAGGCTAGGTGCCTGCGCTAACACTAATATAAAACTAGAACCTAAGAGCTTATTACTATAGGCATCTAGATACCTAT
This sequence comes from Lentithecium fluviatile CBS 122367, assembly GCA_010405425.1. Classification (NCBI taxonomy): domain Eukaryota; kingdom Fungi; phylum Ascomycota; class Dothideomycetes; order Pleosporales; family Lentitheciaceae; genus Lentithecium; species Lentithecium fluviatile. Next base: position 308,389 of record MU005598.1, on the reverse strand, counting down.
AAGTAAGAGACTAATAAGAGTTTAGAGGAAGTTATCCCTAAAACCCTTATATAAGGATACCTAACGGTTGCCTAGTACTAATAATAGAGAACTAGATATCTGCTGCATTAGAGCAGCACCCCTAATAATCTTATTCTAATAACTAAACTATAAGATCTTTGCTGCCTTTATAGCTAACATAGATAAAGCCTTAGAAGAAAGGAAGTACACTAACCTAGTAATAAAGGTACCCTATAAGTACTATAACCTATTATATATATTCTCCTAAAAGAAAGCTAATAAACTGCCTAAGAGATAATTATATAACTATAAGATTAAACTAATGCCTAGTAAATACCCTAAATATGGACCCCTATATAGCATGTTTTAGAATAAACTAAAGGTGCTATAGAAGTATCTTAATAATTACCTATTAAAAGGATTTATCTAAGCTAGCTTGTTACCTATTACCTCTCTAGTTATCTTTATAAAGAACCTAGGTAGTAGTCTACGCTTCTGTGTTAATTACTAAGCGCTTAACGCTCTAATAATTAAGAACTAGTACCTAATTCCCTTGCTATAGGAAACCCTAAGTTAGTTAAGTAAGGCTAGGTTCTATACGAAGTTTAATATTATTACTACCTTTAATAAGCTACAGATAGCTAAAGAAGATAAATAGTTAACTACCTTCTAAACCTAATATAGTCTATTTAAATACCTAGTAATGCTATTTAGCTTAGCTAATACCCTAAGTACGTTCTAGTATTTTATAAATAACGTGCTCTAACTGTACCTTAACATCTTCTATATAGCCTATATTAATAATATACTAGTCTATAGTAATTCCTTAGCTAAATATAAGAAGCACGTCTAACTAGTGCTTAAGGCGCTAAAAGAAGCTAGCCTACAACTTAATATAGATAAATATAAGTTCTATAAGACTAAAGTTACGTACCTAGGGTACGTAATCTCTACTAAAGGAATTTAGATAGATCTAAATAAAGTTAGAATAATTATAAAGTAGGAGTATCTAAAGAACGTAAAGAATAGATAAGCCTTTATTAGGTTTGCTAACTTCTACTAATAATTTATTAATAACTTCTCTAATCTTATAAGCCTACTTATAGCTCTTACAAAGAAGGACGCCTAATTCTAGTTTAACCTAATCTATTAGAAAGCTTTTAACGCACTAAAGAAAGCGTTTACTAAGGCTTCTATTCTCTAATACTTTAACCTAGAACTCCTAATAATTATAGAAGCGGACGCCTCTAACTATATTATAGTAGGTATTATATCTTAGACTAACACTAAAGGTGTAACCTAGCCTATTATATACTTCTTAAAGCGTATAAGCTCTACTAAGAGTAACTATAAGATTTATAATAAAGAATTACTTATAATTATCTAATACTTTAAGTAATAGAGACCTAAACTTAAAGGAGCTGCCTTTTTAATTAAAGTACTAAGTAATTATAAGAACCTATAGTACTTTATAATAATAAAGCAGCTAAGCTACTAATAAGCCTAATAGTCTAAATACTTCTTTTAATTTAACTTTATAATAACCTATTATTCTAAAAAGAAAGGAAAGAAGCCTAATACTCTAATAAGACGCTCTTAAGACGTCCCTACGCAAGACGAAGCCTAATAAGCTAGGAACTAGATACTATTAAGGCCTAAACTATTCTCTAAGCCTTTAGGGCTTTCTAGGATAACATCCCTAAGAGCCCTAATAATAAACCTAACTAAGACAGATCGCTTAATAACGGATATTATTAATAATAAATATGCTAATAATAGGTTTATTTAAGACACGCTAAAGTTACTCTAAGAAGGCGCTAAACAGTCTAAACTAGTTACTCTAAGCGAGTGTAAAGACTAAAATAGTAGATTATACTACTAAGACTAATTAGTAATTCTTAACTCTAATAAACTAAGGATTAAGTTACTCTAACTTATATATAAGTCTCTTATTAGTAGCTACTCTAGTAGAGAGAAGACTTTTAATATCCTTTAGCGTAAGTATTACTAGCCGCGCATGTTTAACACTGTCTAATAATTTATCGCCTACTACTATACGTATTATAGGGCGAAGGCTTCCCGTAAGAAGTACTATAGCTTATTAAAACCGTTGCCTGTACCTAAACAGCGATAGCAAGATATCTCTATTAACTTTGTTATTAACTTACCTAAATTTAAAGGCTGTATAAACATTATAGTAGTAGTTAATAGACTATTAAAGTACTAATATATAATCTCCTGCGCGTTAATAACAGCCCCTATAATAGCAGAACTATTTCTCTAACACGTGTAGGTCTATTACAGCCTGCCTAATACTATAGTATCTAATTAAGAAACATAGTTTATCTCTGCCTTCTATAATAAACTATATAAATAATTAAAGGTTTAAGCCTAACTCTCTACTACTTTCTACCCTAAGAGTAATAGATAAACTAAGAACGCGAACGCTATAATAGAATAAGTCCTTTAAGCATTTATAAACTACTAATAAGATAACTAGGTATAATAGCTACTAATAGTATAGTTTAAAGCTAATAATATAACCTCTAAATCTATATAAGTTTCTCTATTCCTTATAAACTATAGATAACACCCCTAAATAGGTTTTAAACCCCTAATAAACATAGTTCGCCTAGCCTATTAGGCACTGCAAGTAGCTAACGCGAATAAAATAATTAAGAAGATGCGCGATATAATTAAGTTTATACGCAAAGAGTTATTATAGGCGTAAGCTATATAGCAAGAATACGTAAACTAGACGCGAATACCTGCCCTAACGTATAAAGTAGATAACTAAGTATAGCTTAACGCCTAAAATATCTAAACTAACTAATAGTTAAAGAAGCTAAACTAGAAGAACCTTAGCCTATTTCTAGTAGCTAAAGTAGTTTTGTTCTACGCTTACTAACTAAACCTACCTAGTAGTATAAAGATATATCTAGTATTTTATGTCTCTCTAATCTAACTAGCTGCGCCTAAATCTGATTACCTACCTAGCTAGCAGAACTTAGGCCCTAAACCTATTATAATTAATAATAAACTAGAGTTTATTATTAAGAGCGTTAAGAGAATCCGCTATAATAAGAGAAAATAAACCTAAGAATACCTAACCTAATAGACTAGCTATAACAAATTATTATAGGAGCTAGCTAAGTTTCTAGAAGAGACTAAAGTAGTTAAGCGATTCTACACCTAATACCTAAATAAACTAGTACCTAGTAGCCTAGCAACCTAACGCCTAATTTAAAAAGAGAATAGGGGGGGGGTGGGTACTATTATAGTATCCTCTCTAGATCCCCTAATACTACTAAGTCCTGTTCGTACTATTATTAGTACGCCTAGAACTATTCTCTAAACTTTACTCTAACTAGTAGTTAGTCCGCGCACTAGAAGCATAGACTACCCCCCCTAAGTATTTCTGCTTTATACCTATTTCGCTATTTCTATTCTATACACAACGTCTTATATTTACCTAGATATTGCACGTAGTAATTAATTAGTCTTCGCCGCAAGAACTAAAGGCCTACTCGTTACGTCCTCGTAACATATAGTTATCTTATAGTAGAGTAGTAAGAAATAACGCTTACTTAACTAATCTACTATAATAAAGGCGTTATTAAATCCTTTCTTATTAGGTAGAAAAGACTTAAAATTTATTAATACGTCTTACTATACTTAGTTAGGGATTAGCAGCGATTTAAGTAATTCTAGGGTTTAATTATAGGAGATATAGCTTTATTAATAGGCCTTACACGTAGAGATATAGGTATTAACATCCTTACCTATATTTAGCTAGTAGTAATAGTCTCTAAGCAGCTTAGCTATCTTCTATTTACCTAGGTAAGCAGTTACCTACGCGGCGTAGACTACTTAAATTAGGTATATCTAGAGAAAGTAGATAGCTAGGATAACTAATTAGCCTTAGTATAGAAGTAGTTCTTACTTATTTAGCTTCTACGTAGTGCTAGTTAATGCCTTCTCTTACAGTGCTTATAGGCTATTATAGTTTTAGTTAGCCTTAATAATATAATTAATAACTACATGTACGTTATTAATAGGGGGTAAGCCTATAAAGGTATCTAATACAGCAATCTTAAGCTTATAACTCTATAAGCTCTAGGCAGCGAGCTTAGCTAGGTAGTTATTAGTAGCTTAAACTATACTAATATTAAGTTACTTAGCTTATAAGAAGGCTTACGTTTAAGCTACCTTATCTTTATCTTTCTAAGTCTTAAGCTTCTTTTACTTATGTAATAACGCGTTAGCTACTACGTTAGCAGTCTCTAGATAATAAAAGAGAGTTATATTAAAATTAGCTACTATTATAGCCTAGCGCATTTACTATAGAGTAAGCTCTTACTTAGTAGAGAAGTACTTAAGCGCTTAGTAGTTAGTAAGGGCGCTAAATAGTTAAGGCGTCTATAAGCTAATAAGTTAAGCTCTCTACTCCTTAAGGCTATAGATAACTACTAATATCTTCTTATTATAAATATTATAGTTTATCTAGAGAATACTTATAGTCTTAGAGTAGAAGGTAACTAGTCTCTATAGGCTATTATCTTATAGCTAAGAGAGCACTCTAGTAATAACTCTATTACTTATATTAGTCTCTATACGCGTCTAGTAGTAGGGTAAGTAGTAAGCTAGGACATTATTAGAGAGCATTAGACTCTTAGCTTACTAGAAGGCTGTAAGCTCGCGCTCGCTAAAAGCATACTATTCGCCCTTCTTAAGCAACTTAGTAAGCGGCTAGATAATACGTCCGTAGTTCTTTAGAAAGGCTTAGTAGAAGTTATAGAATTCTAGAAATAATTAGAGGCTCTTTACTAAAGTAGGAACGAGCTAGTCTTGCATAGCGGCTACCTTCTTAGGGTCCTTCTATATGCCCTCTATGCTAATAATAAGGCTAAGAAACTTTATCTTAGTAACTATAAATTTGCTCTTCTTAATGTCTACTTAAAGGCTAGCCTTATAGAGTCGCTTAAGCACTTAGGCAACGTGCTCCTTATACTATAGTAAGTCCTCTAAGTAGATAAGAATATTATCTAGATATACTATGCAGAAGTTATCTAAGAGCCTATACAGCACCTTATTAATATATCGCTAGAAGGTTACAGGGCTATTATAGAGGCTAAAGGGCAGCACTTAGTACTTATAGTTACTATAGCGTATATAGAACATAGTTAGATTCTCTACCTTCTTATTAAGTTAAATGCGGTAGAAAGCTTATTAGATATCTAGCTTAGTAAATACCTTAGCAGAAGCGAGTTAAGTAAAGGTCTTCTAAATAAGTAGAATAGAGTAGGTATCTTTCTTAGTAATTACGTTAAGCTTTTAATAGTTAACGCAGAAGCGCTACCTCCCTCTAGATTTCTTAGTAAATAGTACTAGGGAGGCGTATAAGGCATTACTATAAGTAATAAATCCTTATTAGAGGTAATTATTAAGGTAATCCTTTATAAGCTATAGTTACTTAAGAGATATACTATAAAGCGGGCTAGATATTAGCATATTCTCTAATATTAGCTTAATATTATAATTAACGCTATTATAATGTAGAAGCAGCACGTCTAAGTCCCTCTTTAAGAAATAGGCGAGGGTCGCGCTAGCGTAGCCTAGAAAGGGTAGCTTCTCTGCAATAAGCTAACAAAGTTCTTCTTCTAGGTTAGGTATATCTAGAAGGCCTTACTTATCCTTATAATTCTAAATAAGCTTATCTATCTTATAGATGCTAATATAACCTAGTATAGTATTCTTTTTCTAGGCATATATTATAAAGGCGGCAGCTCTAATTTTATTAATCTCTAGGCCTAATTTAGTAAAGTCTTCGCGCGTAGCTAGTTAAGAGTAATAGGGCTACTTAATTAACTCTAGCGTCTTCTATAGATAAATCTATTTATTTATTTTTATAAGAGTAAGGCGTTAAGGTAAGTATTAAGGTAGCCTATAGCTGCGCTACAGAGTAGCTCTATCTATTTACTTATCTTATTAATTAGTATTAGCTTAGTGCAAGGGGTTAGTTATTAGAAGGCCTTATATTAGTATAATAATATTACGCTTATAGTTAATACGTGCGTTATTTAGCTACTAAAGCGTCTATTACTTATAGTTAATCTAGACGTTAGCGTTCTCTAAGAGCTTATAACTAATAATAAGGTTATAGCAGCTAGTATAATAAAAGATAAAGTAGGTAGGTATATAGTAACTATTAATTACTAGGTTAGCTTAGATATACTTATTAACTTATCTATTTAGTTAGCTGTTATAGCCTGCGAGAGGAATTACTTTTATACTATAAACTAGCGCCTTAAGTCCCTTTTTAATTATCTATAGGTGCTTAAGGTAGACTAAAGCGTAGCTGCTATCTCTTATATTAATAAGTCTATTTAGCTTAATAGCTAGCCTATTTATTAAGATGTAGTAGGGTAGAGTAAATTAACTTCTACTAAATAGCTAGTTCCTTATACTAGTAGCTCTAGTAGGTAACTCTAGAAAGAAGACTTCCCCTAAAGTAATACTTTCTTTAACTTATTCTTAGAGGTGTCTCCCTCTATAGCGTTATAGTATACCTTCTTATTATCTGCCTAGTTTAAAGCCTTAATAGCCTTCTAGTTAATAGGAACCTAGTAGTTATAGGTAATATAGCTAGCCTTATAGCAGCAGTAGTAGGTAAGCTAGTTAGCTAGCGTTAAAGTAATAGAACGGGCGGCTAAGGCATGTATAGCTAGAGAAGCAGGCTATAGTAGTAAAGGCACGTCCTTATAAGGTTTAATAGGTATAATAGTAGTTTTCTTACGTTTAGTGTATACTATAACTTAATTATCTATAATAGCTATCTTATAAGCTAGGTCGCGAGCGATGCTAATAAACTTATTATAGTTATTCTTAAGATAATAGATATTATAGCTTATATCTATATAGAGCTAGTTAGTAAGCTTCTTATAAAATTTCTTAACTTATTAGTTAGCTAGAAGCTTATACTAGGTAGTAAGGTAAAAGAACTTAGCCTAGAAGCTAGTAAACTTAGCAGTAGTACATAGGTAAAGTTAGCTAAAGAATTAATAAGCGTTCTTCTTCTTATATAAGTTACTAAAGGCCTACTTAAGAGTATCTATAAGAAATTTACTATTAATAGTATTACTAGCTTTATAAAAGGCCCTAATTAGCGTCTTAAGCTAATCTTAGGCGGGGTTTTCTATTTAGGTAGTAATATAGGCTATAATGTATTCTTATATATCCTATAGGTCTACTTTAATAAACTAATTACTATTTAACTATAGCTTATTTTCTATATAGGTTCTCTAGTAGTTAAACGTTATAGTAGTCTTACTATCTAAGAGTAGTAGTAAATCTAGAAACTTAACTAATTACTAATTAATAGGTTAGATGCCTAGATAAGTAGTAGGTCTAAAGGGTAAAAGGTAGAGAAGGTATAAGTTATCTAGCTTACTTAGCTTAGAGTTAGGAGGGCTAGTAGTAATAAAGCTGTCCTAATTACGTAGCGTCTATAGTAAGACTTAGAAGTAGGTAGTATAGCGTTAAGTAGTAGGTAGTAGTTATATAGCTATAGTTACTACTTTCTTAGTTATAGCTTTAAGGGCTTATATCTTGCCTTAGGCTACCTTTAGCCTCTAATACTCCTAAAAAAGAGTATTATATAGCTTCTCGCTCTTAGCTAGAGTATTAGCTGCGAGTTAGTAGTATATATATAGTTATTATTACTCTATATAATATAAAAGTAGCTAGTTAGCTAGCTTAGTAGTAATAGCTAATAGGTCGTCCCTAAAGAATTTAATAATAGCTTCTAGGGTAGCTTTAAGTATTTTATTGCCCTTAAATGTTAGTAACTAGAGGGATAAAAGGCCTTCCTTAATAGCTTTCTATATTTAGGCTAGCTTAATTAAGGTATCTTAGTTATAGTTTTTCTTAGTAATTAGGCTGTAGCCTTAAATATTACTCTCTTAGTAAGTAAAGGTTTTTACTAGGTTATAAGCGTCGCCTAGTATAGCCTTTTCTAGTATTAACGCGATAAAGAGGTACCTTAGCGCTATTATCCCTTATTCTATATACTGTAGGTAGAGCAGCTATAGTTAAAGCTATAGGTAGGGTAGCTGTAGTTAAAGCTGCAGGCGGAGCAGCAGTAGTTAAAGCTGCAGGCGAAGTAGCTGTTGTTAGTTCTCTCGCAGAGAGAAGATAAGCAGGCGGTGCTCTTATAGTTAATAGGGGGGGGGGGGGTTTATTTCCTCTCTTATAGAGGGTAGAGCCGTTGTAGCTCTCTTTACGTAAGCGATAGGTGCGTTATTAACTCTTGTCTAGCCTACCGCGTAGGGCTTATAGAACTAGTACTTTTTAATTACTTTTATTCGTTAAGGGGCGGCAGGCTAATTAGCTCTCTAGCTAGCTGCGGCGTGCTATCTTTAAACTGTCTATTAACTTCCTTTAAGCCGCGCTTAGTAGTATTAGGACCTAGTAGTAAGTAACTATACCCTAATAAACTAACGGCTTAGCGTAGTTATATAGTAGGTACTTAGAGGTAGTTATTATTAAATCGTGCGCGCTAGCAGATTAAATAGTTTAACTAGATATTATATTACTATCTTTAGCTAAGTAAGGTTAATCTTAGTATAATATAAGGATAGGCTTAGTCTTCTATATTATAGAGTGTTAATAGGATAAGTTAGCTCTATATTATCCTATACTAAGATAGGAAAGAACTAGGTATAAAGGAGCGACGCGACCTTAGGTAATTTCTAGAGCAGAATAACCTTCTTACTAAGGGCGCTAGGCTAGGGGCTCTCGCGAAGTTGTCTCGCTATTATATAACCTATAGCTAGCTTAAGGGGCCTTAAGCAAGGCCTTAAGCAGGGCTGTTATACTAGGGAGCTGGCGTGCTTAGTTCTCTAGCGTTTCCTTCCTTCTTTTCCTTAGCGCTAGCTTAGTAGCTAGTTAAAGAACGTGTATAGAGTGCTAATAGATATAGTTACGTAGTTATAGTAACGTTCTTATTAGAGGTACGTCTAGCATCTATACTATATTAGTTCTATATGTTCTAGCGCGGGATATAAAGAAACGAGGGGCCTACTAATTCTATTAATCTTCTATATAATTAAGTAGGTGAGTACTGCTATTCTTATAGTTCTGTTTTATATACTCCTATTTATTAAAATTCTCTAACTACTAGAGATAGTGCTTAGGAGGAAGCTCCTTGTTATAGAAAAGTAATGCTTTATTATCCTTACTATTCTTATTATTCTTATTCTTCTTTTTAGTAAATGCATTAACGTCTGTTATATCTATATCTAACTCTATATTATTATCTATATTAAAATTAGACCTAGCATAATTACTCTTATAAGAGGAACTTTTAGATTTAGAAGAAGAACCCTTAACTAGAGAGCGTTATTGCATGTTATAGTAGTCTGTAGACAAGGTATAGCAATTAGAGATAGAGCGTCTAGGAGTATTGCGTCTAAGGCAGGGCGTTTAAGGTAAAGCGTAAAGGGAAAGAGGTACTAGAAGAGGATTCTAGCTTAGATAATAAATGCAGTTAAGACGTAGGCTGTAAAGAGAGAGAAGGTAAAAGAATAAAAAGAGGTAGTAGTTCTAGTTTATAATACTATAGAGGACGAGTAAGGGACCTTAAGTAGCCTGCTAGTCTGTGTAGCCTATATTTTAGTTAGCATTATAAGTAGTAAGGAATAGAATAAAATAAGGAACCGCAGGTAGTGCCGCCGTTATTCTTTTCTTTAGGAACCTAAAACTAGGTCCCTATTAAAAGTGTTATAGGGTAAGGCGCTAGCCTAAGGTAAAAAAGCTAAAGAGCTTATACGCTTAAGCCCCTGCACGGGCAGCTAGAGGGGTTTTGCAGCAAATCCGCCTCTAAAAACAGCGTTACGTACTGCTAGAATTAGCCGCCTAAATGCTGTTAAATTATTTAAGGTAGTAACCTATAGTAAACTTATAATAATACCTACGCTGCTATACTAGCTATAAGGACTTTTAAGGTAATAATTACTTTTACTAATTAATTTAATCTAGAGCTTATATAGTATAACGCTCTAAATACCTTTCTTAATGCTAAATTAAATAGAAAGCTCTATATTTATATACTAGATAGATTCTAGTACTAAGATAGCTAGCTGCTATAGATACTACGCACGCTATATAGGCTTAAGAAAGCTCTATAGCTATAGTTTAAAGAGCTAAGTTATATACTATAATTACTAGAAATAACGTAGGTATTAGGTTTCTTATACCTATATATAAATAGGTAGCTAATTTTATTTATCTATATTAATAATATTATAATAGCTTTTTACTAATTAAATTGCTATCTATACTTATAACGGCCTTACTTAAGGCCTTGCTTAAGGCCCCTTAAGCTAGCTATAGGTTATATAATAGTAAGACAACTTCGCGAGAGCCTCTAGCCTAGCGCCCTTAGTAAGAAGGTTATTCCGCTCTAGGAATTACCTAAGGTCGCGTTACTCCTTTATACCTAGTTCTTTCCTATCTTAGTGTAGGATAAAATAAAGCTAACTTATCCTATTAACACTCTATAATGCAGAAGACTAAGCCTATTCTTATATTATACTAAGATTAATCTTACTTAGCTAAAGATAGTAAAATAATATCTAGTTAAACTGTTTAATCTGCTAGCACGTACGATTTAATAATAACTACCTCTAAGTACCTACTGTATAACTACGCTAAGCTGTTAGTTTATTAGGGTATAGTTACTTACTACTAAGTCCTAATACTACTAAGCGCGGCTTAAAGGGAGTTAACAGATGGTTTAAAGATAGCATGCCGCAGCCAGCTAGAGGAGCTAATTAGCCTGCCGCCCTTACTTAACGAATAATTATAATTAAAAAGTACTAGTTTTATAAGCCCTACGTAGTAGGCTAGACGAGAGTTAATAACGCACCTACCGCGAAGACGCGAAGAGAGCTATAAGAGCTCTACACTTAGAGAGAGGAAACACCCCCTCCTCCCCCCCCCCCTTTTATTAACTATAAGAGCACCGCCTGCTTATCTTCTCCCTGCGAGAGAACTAATAACAGCTGCTCCGCCTGTAGCTTTAACTACAGCTGCCCTACCTATAGCTTTAACTATAGCTGCTCTACCTGCAGTATATAGAATAAGGGATAATAGCGCTAAGGTACCCCTTTATCGCGTTAATACTAGAAAAGGCTATACTAGGCGACGCTTATAACCTAGTAAAAACCTTTACTTATTAAGAGAGTAATGTTTAAGGCTATAGCCTAATTACTAAGAAGAACTATAACTAAAATACCTTAATTAAGCTAGCCTAAATATAGGAAGCTATTAAGAAAGGCCTTCTACCCTTCTAGTTACTAATATTTAAGGGTAATAAAATACTTAAAGCTAGCCTAGAAGCTATTAGTAGATTCTTTAAGGATAACCTATTAGCTATTACTACTAAGCTAGCTAACTAGCTACTTTTATATTATATAGAGTAATAATAACTATATATATACTACTAACTCGCAGCTAATACTCTAGCTAAGAGTAAGGAGCTATATAATACTCTCTTTTAGAAGTGTTAGAGGCTAGAGGCAGCCTAAGGCGAGATATAAGCCCTTAAAGCTATAACTAAGGGAGTAGTAACTATAGCTATATAACTACTACCTACTACTTAACGCTATACTACCTACTTCTAAGTCTTACTATAGATACTATATAATTAGAATAGCTTTATTACTGCTAGCCCTCTTAACTCTAAGCTAAGTAAGCTAGATAACTTATACCTCTTCTACCTCTTACTTTTTAGACCTACTACTTATCTAGGTATTTAACCTATTAATTAGTAATTAGTTAAGTTCTTAGATCTACTACTACTCTTAGATAGTAAGACTACTATAATATTTAATTACTAGAGAACCTATATAGAAAATAAGCTATAGTTAAATAGTAATTAGTTTATTAGAGTAGATCTATAGAATATATAAAAACGTATTATAGCCTATATAACTACCTAAATAAAAAACCCTACCTAAGATTAGCTTAAGACGCTAATTAAGGCCCTTTATAAAGCTAGTAATACTATTAATAGTAAATTTCTTATAGATACTCTTAAGCAGGCCTTTAGTAACCTATATAAGAAGAAGAACGCTTATTAATTCTTTAGCTAACTTTGCCTATGTACTACTACTAAGTTTACTAGCTTTTAGGCTAAGTTCTTTTACCTTACTACCTAGTATAAGCTTCTAGCTAACTAATAAGTTAAGAAATTTTATAAGAAGCTTACTAACTAGCTCTATATAGATATAAGCTATAATATCTATTATCTTAAGAATAACTATAATAAGTTTATTAGCATCGCTCGCGACCTAGCTTATAAGATAGCTATTATAGATAATTAAGTTATAGTATACACTAAACGTAAGAAAACTACTATTATACCTATTAAACCTTATAAGGACGTGCCTCTGCTACTGCAGCCTGCTTCTTTAGCTACGCATACCTTAGCCGCCTATCCTATTACTTTAACGCTAGCTAACTAGCTTACCTACTACTACTACTACTATAAGGCTAGCTACGTTACCTGCAACTACTAGGTTTCTATTAACTAGAAGGCTATTAAGGCTTTAAACTAGGTAGATAATAAGAAGGTATACTATAACGCTGCAGAGGAAGATACCTCTAAGAATAAGTTAAGAAAAGTATTACTCTAGAGGAAGTCTTCTTTCTAGAGTTACCTACTAGAGCTACTAGTATAAGGGACTAGCTATTTAATAGAAGTTAATTTACTCTACTCTACCGCATCTTAATAAATAGGCTAGCTATTAAGCTAAATAGCCTTATTAATATAAAAGCTAGTAGCTACGCTTTAGTCTACCTTAAGTACTTATAAATAATTAAGAAGAGACTTAAGGCGCTAGTTTATAGTATAAAAGTAATCCCCCTTATAGGCTATAATAGCTAACTAAATAGATAAGTTAATAAGTATATTTAAGCTAACCTAGTAATTAATAGTTACTATATACCTACTTACTTTATCTTTTATAATACTAGCTACTATAACCTTATTATTAGTTATAAGCTCTTAGAGAACGCTAACGTCTAGGTTAACTATAAGTAATAGACGCTTTAGTAGCTAAATAACGCACGTATTAACTATAAGTATAATATTAATATACTAATATAAGGCCCCCTAATAACTAACCCCTTATACTAAGCTAATACTAATTAATAAGATAAGTAGATAGATGTAGCTACTCTATAGCGCAGCTATAAGCTATCTTAATGCTTACCTTAACGCCTTACCCTTATAAAAATAGAGAGATAGCTTTATCTATAGGAGACGCTAGAGTTAATTAAGTAGCTCTATTACTCTTAACTAGCTACGCGCGAAGACCTTGCTAAATTAGGCCTAGAGATTAATATAATTAGAGCTACCGCCTTTATAATACACGCCTAGAAAAAGGACACTATACTAGGTTATATTAGCATCTATAAGATAGATAAGCTTATTTAGGATTATAAGAATAAGTAAGGCCTTCTAAATCTACCTAACCTAGAAGAGGAACTCTGTTAGCTTATTATAAAGAAGCTACCCTTTCTAGGCTACGCTAGCGCGACCCTTACTTATTTCTTAAAGAGGGACTTAGACATGCTGCCCTTATATCGCAATAGCGTTAATTATAATATTAAGTTAATATTAGAGAATACGCTAATATCTAGCCTACTTTATAGTATATCTCTTAAGTAACTACAGCTTATAAAGGATTACCTTAATAATTACCTCTAATAGAGATTTATTACTTACAGCAACGCCTTATACGCCTTTCTAGTACTATTTACTAAGAAATCTAGAGAGAGGTAGCGCTTTTACGTTAACTATTAAAAGCTTAACGTAATTACTAAAAAAGATGCCTACTCTATTCTACTTATTTAGGAGGCCCTTACTTAACTTACTTATACTAAGGTGTTTACTAAGCTAAATATCTAATAAGCTTTCTACTATATTTAACTTAATAAGAAGGTAGAGAATCTAACTACGTTCTGCATATGCTATAGTAACTATAAGTACTAAGTACTACTCTTTAGCCTCTATAATAGCCCCGTGACCTTCTAGCAATATATTAATAAGGTGCTATATAGGCTCTTAGATAACTTCTATATAGCGTATCTAGATAATATCTTTATCTACTTAGAGGACTTACTATAGTATAAGAAGCACGTTACCTAAGTGCTTAAGTAACTCTATAAGGCTAGCCTTTAAGTAGATATTAAGAAGAGCGAATTTGCGGTTACTAAGATAAAGTTTCTTAGCCTTATTATTAGCATAGAGGGTATATAGAAGGACCCTAAGAAGGTAGCTGCTATGCAAGACTAGCCTATTCCTACTTTAGTAAAGAGCCTCTAATTATTTCTAGGATTCTACAACTTCTACTAAGCCTTTCTAAAGGACTATAGATGTATTATCTAGCTGCTTACTAAGTTACTTAAGAAGGGCGTATAGTATGCTTTTAGCAAGCGCGAGCTTACAGCCTTCTAGTAAGCTAAGAGTCTAATGCTCTCTAATAATGTTTTAGCTTACTACTTACCCTACTACTAGACGCGCATAGAGACTAACGTAAGTAATAGAGTTATTACTAGAGTACTCTCTTAGCTATAAGATAACAGCCTATAGAGACTAGTTACCTTCTACTCTAAGACTATAAGTAGTCTCTAGATAAACTATAATATTTATAATAAGGAGATATTAGCAGTTATCTATAGCCTTAAGAAGTAAAGAGCTTAACTTATTAGCCTATAAACGCCTTAACTATTTAGCGCCCTTACTAACTACTAAGCGCTTAAGTACTTTTTTACTAAGTAAGAGCTTACTCTATAGTAGATACGCTAGGCTATAATAGTAGCTAATTTTAATATAACCCTCTTCTATTATCTAGAAACTACTAACGTAGTAGCTAACGCGTTATTATATAAGTAAAAGAAGCCTAAGACTTAGAAAGATAAGAATAAGGTAGCTTAAACGCGAGCGTTCTTATAAGCTAAGTAACTTAATATTAGCATAGTTTAAGCTACTAATAACTACCTAGCTAAGCTTACTGCCTAGGGCTTATAGAGTTATAGGCTTAAGATTACTATATTAGATACCTTTATAGGCTTACCCCCTATTAATAACCTACATACGATTATTAATCGCATTATTAAGGCTAACTAAAACTATAATAGCCTATAAGCGCTGTAAGAGAAGGCATTAACTAGCACTATATAAAAGCTAAATAAGTAAGGACTACTTCTATACTAAGGCTAATTAGTTATTCTAGCTATCTACTTTCTCTAGATATAGCTAATTTAAGTAGTCTACGCTGCGCAGGTAACTGCTTACCTAGGTAAATAAAAGACAGCTAAGCTGCTTAGAGACTATTACTACTAGCTAAATATAAGTAAGAATATTAATACCTATATCTCTATATATAAGGCCTATTAATAGAGCTATGTCCTCTATAATTAAACCCTAGGATTACTTAAATTACTGCTAATCCCTAACTAAGTATAGTAAGACGTATTAATAGATTTTAAGTCTTTTCTATCTAATAAGAAAGGATTTAATAATGCCTTTATTATAGTAGATTAGTTAAGTAAGCGTTATTTCTTACTATCCTACTATAAGATAACTATAGTAGAATAAGCTGCTAATATATACTACTACTATATCTAGCGCGTTTTTAGTCTGCTAAGATCTATTATCTCTAATTATAGCTCTTAGTTTATCTTAGCATTTATAAATAAACTCTATTAGCTTATAGGTATTAAGTAGAAGCTATTAATAGCTTACTACCTATAGACTAATAGCAATATAGAGATAATAAACTAGTACCTTAACTAGTACCTTAACTAGTAACTACGCCCCTTTATTAACTATTATTAGAATAACTAGTTAGACCTGCTGCTCTGTATAGACTAGGTATAAGCTATCCTACTATATAAAAGTATAAAGTTATTACTATTTAAGATTAAGTTTAGCTACTAGCCTATTTATTACTAGGATTAGAAGGAGTGTATAAAGTCTTTACTAACTACCTATAAATAGATATCTTATAAGAAAGCCTAGAGCTATGCTAAGGTTTAGCACGTGTTACAACCAGTAGGTTGAATAAGCAACAGCGATAATGATTAGTCGCGTACCTGGGCGCTGACGGAAGGTACTGAGACATAAACACCAATCATTATTATGTTACGTAATTAATAGCCGCGCTAAGAACTAGCGATAGCTTTAGTAGGAACTATTATAACTATTAATAGTCCCGCAACTAACTATTAACACTAGAGACGT
The DNA here is from genome assembly GCA_010405425.1 of Lentithecium fluviatile CBS 122367. Lineage (NCBI taxonomy): Eukaryota > Fungi > Ascomycota > Dothideomycetes > Pleosporales > Lentitheciaceae > Lentithecium > Lentithecium fluviatile. Next base: position 292,077 of record MU005598.1, on the reverse strand, counting down.
ATGTATATAGGAACAGCAGGGACCCCTATAGTTCCTAGTGTTTAACTTAGTTAACAATCTATTATTTAGATTCTATTAAGCATTATTAATTTAACAGTTTTATAACTTTAATACTAACTACCCGTTACTTATTTACGTAACTAACAGCCTCCTCCCTGTCGTCGCTCCTGCCCGAGAACCAACTTACCCTTACTAGACTAGCTACCTGTTACGTCCCTACGGGGTAGCTAATCCTATAAGGGTAAGTTAGTTCTCAGGCAGGAGCGACGACAGGGGAGGAGGTTGTTAATTACGTAAGTAAGTAACGGGTAGTTAGTATTAAAGTTATAAAACTGTTAAATTAACAATACTTAATAGAATCTAAATAATAGATTATTAACTAAGTTAAACACTAGGAACTATAAGGGTTCCTGCTGTTCCTATATATACATGTCTCTAGTGTTAATAGTTAGTTGCGGGACTATTAATAGTCGCGATAGTTCCTACCAAAGCTATTGCTAGTCCTTAGCGCGGCTATTAATTACGTAACACGACAATAATTGGTGTTTGTGTCTTAGTACCTCTCGTTAGCGTCTAGGTACGCAACTAATTATTATTCCTGTCGCTTGTTTAACCTACCGGTCGTAACACTACCCTATAGGGACGTAATATATTAAACACCCTTAATATAAGTGACTTTAAAGGTATTACTGCAGTTACTAACCCTAAGAATAAGGCAGCTAAGCTAGACCTATACTATAGAGACTGCAATAAACTTAAAGAATAGATCCTTTAAATTAACCTCTACTTTTATGTCTTAGGACCTAAGATAGAGGGTAAAGAGAAAGTTATCCTTACGGTATTATACTTATAAGGCGAAGTAGCTACCTAGATCTAACTATACCTCTTAAGCTATCTAGCTAAAGAGAATTACAAAGGCGACGCTATTAACTAGATTATTAAAGACTATAAGAACTTTAAGAAAGAACTTAGACAGCTTTTTAGTATTATAAATTAAGTACCTCTTACTAAATAAGCTATATAGTAACTCTAATAGACGCATTCTATTACTAACTACGCTATACACTTTAAGAAATACGCTGTGCAGCTTAACTAGAAAGAAGTACCCTTAATAGTTATATATAAATAAGGCTTAAAACCTAAAATCTATAAAGAGCTACTACGCTCTAGGAACCTTATCGCCTCTCTAAAGGATCTTTATAAAGAATCTATTAGGATTAACGCTAAATAGTATAAGTTATATTAGGAACTACGCTAGTAAGAATAGAAGCTACGCCCTAGCTTTAGAAAGCTACCTAATAGCTACCTAATAAAGCCTTAAACCTTAAGTAATTAACTGTAACGCTACTAACATAATAATTACTGTTATTAGCTAATAGAAGGAATCTAGTATAATAATATAGAGAAAAGGGAGTTAGAAGGACTAGGCTTTTATAAGCCTTACTAGCGCAACTCTAGAGGACCTCTAATAGGATCACAGTTCTAAGAAGTAGAGACGCGCAAATGCTTTATATATAGTAAGCCTAGCCACCTTATAAAGAACTGCTATTCTAGGAATAAAGTTAAGCAACAGCTAAATGTTATAATAAAGAATAACTAGGAAATAGAGGAAGAAGAATAGGACGTAGTTAACGTAATTAAAAGAATTAATCTAGAAATAACGGGACGCCTAGACACTCTAGATAAATAACTATATAAAGACCTAGAAGAACTTAATAATAAAGAAGAACTCTATTACCCTATTTAGCGTACACTAACGCCGCATCTAGATGCAAAGGAACCTTACCTAGGCACGCCTGTAGTATAGGACTTCCTTAAGGAATTTAAGACATAACCGCGTAATAGAGATGCTCTACTATATAGAATCCTAGAGAAACCTAAGCCTATAGAAGAAAATAAAGGAAGACTCCGCGTAGTTACCTAAGAAATAGAAGACACTATAAAGTATAACTATAAGCATTAAAATAAGAAATAGAAGTATAATAATAAATAACTAAACTATTAACTACGCTACTACGTTAATATGCGTAACTCTAAATATAGAAGCATGCACTATACAGTATATGTAGACAACTACTATAAAATATACTATAGAGCTAAGATTAATAGTAGTTACTTCCCTAGGGCTAGGCATTAATGCAAGTAGGAATAGTTTAATTACCCTATAAACAAGTGCGATAAACACCTATAGAATAAACGCAAAGTATAGTACTTTCTATAGAAAACTAACGCGGAAAACACAGCATGCACTCTACTTATAGACGGCATCTGCATCTAGAATAAATAGCAAACCTGCCTAGGAGTAATGTGCAAAAAGCACTACTATAAAAAGAAAAAGAAAGGTTTCTAATTGCATTCTCTAGTATTTGCTATGTAAATTAACTCTAGATATAGTATAAGATATAAGCTACGCAGAGGATAAAGTAATAATAATAATTACTAAGCACCTAAACTTAGACGACAGCCTTTTTTAGACTAAAACTAAGGCGAGAAAACGCCTTCTAAGAATTTAATGCTATAGGTAATAAAGCATTAATAAAACTCGCCGTCTAAGTTAGAGATATTAAGGCTAGAGCTATAATAGACTCTAGGGTATAAGAAAACTATATCTTACCTAATACTGCTAGAAAGGCTAGACTTATAATAAGATAAAAATAATAATTATACCTTCTTTATGTGGGAGACAGGGTACTAATGCCTAAGGCACTAAGAATAGACTATAAGGTTAAAATAATACTTAAGATTAACTAACACTAAGAATAAATTACCTTTAACGTACTAAGATCCTCTAGACACGAAGTAGTACTTAGACTACTATAGTTAAGAAGTTATAACCTATATATTAAATAGAATAAAGAAAAGATATCCTTAACACGCTGTAAATATGCATTATAAGCGGTACCTATACATTAGCTAAGCCTAGTAATAGATAAAAGAGAACTTAATATACTCTCGCGACTAGAAGTTAATAAATATAAGTTAACCTTAGAAGACGCTAGCAGGAACTACTAGGTTAAGAATTATAAGGATATAAGTATTAGCATAGCTTATAATATCCTAAAATAGTATAAGAAATAGGAACATCTATTTTAGGAAAGGGAAGGAAAGGTAAACCTACCTAAGCACTAACCCTAGGATTATATAATTAACCTAGAAGAAGGAAAAGTACTACCCTTTAGACTACTCTACGCGAAAATAGGTAAAGAACTTAAATAGGAATAGGAATTTATAAGAAAAAACCTAGAAAAGGGGTATATTTAAACCTTAAAATTACTAGCAGCTAGCCTATTTACCTTTATATAGAAGAAGGATAGAGAACTATAACTATGCATAGACTATTAGCAGCTTAACGCGATAACTATTAAAAACTAATATCTATTACCTAACGCAGCTAAGCTAAGAGATAGACTTACGAAGGCTACTATCTTTACCTTACTAGATCTTTAAGATAGGTACTACCTTATACAGATAAAAGAAGGAGAAGAATAGAAGATAGTATTTAGGTTAAGACACAGACTTTATAAATACCTAGTTATGCCCTTTAGACTTACTAATTTACTAGCAACATTCTAAGCGCTTATTAATAACATACTATAAGAACACCTTAATATATTTATTATCGCCTATATAGACAATATCCTTATCTTCTCTAAGCGCGACGAGGATTACTAAAGACACGTTAAGGCGGTACTTAGCGCACTAAATAAGGTAAACCTACGCTTAAAACTAGTAAAGTGCAAGTTCTATATACGAGAACTTAAGTACTTAGGTTTTATTATTAGCGCATAAGGTATTAAGATAAGCCTAGATAAAATTAAAGCTATACGCATATAGCTACGACTAAAGATAGTAAAACATATCTAAGAGTTCCTAGAATTCTACGAATTTAATTAGTAGTTTATTAAAAAATACGCAGTAATTACTACACCCCTAACAGAACTTACTAAAAAAAAAATATACTATTCGCGTAGGGAGACGAATAGGAAAAGGCCTTTTAACTCCTATAAATAGCATGCATTACGCTACTAGTACTTATTAACTTTTAAAGTAATAAGCTACTGCGGATAGAGACAGATGTAAGTAACTAAGCCCTTAGAGCTTATACAAAATAAGAAAGAAATAGAAAATAGCACCTAATAGCCTACTATTTAAGGAAACTTATAGATGCGGAAACATAATATAATATCTACAACAAAGAACTATTTATAATTATTAAGGCACTTAAACATTAGCAAATCTACGCACACAGCTATTCTAAGCTTACTATCTTTACTAATTATAAGAACCTTCTAAGGTTTATAATAATAAAAGATCTTACACTAAGATAAGCACGATAGTCTAAAGTACTAGAATAATACAAGTTTAAAATTGTATACACGCTAGGAAAAGAAAACGAACGCGCTAATGCACTAAGCTAACAAAGCGACTTAGCTAGAGATAAAATAATCGCACGCGCCGCTATCCTAATATAAAATAAAGACGAATTACTTAGCCTATTATAGGAACTTAATGTGCTCCTTATAATAGGATAAGAAGTACTAGAAGAATAATAAGAATAAGTTATTAGACAACATTATAACAACCTAATATACAGACACCCTAGTATTATAAGAACTATAGAACTTATCTAACGTAACTACTAGTTTAAAGAGATAAAGTAGAAAGTTATAAACTATATTTAAAAATGCGCAGACTGCTAAAAGAATAAATACAGCACTTACGCACTATACAGAGAAATATAAGCTATCTAGATTCTAAAGAAACCCTAGACTAACATCTCTATAAACTTTGTTACTAGGCTACTAAGTTCTAAGGACCTAGTAACTAACATATTATATAATGCAATACTAGTAATCGTTAACTAATTTACTAAGTACGTAGAAATAATTCTATTCTATAATACTGTTACGTCCCTACGGGGTAGCTAGTCCTATAAGGGTAAGTTAGTTCTCGGGCAAGAGCGACGACAGGGAGGAGGTTGTTAATTACGTAAGTAAGTAACGGGTAGTTAGTATTAAAGTTATAAAACTGTTAAATTAACAATGCTTAATAGAATCTAAACGATAGATTATTAACTAAGTTAAACACTAGGAACTATAGGGGTTCCTGCTGTTCCTATATACACATAGTTCTAGTGTTAATAGTCGGTTGCGGGACTATTAATAGTCGCGATAGTTCCTACTAAAGCTATCGCTAGTCCTTAGCGCGGCTATTAATTACGTGGTATAATAATAAGTGGTGCTTATATTTTAGTACCTTTATTAGCGTCTAGGTACGCGACTAATTATTATTCGTGTTGCTTATTTAACCTACCAGTCGTAACATTATCCCTCCCCTTTATATAATTGTCCTTAATTACCTAATCTTCTGCGGGCTTAGTTTATAAGCGGTTTGCCTTACCTGCCTTATAAGTATTCTATAGTTATTATATCTTCTAATTCTTATAAACGTTAGCTCTGTCTCTTTTACAAAATCCTTACTACTAATACTATTACTAACGTTCCTTATAATAGGTGTTTTTCTAAAAGCTTAAGTTACTATATTATACTAAACTCTTATTTAAAGTGTGCTAAGTGCGTTTACGCGGGAAGGCTGTGCGTTAACATATCTTAGTTATCGCTTAACTAAACTAGAGAGGAATATTAAGCAAAGGTAGATGCGGATAAGAAGCTGTTAGCGGAGGTAATATCTTAGTTATTACAGAATAAGAAGATTCTAGCGTAGGCTAAGAAGCGTGCTATAAAGAAGGCCGTGTGTCTTACGTCTAAGCTTAAGACTAAGGGCGAGGTAGTAAACGTTAAGGTAGACTATCTAACTACTTCTGTTAGTGTAAAGTTTTCGCTAATAATATAGTCTACTTTATTAGCTCTAGACGATATAGTAGCGAGTTATAACGTTATAGATGCTAGTTTATCCTTAGAACCTTCCTAGGGTGCGTTACTTTTATCTATTTCTATTCTAGCTTTATAGTTGCGTTCGTCCTGTGTAGTAGTAGGCGTTAAACCTTAGTCTTACCTCTTTAAGTAGTTGCTAATAGTTTTGTAGGTTAGCTTTAGGTTTCTATATATTTTCTAACTTAGAATAACCCTTCTACTTTACTAGCTATTCCTAGTAGAAGTTATTATCTTAGAAGTCTTATTAGTTTACTTCGCGGTACCTACGTAGTGCTTTAACTTTATACTCGTCGTCTTTATCCTTCTAATAGTAGAACGTTATTTATAATAGTGTCTTAGGGTCTGCAGGTTCTAGGGCGGATACGTAGAATACTAGATAAACTTTTGCATCGCTTAGAAGTTAGAGTTTATAATTTACTAGGCTAATTTACTTAAGAACTAAAAATAATCTAACTTTTACGTAGTCTAGTCCCTTGCTTAGTTATGTTATGCGAAGATTTTTTATAAGCAGATATGCTCTATCCCCCTTCTTTAGCTAAGGTACCGTTTTTCGTTTTTAGTTATTATATTAGATACTTTTTTATTATGCCTTTTGTATGTTTTCCTTTATTTCCTTGTGCGCTTCGTATATATCTTTAGCGTTATTAACTGCTATTTTAGTTTATACTTTTGTTAGTAGGGTCCTTTTAAAAAGATGTAGATATCTTCTATAGTTCGCATAGAACGGTGTTTATCCTGTTGCTTCTAATTTCTTATTATTATATGCTAATTAAGCTATTAGTAGTAGTAATACCTAATTATTTTATAGTTTATTACTGTATATCTTTAGGTATGTTTTTATAGTTCTATTTATTTGTTCTATCTGTCCATTAGTTTGTAGATAATAGGCTGTTAATAGTTTTCTTTTTATCCTAATTATTACTATTAGTGTCGTCTAGTAGTTAGATGTAAACAGTTTATTCTAATTGCTAATAATTGTCCTTAGTATTTCGTAGTGCCTAACTAGTTAGTCTAGGATTATAAATCTAAGCTGTCTTGCGGTGTAGGTATTATAGAATGAAATTATTTCTACGTACTTAGTAAATTAGTTAACGATTACTAGTATTGTATTATATAATATGTTAGTTACTAGGTCCTTAGAACTTAGTAGTCCTATAACAAAGTTTATAGAGATATTAGTCTAGAGTTCTTCTAGAATCTAAATAGCTTGCATTTCTCCGTATAGTGCGTAAGTGCTGTGTTTATTCTTTTAGCAGTCTGCGCATTTTTAAATGTAGTTCGTAACCTTTTACTTTATCCCTTTAAACTAGTAGTTGCGTTAGATAAGTTCTACAGTTCTTATAATACTAGGGTGTCTATACATTAGGTCGTTATAATGTTATCTAATAACTTATTCTTATTATTCTTCTAGTACTTCTTGTCTAATTACGAGGAGTACGTTAAGTTCTCGTAATAGGCTAAGTAATCTATCTTTATTTTATACTAGGATAGCGGCGCGTGCGATTATTTTATCTCTAGCTAAGTCGCTTTATTAGCTTAGTACATTAGCGCGTCCGTTTTCTTTTCCTAGTGTATACACAATTCTAAACTTATACTATCTAAGTACCTTAGACTATTATACTTATCTTAGCGTAAGATCCTTTATTATCGTAAATCTTAGGAGGTTCTTATAATTAGTAAAGATAGTAAGCTCTAAACAGCTATGTGCGTAGATTCGCTAGTATTTAAGTGCCTTAACAATCGTAAATAGTTCTTTATTATAAATGTTATATCGTGTCTTCGCATCCGTAAGCTTCCTTAAATAGTAAGCTATTAGGTGCTATTTTTTATTTCTTTCTTATTTCGCGTAGGCTCTAAGTGCTTAGTTGCTTACGTCTATCTTAATCCGCAATAGTTCGTTACTTTAGAAGTTAACAAGTACTAGTAGCGTAATGCATGCTATTTGTAAGAGTTAGAAAGCCTTTTCCTATTCGTCTCCCTACGTAAACGGTATGTTTTTCTTTATAAGTTCTGTTAGAGGTGTAGTAATTACTACGTATTTTTTAATAAATTACTAATTAAATCCGCAGAATCCTAGGAATTCTTAGATATGCTTTACTATCTTTAGTTATAGCTATATGCGTATAGCTTTAATTTTATCTAGGCTTATCTTAATGCCTTATGCGTTAACGATAAAACCTAAGTACTTAAGTTCTTATACATAGAATTTGCACTTTGCTAGTTTTAAGCGTAGGTTTACCTTATCTAATACGCTAAGTACCGCCTTAACGTGTTCTTAGTACTCTTCGTCGTGCTTAGAGAAGATAAGGATATTATCTATATAGGCGATAACGAATATGTTAAGGTGTTCTTATAGTACGTTATTAATAAGCGCTTAGAATATTATTAGTGCATTAGTAAGTCTAAAAGGTATAACTAGGTATTCGTAAAGTCTGTGTCTTAACCTAAATGCTGTCTTCTATTCTTCTCCTTCTTTTATCTGTATAAGGTGGTACCTATCTTAGAGATCTAGTAAGGTAAAGATAGTAGCCTTCGCAAGTCTATCTCTTAGCTTAGCTGCATTAGGTAATAGATATTAGTATTTAATAGTTATCGCGTTAAGCTGCTAATAATCTATATATAGTTGTAGTTCTCTGTCCTTCTTCTATATAAAGGTAAATAGGCTAGCTGCTAGTAATTTTAAGGTTTAGATATACTTCTTTTCTAGGTTTTTTCTTATAAATTCTTATTTCTATTTAAGTTCTTTACCCGTTTTCGCGTAGAGTAGTCTAAAGGGTGGTACTTTTCCTTCTTCTAGGTTAATTATATAATTCTAGGGTTAGTACTTAGGTAGGTTTACCTTTCCTTCCCTTTCCTAAAACAGGTGTTTCTATTTTTTATACTATTTTAGGATGTTATAAGCTATGCTAGCGCTTATATCCTTACGGTTCTTAACCTAGTAGTTCCTACTAGCGTCTTCTAAGGTTAATTTATATTTATTAACTTCTAGTTACGAGAGTATATTAAGTTCTCTTTTATCTATTATTAGGCTTAGCTAATGCATAGGTACCGCTTATAATATATATTTATAGCGTGTTAAGGATATCTTTCCTTTATCCTATTTAATATATAGGTTATAACTTCTTAACTATAGAAGTCTAAGTACTACTTTGTGTCTAGAGGATCTTAGTATATTAAAGGTAATTTATTCTTAGTGTTAGTTAATCTTAAGTGTCGCTTTAACCTTATAGTCTATTCTTAGCGCCTTAGGCATTAGTGCCCCGTCTTCTATATAAAGGAGGTATAATTATTATTTTTATCTTATTATAAGTCCAGCCTTCCTAGCTATAGTAGGCGAGATATAGTTTTCTTGTGCTCCTAAGTCTATTATAGCTCTAGCCTTAATATCTCTAACTTAGACGGCGAGTTTTATTAATGCCCTATTGCCTATAGTATTAAATTCTTAGAAGGCGTCTTCTTACCTTAGTTCTAGCCTAAAAAAGACTGTTATCTAAGTTTAGGTGCTTAATAGTTTATTATCGTTGCTTCGTCCTCTACGTAGTTCGTACCTTATACTATATCTAGAGTTAATTTACATAGCGAATACCTAAGAATGCAATTAGAAACCTTTCTTTTCCTTTTCGTAGTAATATTTCTTACACATTGCTCCTAGGCAGGTTTGCTATTTATCCTAGATATAGATGCCGTCTATAAGTAGAGTGCATGCTATATTCTCCGCGTTAGTTTTCTATAGGAAGTACTATACTTCGCGCTTATCCTATAGGTATTTATCGCACTCGTTTATAGGGCAATTAAACCATTCCTACTTGCATTAATGTCTAGCTTTAGAGAAGTAACTGCTATTAACCTTAGCTTTATAGTATACTCTATAGTAGTTATCTACACACACTATCTAGTGCATGCCTCTATGTTTAGAGTTACGCATATTAACGTAGTAGCGTAGTTAGTAGTTTAGTTACTTGTTATTATACTTCTATTTCTTATTTTAATACTTATAGTTATACTTTGTAGTGTCTTCTATTTCTTAGGTAACTACGCGAAGTCTTCCTTTGTTTTTCTCTATAGGCTTAGGTTTCTCTAGGATCCTATGTAGTAGAGCATCTCCGTTACGCAGTTATGTCTTAAATTCTTTAAGAAAGTCCTATACTATAGGCGTGCCTAGGTAAGGTTCCTTTACATCTAGATGCGGCGTTAGTGCGCGCTAGATAGGGTAATAGGGTTCTTCTTTATTGTTAAGTTCTTCTAGGTCTTTATATAGTCGTTTATCTAAGGTTTCTAGGCGTTCTATTATTCCTAGGTTAATTCTCCTAATTACGTTAACTATGTCCTATTCTTCTTCCTTTATTTCCTAGTTATTCTTTATTATAATATTTAGCTATTATTTAACTTTGTTCCTAGAACGGCAGTTCTTTATAAGGTGGCTAGGCTTACTATATGCAAAGCATTTATACGTCTCTACTCCTTAGAACTGTAGTTCTATTAGAGGTCCTCTAGAGTTGCGCTAGTAAGGCTTATAAAAGCCTAGTCCTCCTAACTTCCTTTTCTCTATGTTATTATACTAGATTCCTTCTATTAGCTAATAACTATAATTATTATATTAGTAGCGTTGCGGTTAGCTGCCTAAGGCTTAAGGCTTTGTTAGATAGCTGTTAGGTAGCTTCCTAAAGCTAGGGCGTAGCTTCTATCCTTACTAGCGTAGTTCTTAGTATAACTTATACTATTTAGCGTTAATCCTAATAGATTCTTTATAGAGATTCTTTAGAGAGGCGATAAGGTTCCTAGAGCGTAGCAGCTCTTCGCGGATTTTTAGTTTTAAGCCTTATTTATATATAACTATTAAGGGTACTTCCTTCTAGTTAAGCTGTATAGCGTATTTTTTAAAGTGCATAGCGTAGTTAGCGATAGAATGCGTCTGTTAGAGTTGCTGTATAGCTTATTTAGTAAGAGGTACTTAATTAGTGATTCTAAAAAGCTGCCTAAGTTCTTTCTTAAAGTTCTTATAGTCTTTAATAATCTAGTTAATAGCATTGCCTTCGCGATTCTTTTTAGCTAGGTAGCTTAAGAGGTATAGTTAGATTTAGGTAGCTACTTCGCCTCGCAAGTACGATGCTGTAAGGATAACTTTCTCCTTACTCTCTATTTTAGGTTCTAAGACATAAAAGTAGAGGTTAATTTAAAGGATCTATTCTTTAAGTTTGTTGCAGTCTCTATAGTACAGGTCTAGCTTAGCTGCCTTATTCTTAGGGTTAGTAACTGCGGTAATACCTTTAAAGTTACTTATATTAAGGGTGTTTAATATGTTACGTCCCTATAGGGTAGCTAGTCCTATAAGGGTAAGTTAGTTCTTAGGCAAGAGCGATAATAGGAAGGAGGTTGTTAATTACGTAAGTAAGTAACGGGTAGTTAGTATTAAAGTTATAAAACTATTAAATTAATAATGCTTAATAGAATCTAAATAATAGATTGTTAACTAAGTTAAACACTAGGAACTATAGGGGTTTCTGCTGTTCCTATATACACATAGTTCTAGTGTTAATAGTCGGTTGCGGGACTATTAATAGTCGCGATAGTTCCTACCAAAGCTATCGCTAGTCCTTGGCGCGGCTATTAATTACGTGGTACGATAATAAGTAGTGCTTGTGTTTTAGTACCTCCGTTAGCGTCTAGGTACGCGACTAATTATTGTTTATGTCGCTTGTTCGACCTACCGGTCGTAACAAATACCTACACCGCAAGACAGCTTAGATTTATAATCCTAGACTAACTAGTTAGGCATTACAGAATACCTAGAATAATTATTAGCAATTAAGATAAATTATTTATATCTAACTACTAGATAACACTAATAGCAATTATTAGAATAAAAAGGAAACTATTAACAGCTTATTATCTACAAACTAATAGATAAACAGAACAAATAAATAGAACTATAAAAACATACCTAAAGATATACAGTAATAAACTATAAAATAATTAGGTATTACTACTACTAATAGCTTAGCTAGCATACAATAATAAGAAATTAGAAGTAACAGGATGAACACTATTCTACGCGAACTATAGAAGATATCTATATCTCTTTAAAAGAACTCTACTAATAAAGGTATAAACTAAAATAGTAGTTAATAACGCTAAGGACATATACAAAGCGCATAAGGAAATAAAGAAAAACATATAAAAGGCACAACAAAAAAGCATCTAATATAATAACTAAAAACGAAAAACGGCACCTTAGCTAAAGAAGGGGGATAGAGTATATCTGCTTACAAAAAATCTTCGCATAATATAACTAAGCAAGGGACTAGACTACGTAAAAGTTAGACCGTTTTTAGTTCTTAAATAAATTAGCCTAGTAAACTATAGACTCTAACTCCTAAGTAATGCGAAAGTTTACCTAGTATTTTACGTATCCGCCCTAGAACTAGCAGACCCTAGGACACCGTTATAAACAACGTTCTACTATTAGAAGAATAAAGATAACGAGTATAAAGTTAAAGCACTACGCAGGTACTGCAAAGTAAACTAATAAGACTTCTAAGATAGTAACTTCTACTAGAAATAGCTAGTAAAATAGAAAGGTTACCTTAAGTTAAAAAATATATAGAAACCTAAAGCTAACCTGTAAAACTGTTAATAACTACTTAAAGAAGTAAGACTAAGGTTTAACGCCTACTACTACATAGGACGAACGCAACTATAAAGCTAGAATAAAAATAGATAAAAGTAATGCACCTTAGGAAGGTTCTAAGAATAAACTAGTATCTATAACGTTATAGCCCGCTACCGCGTTATCTAAAGCTAATAGAGTAGACTACATTATTAGCGAAAACTCTATACTAATAGAAGCAGCTAAACAGTCCGCCTTAACGTTTACTACCTTACTCTTAGCCTTAAGCTCTAACGTAAGGTATATAGCCTTCTTTATAGCACGCTTCTTAGCTTACGCTAGAATCTTCTTATTCTATAATAACTAGAATATTACCTCCGCTAACAGCTTCTTATTTATATCTACCTTTACTTAATATTCCTCTCTAGTCTAATTAAGTAATAACTAAGATATGTTAACGCACGGCCTTCCTGCGCAAACGCACTTAGTACACTTTAAATAAGAATTTAGCATAATATAGTAACTTAAGTTTTTAGAAAAACACCTATTATAAGGAACGTTAGCAATAGTATTAGTAGTAAGGATTTTATAAAAGAGATAAAGTTAACGTTTATAAGAATTAGAAGATATAACGACCGTAGGATACTTATAAGGCAGGTAGGGCAAACTGCTTATAAACTAACTCTATAGAATATTAGGTAATTAAGGATAATTGCACGAAGGGGGGGGATAATATTACAACTAGTAGGTTAAATAAGCGATAGTAATAATAATTAGTTGCGTACCTAGGCGCTAACGGAAGGTACTAAGACACAAACACTAATTATTATTATGTTACGTAATTAATAGCCGCGCTAAGGACTAGTAATAGCTTTAGTAGGAACTATTATAACTATTAATAGTCCCGCAACTAACTATTAACACTAGAGACGTGTATATATAGGAATAGCAGGGACCCCTATAGTTCCTAGTGTTTAACTTAGTTAATAATCTATTATTTAGATTCTATTAAGCATTGTTAATTTAATAGTTTTATAACTTTAATACTAACTACCTATTACTTACTTACGTAACTAACAGCCTTCTTCCTGTCATCGCTCCTGCCCGAGAACTAACTTACCCTTACTAGACTAGCTACCCCGTAGGGACGTAACAGCACGATGCGGTAAAATTAGCTATAGAAATTACTTAGAAGGGAATTACTTAGGCCTAGAAGTAGTAAGTATAGAAGGTAAATAAGATACGCTGTAAACCTAATTTTAGAGTAAGAGACTAAGTCTACGTTACGCCTAAGGGCTTTATAACTAGCTAGCCTAGCTAAAAGCTTAATTAGCAGACGTATAGACTCTACCCTATTATTATAATAAGGGGCTACTTTTATTACCTTAAGCTACTACTATATATATATATAAACGACGTCTTCTATAGTAATTACCTCTAGAAAGCCGCCTTAGACTCTCTACCTAGCTAGATTAAACCTAAAGAGGAACTAATTAAGGTTAATAGCAACTCTAAGTAGCTAGTAGAGGAGATCCTTAATAGTCGCCTTTATTATAGACGCCTATAGTATAAGGCTTTCTAGGTAGCTTATATTTCTAATTTAACATAGTATAACGCCTAAGGCTTTTTAGGGGCTCTATATAAGGTTAGGAACTATTACTAAGTATACCTAGAGAAAGCTAGTCCGCTAGCACGGTTAGAAGCGTAGCTATAGGCATATAAGAAAAAGGAGCACCTAGAGGTTACTAATAAGGATAATAAGGTAGTAAGTAAGGAGGCATAGTACTAAGAGTAAAGAGGGAGCTAGCTATATAAGACTTAAAAATAAGCCTCCCTTAGAGGGGGATAATATAACGGCCCTACTTAAGGCCTTACTTAAGGCCCCTTAAGCTAGCTATAGGTTATATAATAGCAAGATAACTTCGCGAGAGCCTCTAGCCTAGCGCCCTTAGTAAGAAGGTTATTCTGCTCTAGGAATTACTAAAGGTTACGTCGCTTCTTTATGCCTAGTTCTTCCCTATCTTAGTGTAGGATAAAATAGAGCTAACTTATCCTATTAACACTCTATAATGCGGAAGACCAAGCCCGTCCTTACAATACTATAAGTCTAAATGCGCTTTAGAAGAGCACTATAACCTTAAGCATCTTAGGCTGCTAAGTTAGTTTCTAGAAATCTGCATTATATAAGATATAAGGTCTTATAAACTCTAGTTAATATAAAACGCCTATATTAATAAGGTTACTACTTAGTTTAGTATTAAGCTAATAGGTTAAAGTTATAATATACTAATAATAAAGAACTAGCTTAAACGCTTATTAAAGAAGCTAAATACTATCTATATAAAGCTATATTAGTAGCTTATTAGTTATCTTAGGTACCTTACCTGCTATATATAACTAGACTGCTTTAGGTGCTACGTTATCCTTATATACTACCTTATAAATCTAGAAGAAGCTTATATAAGAGCTGCTTAATAAATATAGCTATATATACTCTTTACTAAGTTTCTAGCCCTATAGGCTAAGGCTTATAATAAGGGCGTCTAGAAGTATATTACTAACGCGGATAATAAGAACTCTATCTTCTTTAGAATATTAAACACTGCCTTTACTAATAAGCCTAATACATACTATAGCTTATAGAGATATGTCTTCTATCTATATAGTATAACTATTAACTAGAAGTTAATAATATAGTAATCTATTGGTAAGTTAATAACTAAGGCTAAGCTACTTACTCTATTACTAGCTAGATTATAGATAGAGGAGTAGACCTAATTCGTTAGAGAGGTATCCTACTTAATAGATAAGACTCTAATACTATAGTGTAATAATTAGCAGACTATTAGTATTGCTACTAAGTAGGAAGATAAGCTAAATACTAAGCTAAAGTATATTAATATCTATTAGCTATAGATATAATAGGAGGTGTAGGCTAGTTAATTAAATGTTAAGTAGGTTAACACTAGTACTATACCCGCTAACGGCATAACTAAGATACTTAGAAGGTAGAAGTATATAGAGTTTCTAAGGCAGTTGCGCCTTATAGATATCTCTGCTTGCCTTAGCTAGATAGTAGAGGTGCAGTATACAGGTTTATAGACCACTCTTCTACTCTCTCTCCTTTATATTTACCTCTCTACTACTTACTGCAAGGTGAGGAGGTGTATAACGGTTATAGCCCTCTATATAGAACGCTGGACGTTTTAAGAAGAGTTCTATATCTAGAGGTTCTAGATAAGAGAAGTACAAAAGCCGCCCCCTTGATTAACTCTAGAGAAATTAATGCAGTTCCTTAAGCTTCCACTATCCGTAACAAGATGACCGCACCTGCACTCAGGTGGTGGCACTGTCCACAAGGGACTAGCGTTATTTGCTGTGTACCTCTATATAAGCTGCTCGTAGCTTGACCAAATACCAATTCAGTTCAATCCTTCAATTCTTCCATGCATACGTTCTGCCCCCAAACCCCAACATTGGATTACTCTGAGATAGCCCTTTCGCTCGACTATCCTGCCCTGCTAGTTTCAGTAAAAGCAACCTCTGCACTTCTAAAACCCCTTCAATCGCGTATGGATCGCGCTTTGAGTTATGGCGGGCTCTCGTCATTGGTTCTCGCGCTTGCCCTTTATCGTTAAAGACCCTGCCTTTGAACTTCTCCGCTCGGTTTGCATGGCGATGCTCTCTAATATATACCCTAATAGGCGTGCCTGGCCTCCAGTCCACTGGCATGATGGCTTATATCTGCCGAAAGGGAATGGAGAGATTAGGTAATTACTTATTGTTGTTATGAAGTGGGGAGTAAGTGTTTTAATTGATTGAGGTCTGACTTAGGGAACCCGACTGACTAACTTATATAGTTTCCAGCAACCCGATCAAGTGACCAGTTCCGACACCTATGGCCCAGACGGGCTATAATTAGCAACGCGACTCGAATCTGAGGGGCCCGTTAGGGACCTGCTGAATTTCGTAGACTCCCGACCCACGAAATACATTTCAATCGTACTATTATGAAATCCGAAGCGGAATGATATCATTTGCGTAGGTACTATAATATCTGTACGAAGCCCTCTAGAACCTCTAACAACTGCCAATTCTCTCCAAATGTATAGCTCTCCTTTTCTGCGTCCTGCGTGTATTCGGTAATAGTGGTCAAAACTGCCTCGCAAAGCTACGGCGAGGGAGGAGGCCCTCCTTTAATTAAGCACCTAACCAGAGAGTCAAGCGTGCGGCTGAGATTAACGCCTTGAGGGTATGCATTAATTATATACGTTAGAAGAGCGGTTATCATTCCCTTAGTAAACGTGGTGTCGTTCCTGTAGACCTGGTGAGCTTGCTCTCCGTTTGGGACTATCACCTACATTCGAGTTTCAAGGCTAGGGTGACAAGCTATTAAAATACCTAATCTAAGGTGAGTGGCTAGCATGCACCATCGTTTCCTGATTTTTTTGTGCTTCTGTAGGCTATCTTGGCGTCGTTTCCATGTGCGCGAATTAACTCGATCTTTTTTGGAGCTATACATATCCTCAAGGATTTTGTCGGTTGCAACGCTAGCCGTGTCTCTGCCACGGGAACGCCGACTTAAGAAGTCTGGGTTACTTCGCGAACCAATGCATAATTGCTCATAGTAATGATAGAAAACGATCCTTGCTCAAGCACTTCACACAGCGAAAACTATTAAATAGCTTTTCGATTATTGTGCCGTCACTGGCTGGGTTCGTTAATAGAGGGCGGTCCCAAAGGCCATTCTGACTCCACCTAAGACGGAAGGATTTAATAAAGCTCCTAGCATCCTCTCGCAGGAAAGTATCACCGAGTCTAATGATCTCTATGATAGTATTGGACTTGAGGGGTTTCTCAGTATGGTCACCATATGTAGATGTTAAGATGGTAAATGCTCTAAGGAAATAAGATTGGGAGCATCTGGACGATAATGGGGTGCTATTTCGCGGCGGACTCTGGATAGATTGGGGAACCAGCGGCATTGAGTCCGAGGCACATTCATTGCTTGGAGAGGGAGATGATAGACCAGCAGTTTGCATGGTATCGTATACGGTTCTGTCTACTGACTTCGTTGCGCTGTTGGCTGGGTTATGGCTTTCAGGCATGATTGCATGTGGCTCTGATGTAGCGTGGATTGGCGTGAGCGTGTTTACATATTCCTGCATCTCTTCGTCGTTATAAGCACTCCTAGTCTCCAAACTTACGGCCGGCTTAACTACGTTGTAGGGGAAAGGATTTTCTAATGTAGTATAGGCGGAGAAGAGGTCTCGGCCACAGAGGTTTTCAGTCGTTGTTAGCTGAGGAGTCAGGTTTGCAGGTGCCGGCGAGCTACTATCGGTAACAGACGCGTTATAAGGCCGCGAATCTTCAGCAGGGCCTGCCGGAGAGAGGCGTTCGCGCTGGGGAGCCTGTAGAATCTCCCGAGGTGACAAGGAGGTTCGATCGAAACTAAGCTTATGTGGTAAGAGTCTTGGGCAAATTACGTCTAGATCTTTGATGTCTGCCACCGCAAGTGCCAACAGGAACGTCTTGCCTAATGAGACAAACTACACAAATTTAGCGAAATCTGCGATATAATAGTTACTGTACCTCGTCTCCTCTGATTCTGGCGCGGGTATAGCTAATGAATTGCTCGTTGGTATTAGCGTCCTATCCAGTGTAAGAAGTCGTCTCGTCTAAGAGGCCGCTACCTATAAGAACAGCGAAAAGGGAACGCATGGTTACGCAGAGCGAGGATGTTGAGAGGTTGCTGTTAGAATTTCATGGACTGGGTCTAGGTTCCCGTTTTTAAGCCTCTGCTAGGTTCCGTTCTGGACACGTGCCATGCACGACAGGGGACTATGCTATATTTAGCGGAGCCTAATTGAGAACATGTGGTTTCTTTTTTGGCATACTGTACATTAGAGCTGGAGGAGCCTGTTTGGGACGCGCATCATGTCTGATAAGGGTTATTGTCAAAGATCACGGTGGCTGTGACATCATTAACGTGTAACAGGAGTGAAGTATGCATGTGACAGGGGGGTTGGTTTCTGGAACTATATATATGAGGCCAGTGGTTGACAGAATTCTGTGCGGATTACAGCGCTTTGCAAAAAGCAGGGTACAGTCGGCGTTTTCGACCGCCGACCTCAGAGAATCTCAAAATTCATTGATTTTGACAAAACTCGACAAAACAGGACACCAACAGCCTAATATTAGCAGGAAAAGGTCTAGTATAGTCAGATCAAGGACTCTCTTTTGAATGCTATAGAAATTAGAAATTTTCGACGAGAAAAGACTATATCCGGCTTTCGGCCGAAGATCGGCCGATCTTGATTATATCCGAGAATCAGTCAACCTACCTCCTGCACCACTGAAACAGCTCCTTTGCTTATAATTTCTATAGCATTTAAAAGAGAGACCTTGATTTGACTATAATAGACCTTTTCCTGCTAATATTAGGCTGTTGGTGTCCTGTTTTGTCACGTTGTCAAAATCTTGAATTTTGAGGTTCCCGAGAGCTAACGCCCGGACTGTACCATGCCGAATCAGGCAACGCCCGTTATCACCCCGCGCCCGTTTTTAGCGATGCCTGCCACCTACTTTATAAAGCTCTACAGCGCAATATAGGTGCTACAGACGCCAGATTTTTTATAGAAGTGAACAAGAGAGCTTAATAATTTAATTAAGAGCAATAGATTATATGCGATAGCGTTGTAGGAGGAGAACTTTGCGGATGCGCGTTTCCTTAGGCACTAAGGGCACTATACTATTAGTGGGCATTATATCTTCTATAATAGCCTTAGAGGCTGTAGTAGGCGCTAGGAGTAATAAAGGCGTTTTTTTATAATCCCTACCACCCTTAGAGGTTTATAGGTCCTGCTGGAGCTGTTTTTCTACCTATTTTTAGATAGAGGCTTCCTTGCGCTTAATTACCTTTGCTTCCTGCTATTAAAGGTGGATTTCTTTAGCTGCTAGCTGTAGTCGCGCGCGCTCCTTCTGTAGAGCCTTTTTCTCCTGCTTCTTCTACTCCTTAAGGCATTGCTCCTCTAACTTTTAAAGCTATAGAGCGTTCTTATTAGCGTCCTTTTATGCCTGCCTCTTACAGGCGTTCTAAACCTTCTTTAGCGACTAAAATATAGCGCTACTATACTAATCCTCTAGCGCTTTAAGTAGTAGAGGTTTGCCACGCTAGCGATGCTTCTTTTTATTAAAAAGAGCCTCTCTTAAACGCTTATTTTTATGCTATAGTATCTGCTTTTAAGCAGAGATTAAGTAAATAGTTTAAGAGAGTTAACGCGTGCAGCAGTTATAGAAATCCTCTACTACATTCTATAGTAAGCGCTTAATTTTTCTTTAATCTAAAGCTATAAGTATTAATAAGCTACTCTTACTTAAGGAGGGCCTTTCTTTAACTTTATTAAATCTCTAAAGGATAATATTAGAGTTAAAAGGCGACAACTCTATAGCTTTAAAAGCACTAAGAATTATTGCTTCTTTAAAGGCTATATTCTACGCACGATAGAAGAGTGTTACGTCCCTACGGGGTAGCTAGTCCTATAAGGGTAAGTTAGTTCTCGGGCAGGAGCGACGACAGGGGAGGAGGTTATTAATTACGTAAGTAAGTAACAGGCAGTTAGTATTAAAGTTATAAAACTATTAAATTAACTATACTTAATAGAATCTAAATAATAGATTATTAACTAAGTTAAATACTAGGAACTGTAAGGGTTCCTGCTATTCCTATATACACATAGTTCTAGTGTTAATAGTTAGGTGCAGGACTATTAATAGTCGCGATAGTTCCTACTAAAGCTATTACTAGTCCTTAGCGCGGCTATTAATTACGTAATATAATAATAATTAGTGTTTGTGTCTTAGTACCTTCGTTAGCGCCTAGGTACGCGACTAATTATTATTCCTGTCGCTTATTTAACCTACTAGTTATAATATTATTCCTCCTCTTTATACAATTATCCTTAATTACCTAACCTTTCGCAGGGTTAGTTTATAAGTAGTTTACCCTACCTGCTTTATAAGTATCCTGTAGTTATTATATCTTTTAATTCTTATAAACGTTAACTTTGTCTCTTTTATAAAATCCTTGCTACTAACACTATCGCTAACGTTCCTTATAATAGGTGTTTTTCTAAAAACTTAAGTTACTACATTATGCTAAATTCTTATTTAAAGTATGCTAAGTGCGTTTGCGCGGGAAAGCCGTGCGTTAATATGTCTTAGTTATTACTTAATTAGACTAGAGAGGAATATTAAGTAAAGGTAGATATAGATAAGAAGCTATTAGTAGAGGTAATATCCTAGTTATTATAGAATAAGAAGATTTTAGCGTAGGCTAAGGAGCGTGCTGTAAAGAAGGCCGTATGCCTTGCGTTTAAGCTTAAGGCTAAGGGTAAGGCAGTAAATATTAAGGTAAACTATCTAGCTGCTTCTATTAGTATAGAGTTTTCGCTAATAATATAGTCTACTCTATTAGCTCTAGATAACGCGGTAGCAGGTTATAACGCTGTAGATATTAATTCGTTCTTAAGGCCTTTCTAGGGTGCGTTATTTTTATCTACCTTTTATTCTAGCTTTATAGTTGCATTCGTCCTATGTAGTAGTAGGCGTTAAACTTTAGTCTTACTTCCTTAAGTAGTTGCTAATAGTTTTATAGGTTAGCTTTAGGTTCCTATATATTTTTTAACTTAAGATAACCCTTCTATTTTACTAGCTATTCTTAGTAGAAGTTGCTGTCTTAGAAGTCTTATTAGTCTACTTTATAGTACCTGCGTAGCGCTTTAACTTCGTACTTATCGTCTTTATCCTTTTAGTAATAGAATGTTGTTTATAGCGGCGTCTTAGGATCTGCTAGTTCTAAGGTAGATACGTAGAATACTAGGTAAACCTTTATATTATTTAGGAGTTAGAGTCTGTAGTTTACTAGGCTAATTTATTTAAGAACTAAAAACGGTCTAACTTTTACGTAGTCTAGTTCCTTACTTAGTTATGTTATGCGAAGATTTTTTATAAGTAGATATACTCTATCCCCCTTCTTTAGCTAAGGTGCCGTTTTTCGTTTTTAGTTATTATATTAGATGCTTCTTTATTGTGCCTTTTGTATGTTTTCCTTTATTTCCTTATATACTTTATATATATCTTTAGCGTTATTAACCGCTGTTTTAGTTTATACTTTTATTAGTAGAGTTCTTTTAAAGAGATATAGATGTCTTCTATAGTTCGCGTAGAACAGTGTTTATTCTATTACTTCTAATTTTTTATTATTATATGCTAGCTAAGCTATTAGTAGTAGTAATACCTAATTATTTTATAGTTTATTACTGTATATCTTTAGGTAGGTTTTTATAGTTCTATTTATTCGTTCTATTTATCTATTAGTCTGTAGATAATAAGCTGTTAATAGTTTTCTTTTCGTCCTAATAATTACTATTAGTGTTATTTAGTAGTTAGATGTAAATAGTTTATCTTAATTACTAATAATTATCCTTAGTATTCTGTAGTACCTAACTAGTTAGTCTAGGATTACGAATCTAAGTTGTCTTGCCGTATAAGTATTATAGAATAGAATTATTTCTGCGTACTTTGTAAATTAATTAATAATTACTAGTATTACATTATATAATGTGTTAGTTACTAGGTCCTTAGAACTTAGTAGTCTAGTAATAAAGTCTATAAAGA
>MU005598.1:246326-269798 GCA_010405425.1 Lentithecium fluviatile CBS 122367 | reverse complement strand
GCAGTCTGCGCATTTTTAAATATAGTTTATAACCTTTTACTTTATCCCTTTAAACTAGTAGTTACGTTAGATAAGTTCTATAGTTCTTATAATGCTAGGGTGTCTGTATATTAGGTTGTTATAATATTATCTAATAACTTATTCTTATTATTCTTCTAGTACTTTTTATCCTATTATAAGGAGCGCATTAAGTTCTTATAATAGGCTAAGTAATTTGTCTTTATTTTATATTAGGATAGCGGCGCGTGCGATTATTTTATCTTTAGCTAAGTCGCTTTGTTAGCTTAGTACATTAGCGCGTCCATTTTCTTTTCCTAGTGTATACACGATTTTAAACTTATACTATCTAAGTACCTTAGACTATCGTGCTTATCTTAGCGTAAGATCTTTTATTATTATAAACCTTAGGAGGTTCTTATAATTAGTAAAGATAGTAAGCTTAGAGCAGCTGTGTGCGTAGATTTGCTAGTGTTTAAGTGCTTTAATAATCGCGAACAGTTCTTTATTATAGATGTTATATTATATTTTCGCATCTGTAAGCTTCCTAGAGTAGTAGGCTATTAGGTGCTATTTTTTATTTCTTTCTTACTTTATATAAGCTCTAAGGGCTTAGTCGCTTGCGTCTGTCTTAATCCGTAGTAGCTTATTACTTTAGAAGTTAATAAGTACTAGTAGTGTAATGCATGCTATTTATAAGAGTTAGAAAGCCTTTTCTTATTTGTCTCCCTATATAAATAGTACATTCTTTTTAGTAAGTTCTGTTAGGGGTGTAGTAATTACTACGTATTTTTTAATAAATTATTAATTAAATCCGCAGAATTCTAGAAACTCTTAGATATGCTTTACTGTCTTTAGTCGTAGCTATATACGTATAGCTTTAATTTTATCTAGGCTTATCTTAATGCCTTATGCGTTAACGACGAAACCTAAGTACTAGAGTTCTTATATATAGAACTTGCACTTTGCTAGTTTTAAGCGTAGGTTTGCCTTATCTAGTGCGCTAAGTACTACCTTAACGTGTCTTTAGTAATCTTTATTATCTTTAGAGAAGATAAGGATATTATCTATATAGGTAATAACAAATATATTAAGGTGTTCTTATAGTACGTTATTAATAAGCGCTTAGAATGTTACTAGTGCATTAGTAAGTCTAAAAGGCATAACTAGGTATTTATAAAGTCTATGTCTTAACCTAAATACTGTCTTCTATTCTCCTTCTTCTTTTATCTATATAAGGTAGTACCTATCTTAGAGATCTAGTAAGGTAAAGATAGTAGCCTTTACGAGTCTGTCTCTTAGCTTAGCTGCGTTAGGTAATAGATATTAGTTTTTAATAGTTATCGCGTTAAGCTGCTAATAATCTATGCATAGTTATAGTTCTCTATTCTTCTTCTATACAAAGGTAAATAGGCTAGCTGCTAGTAATTTTAAGGCTTAAATGTACCCCTTTTCTAGGTTTTTCCTTATAAATTTCTATTCCTATTTAAGTTCTTTTCCTGTTTTCGCGTAGAGTAGTCTAAAGGGTAGTACTTTCCCCTTTTCTAGGTTAATTATATAATCCTAGGGTTAGTGCTTAGGTAGGTTTGCCTTTCCTTTCCTTTCCTAAAATAGATGTTTCTATTTTTTATATTATTTTAGGATATTATAAGCTATGCTAGTGCTTATATCCTTATAGTTCTTAACCTAGTAGTTTCTGCTAGCGTCTTCTAAGGTTAATTCGTGTTTATTAACTTCTAGTTATAAGAGTATGTTAAGTTCTCTTTTATCTATTACTAGACTTAGCTAATGTATAAGTACCGCTTATAATGCATATTTATAGCGTGTTAGAGATATCTTCCCTTTATTCTATTTAATATATAGGTTATAACTTTTTAACTATAGTAATCTAAGTACTACTTCGTGTCTAGAGGATCTTAGTATATTAAAGGTAATTTATTCTTAGTGTTAGTTAATCCTAAGTGTCGCTTTAACCTTATAGTCTATTCTTAGTGCCTTAGGCATTAATGCCCCGTCTCCTATATAAAGGAGGTATAATTATTATTTTTATCTTATTATAAGTCTAGCCTTCCTAGTAGTAATAGGTAAGATATAGTTTTCTTATGCCTCTAAGTCTATTATAGCTCTAGCCTTAATGTCTCTAACTTAGACAGCGAGTTTTATTAATGCCCTGTTACCTATAGCATTAAATTCTTAAAAGGCGTCTTCTCGCCTTAGTTTTAGCCTAAAAAAGGCTGTTATCTAAGTTTAGGTGCTTAGTAGTTATTATTATTACTTTATCCTCTGCGTAGCTTATATCTTATGCTATATTTAGGGTTAATTTATATAGCAAATACTAGAGAATGCATTTAGAAACCTTTCTTTTTCTTTTTATAGTAGTGCTTTTTGCATATTACTCCTAGGCAGGTTTGCTATTTACCCTAGATGCAGATGCTGTCTATAAGCAGAGTGCATGCTATGTTTTCTGCGTTAGTTTTCTATAGGAAGTACTATACTTCGCGTTTATCTTATAGGTGTTTATTACACTTATTTATAGGGTAATTAAACTATTCCTACTTATATTAATGTCTAGCCCTAGGGAAGTAACTACTATTAATCTTAGCTCTATAGTATACCTTATAGTAGTTATCTATATACACTATATAGTATATACTTTTATATTTAGAGTTACGTATATTAACGTAGTAGCGTAGTTAATAGTTTAGTTATTTATTATTATACTTCTATTTCTTATTTTAATACTTATAGTTATACTTTATAGTGTCTTCTATTTCTTAGGTAACTACGCAGAGTCTTCCTTTATTTTCTTCTATAGGCTTAGGTTTCTCTTCTAGGATCCTATGTAGTGGAGCATCTCTATTACGCAGTTATGTCTTAAATTCTTTAAGGAAGTCCTATACTATAGGCGTGCCTAAATAAGGTTCCTTTATATTTAGATGCGGCGTTAGTGCTTGCTAGATAGGGTAATAGGGTTCTTCCTTACTATTAAGTTCTTCTAGATTCTTATATAGTTGTTTATCTAGAGTGTCTAGGCGTTCTATTATTCCTAGATTAATTTACTTAATTACGTTAACTACGTCCTATTCTTCTTCCTCTATTTCCTAGTTATCCTTTATTATAATATTTAGTTATTATTTAACTTTATTCCTAGAATAGCAGTTCTTCGCAAGGTAGCTAGGCTTACTATATATAAAGCATTTGCGCGTCTCTACTCCTTAGAATTATAGTTCTATTAGAGGTTCTCTAGAGTTGCGCTAGTAAGGCTTATAAGAGCCTAGTCCTTCTAACTCCCTTTTCTCTATATTATTATACTAGATTCCTTCTATTAGCTAATAACTATAATTATTATGTTAGTAGCGTTGCAGTTAACTATTTAAGGTTTAAGGCTTTATTAGATAGCTATTAGGTAGCTTCCTAAAGCTAGGGCGTAGCTTTTATTCTTACTAGCGTAGTTCTTAATATAACTTATACTATTTAGTGTTAATCCTAATAGATTCTTTATAGAGATCCTTTAGAGAGGCGATAAGGTTCCTAGAGCGTAGTAGCTCTTCGCAGATTTTTAGTTTTAAGCCTTATTTATATATAACTATTAAGGGTACTTCTTTCTAGTTAAGCTATATAGCGTATTTCTTAAAGTGCATAGCGTAGTTAGCGATAGAATACGTCTATTAGAGTTGCTATATAGCTTATTTAGTAAGAGGTACTTAATTAGCAATTCTAAAAAGCTATCTAAGTTCTTTCTTAAAGTTCTTATAGTCTTTAATAATCTAGTTAATAGCGTTGCCTTCGCGATTCTCCTTAGCTAGGTAGCTTAAGAGATATAGTTAAATCTAGGTAGCTGCTTCGCCTTGCAAGTACGATGCCGCTAGGATAACTTTCTTCTTGCCCTCTATCTTAGGTTCTAAGATATAAAAGTAGAGGTTAATTTAAAAGATCTATTCTTTAAGTTTATTGCGGTCTTTATAGTACAGGTCTAGCTTAGCTACCTTATTCTTAGAGTTAGTAACTACAGTAATACCTTTAAAGTCGCTTATATTAAGGGTGTTTAATATATTACATTCCTATAGGGTAGCTAGTTCTATAAGGGTAAGTTAGTTCTTAGGCAGGAGTAATAATAGGGGAGGAGGTTATTAATTACGTAAGTAAGTAACAGGTAGTTAGTATTAAAGTTATAAAACTGTTAAATTAACTATACTTAATAGAATTTAAATAATAGATTATTAACTAAGTTAAATACTAGGAACTGTAAGGGTTCCTACTGTTCCTATATACATATAGTTCTAGTGTTAATAGTTAGGTGCGGGACTATTAATAGTCGCGATAGTTCCTACTAAAGCTATCGCTAGTCCTTAGCGCGGCTATTAATTACGTGATACGATAATAATTGGTGTTCGTGTCTTAGTACCTTCGTTAGCGCCTAGGTACGCGACCAATCATTGTTCCTGTTGCTTGTTCGACCCACCAGTCGTAATAAAGAGGCGGAAGAAATCTCTTTTAGTAATAGATAAGATGCCCTAGCAGTTATATATAAAGATACTTAGCTTAAAGGAGTAGGCTATAGAGAGAGGCTTAAAAAGACCTATATTAAGTGGTTAAAGCGTATAGGTAGCATATAGGAGGTAGATAGTAAGAAGTATTTAATTCTTATTGTAGTAGTTAATAAAATCTATTAATATATATAAGCTATAGCTATCTAGGATTAAAAGTTAATATAATCTACGCGCCTTTATCTTTATCTCCCTATTAAATATCTTTAACCACGCTAGGCCTAGCTTATTATTAGTCTATCTACTTAGTAATAAGGCGAAGAAGGTTTAGTAGACTATAGAATTAAAATCCTAAAGCTATAAATCTTATATATTTCTAGAAACAGCCTAATAGATAAGGGCAGGCGTAAGGGCAGATTCATTAGCGTAGATACATGCGATAGTTGTTATCTACTTCCTATTACTATCCTGTATTATTTGCTTAATCTCTCCTTAATTATATCGCGCGCGGGAGAACACTCTCTTTATTCTACTAAGCACCCTTATAAGGAAGCCTTTTTTATCTATATTATAGATATTTCGCGGCTTAACGTTATACTAGGTAATCTTATTACGTAGAAGGTTAAAATATAGCTTATATTTAAAGGCAGAGTTAGCTCTATAGCGCTAGGTATTGATGCTAGTCGTCCACCTATTTATAAGCTTAATGTAGTGCCGTGTAAGAAACTAATCTACCTAGCATTTTCTAGGCTCTTTTCTACTAATCTAGTGCGCGAAATTTTATATTATAACCTTTATAGGTAGTAGGCCTCGTATATAGAGCTTATTAATGTAGCTTATAAGTTATTTCTCTTAGGTTTAGTTAAGGAGTCGCATTTTAGAGTTGGCATCTGTGCGCGAGGATTGAACGCCGCGCGCGCGTCTTAATAGGGTATAACGACTAACGCCATACTTTTTCGCAAGCTAAGTGTAATTAGGCTTTTCTTCAGGCTTCAGCGATTCGATTGCTGCAATTGCTTCATCCATATCGTGTGTGGTGGTAGAGATATCGATTTTTGAAGTTTGTGGTGGCTTTTGAAAAAACGGGCGCGGGGTGATGTCGGGCGTTGCCTGATTCGGCATGGTACCCTGCTTTTTGCAAAGCGCTGTAGTCAGCCCCACCAAAAAAATCGAAGGGCTACCAAAATCAAAATGTCTAATTTACAATGCAACATCACCATTTATTGCCTCTAATGGGTCCTCCACCTGATCTAACCAGCTCTGCGCATCTCTGGGGCATATCTGCGATGCGATCTTGTATCTCCTGCATTGTGATTTTGTCCTATTCTTCTTGCAAAGCCTGTTTCAACTCTTCCTCTGAATCAAAGATTCTACGCCGCAAACGTTGCTTGATAATAGCTTAAATACCCTCTATAGGGTTCAAATTAGGGCTCTGAGCAGGGTGGACAATGTTTTGGGTTCCACAGGCCTCTTTATACTCTTGCGCGAGGCCTCTTTTGCGCATACCATGAGAAGGGTCGCTATCCTCTTGCAAAAGCCACGGTTTATCGTTAATGTCGCGCATAGACTTCATAGCTTGACAGTAAATAGGTAAAAGATGGTCCACATAATACTTTTGAGTCATAGCGTTGCCTTTGACTTTGATTTCCACATTGTGAGGTTTCCCAGCTTCCCATTCTTGTACGCGACGATGATATTCTTCTTCAGTTTCAGTTGTTAGACGGCGGCGAGGCTTTGAAGGGTAAGGAGGATGCTTAATCTTATCTTCTTCATCATTATAAAACTCTAATTTGGCTGCTTTCCCCCACTAACTGATCCACGCAGCTATGTGAAACTGAACACCTTTAAGCGGAGGCCTTTCTTTAATATTCTCTAGCAAATCCCGCGTTCCTTGCTCTCTTGTTATTCTGCCTTGAGCTTGAGAAGTCAGGTCGACATGTGCTTCGTCCGTATATACGATATGATTAAAAAACCTGAAGAGAGGAGCATAGAGATAAGTATCTCCATAAGCTGTTTGTTCCTCTTGATTTTTGTCTGATATAGCCTTCTTGATAAACGCGCACTTGTACCGTCTACCTCCTTTAGTAAGCTCCTTTATTTTACGTTGTAATTGGCGCTTTCCAACAGGCAGATTATGGTATGCGATTTGAGCTTCGTAGGGTTGTTTTTGGACAGGATTCTGGGAAGGCGAGCAAAGCATTTTGCACATCGATTTAGTGACTTTTGACGTGCGACCAAGTATCTCAGACCTTGGCCGAAGCCTCCTCTTTGCTTCAGAACCCATATTCATATATTGATCTTTCCATAATTGGCCGCAAGACTCTGAGATTCCGCATTCAGCTGAAATGCGACTTAACGGAATTGATCCTTTACTACTCGTCAAAGCGTTGAAGAATTTGGATTTCCTGCGAGTTGTAGCTTCTCTACCAGCTAAAGGTTCAGGGGATGGAGTGCGAAAAGGATTTAATCGCGTTGGTGGTGCCATGATTGAAGGTTGAAGTGTTTACGAAATCGCGGAAATCGCGTTTTGGTGGGGCTGACTAATTCGCACAGAATTCTGTCAACCACTGTTGAGGCCTCCCGCCTGCTTGCATAATCAATTAACAACACAATTTTATCACTTGCTTCAACACCATCCGTCCTGAGGTGCCCTTTTCGGTCCCTCCACTCTCTCTCCGCATGCCCAACTCCTCGTCTGGCACCGTCGACCCTTCTATAGCCAATCAATAACTTGGCCTTACCGACCTGAGAGCACGTGCAATGTTCTTGGCATAGAACACCGGCATTCGGTAGATCTCTTGAGCCGACAAGGAGTTGCCGACGCTATTCCGGACCAGCCTCTTCTGCCGTCGCGCCTGCGCAGCCTCCATCCACAGTTTCTAAACATCCCTTTTCGCACCACGCATCTTGTTCGATAATTTATGCTCTCTTTGAGACTACTCATCCTACGGGATTCGCATATGCGACGTCGTCCAAGCAACCTAAACACGACATTTCGCACGTCTGCCAACGATGACGGTTTTGTCCAGATCGCAGATCATTCAGTCTGAACCGATTGGCGATGGGTTAGATACCTTCCGCCAGAATTCGAAGTCAAACCACAAGGATCTCAGCGCGTCCCGCGTCTTGATTCCATCTAACCAAGGTAATATCGATGGGCCCTCTGACGTTTTCACATTGAAACCATAGTAGGACTGAAAGATCTTGCTGTCCACCTCATTGTGGAGTTGCAAGCTCTGCCCGTTGCTCGATCGCTCCCATCCGTCGCTGGTCGCGGTACCCTTCGTAGCGATCTTCTACGACTTGAGCTCTCAACTGAGTCTGACGACTTCGACCTCGAACGCATCATACCCTTCCTCAAGGCTGTCCTCAACCATGAACCCGATGAAGTCATCTGGAACAAGGTCTACGACGCCGTCACCGAGTCCACCCCCCCTCCCCGTCCCGCATCATCCTTCCCACAAACGCCATGGCTACGCAACACGAGCAGCTTCGCAAACTCGACCGAACACCGCAAATACGTAGACGACGTGCTAAAGGAGGAGCTAGGGCCCATGTACGTTAGGATTCCTAGTTTCTTCGAAGCCTTCTTTGGCGAAATCGCAGGCCTCGAGCCGGCAGCGCAGGCGGTATTCGAAAGGTGCAAAGCAGGGAATAATCCGCTCTACCGGGAAGAGAGCGGCTGGCAGGGCTGGCCTGAAGAGGCGAAGGAAAGGGATGTCCTGCGTTGGTTCGCAGAGCTTACGCGCCAGTTTTGGGACTTCGCGGAAGAGCATCTGCCCGCCTCCGGGGCTCAACGACGACCGCTAGCACAGCCCCACCAGCCCTTGCAAGGCTCCACGGCCGACCGCAAATTAGATGTCGGCTTTGTGGACGACCTGAGCGCTGGCATGGACGCCAAATGCCACTAGAAGCAGATCCTCGTACCGGGAGAACTCAAGAGCAATCCATCGGCCGACGTAGCCTCCAAAGCATGGCTAGATCTGGGGCGATATGCGAGAGAGGTACTCGCCGCTCAAGACAGTCGTCGCTTCGTCCTTGGCTTTACTCTCTGTGGTTCGCTCATGCGGCTGTGGGAGTTCGACCGGCTTGGGGGTATCGCCTCCACGCAGTTTGATATCAATGAGGACGGGCTACAATTCGTATCAGCGGTGCTCTGATTTCTCTGGCTAAATAAGGAGCAGCTTGGATTCGACCCTTCCATCATTACGGCCGGAGATAGTCGGTACATCGAGATCGAACGAAACAACCGGAGAGAGCGTCTTATCATCGATGAGGTCATGAAACGATCGCCCTGCGTCGCCGGCCGAGCCACAACCTGCTGGAAAGCGCATCGCGAGGGAGACAAATCGCGATCACCCCTTGTTATCAAAGACTCATAGCAGTTTCCGGAACGCGAGGAGGAGGGCGAGCTGCTGCGCGAGGCAACTGGCAAGGGTGTGGTCAATGTCGCGAGATACTATCACCATGAAACGGTCCGCGTGGGCAGCCAAGACGACGACATCCGCGGCAGCGTGCGACGAGGTCTGTTGTTGTTGTTGTTGTTGTTGTTCACGGCGGTGCTGCTGGCTCTGCCACGCACACCAGCGTTGTGTCCTCCTCTTTCACGACCTCTGCCACGGTGGCTGTCACCCCCTGCTTGTTGATTGCCAGAGTTTCCACCTTGAATGTCCTTGTTGTCGCTAGCAGCGTGCTTTTTGGCGGCAAAGGAGGTTGTTTTGACAGGGTCGTCGCGACGAGCTTCGTCATTGATCTCTTGTATCAAAGAGTCAAGTGTGAGGTTGCCCTTGGAGCGCATGTCGCGTCGTATGACTCGTGCGTAATCAGGGTAGGACTCCTCGATCGCGAGGATGAATTGGTATAGTACGCCTTTGTCAGGTAGCTGAAGCTTCATGTCCTTCAACTTGTTGAGTGAGGCACGGAACTTGTCCGTAAATTTGAGCGTGTTTGTGCAGTCCGCGCAGCGGAGCTTGGAGAAATCAGCCCATGCTGTATAGGCCTCATGGAGGCCCTCGCGATAACGTCGAGTGATCTCCTTGTATTGCTCTGCTGCGGTATGGAGGCCTTGGATTGCTTCGTAAACCTCACGGGGAATCGAGGTAAGGAAGGTCATATTGAGAGCTGCGTCGAGCCTGCCCCAATGCTTGATCCTTTCCTGCTTCTCTGCAGACTTGATGATGTGTTCATTGATCGATTGACGATCGTCGTCAAATGCCTTACGCTCGGCCATGAGCTGACGGTGCTCGCCGTTGTGTGGGTCCAATGTTGATACATCGAGGGCCCCAGGCTCGTCAATAATGCCAGTGTAAGATGGATTGGATGGTCGTGTTTTCTCGCCAGTGAGAACCTCTGACGCATCGTGAATCTGCGCGTACAGGGTAATTGCAGCGTCCCATTTCCAGAAGTTCGAGCCAGATGCGTCAAGCTTCGGGACGACTGCTTGTGCGTCGTAAATGCCCATGTTGGGTGTGACGTCGCAGTGAGTTCGTGAGCGGAAGCCTCACCAACGCTGGGCTGCGTCGCTCGTCAATTGAGTGTGGCGAGAGGCAGACGTCTTTTGTTGGTGAGTTGATCCGGGCTCATAACCTGATGAGAAGCATGATTGTGATGTGAACTTGTTGTTATTGTGAGCTATCAGAGCTTGACTATATAGTAGGAACGAGATGAACAGACGCTAGTCCTAAAGAGGTACGCATGTCACTCGTACCTTCGAACAGATCCAGCTTTTAGTAGTTTTAATTCCTCGTAGTTATTGCTGGATTTTTATGCGATTGCTAAGATACGATACTCTTTGACATTGTATCTTGCCCTCTTGATCACTAAAGCAACCCCAGCCCCTGCTAACCAATCATACTGCTAATTGCCCGCCTCCACCTGGAAGCCATCTGAGTCGAACCACTGTAGTAAGTCAGCCTTACTCTGCGCGTTGACTTCCTCCTTTAGGAATTCCGGTTTAGCAGTACGAGTGCTGTAACAGCTTCTCTTTGCAAGGAAATAACAGGTTACGCATATAAAACTTACAACAACAAGCAAAATTATAAAAGACAGACTATATAAGTAACATGCAGGAAAAAGAGTAACCAAAAACGCGAATAACCAACTAGACAGATAATAAACAGCAAAAACAACAAAGACAAAGTAACTTTCCAAGCACTAAAGCACTCATGTAGCAATCAACAGCGCTCCTCAGGATGTCGCCCATTCAACCGTGCCGTTCTGATTATAACGGTAATATCTCCTATGCTCCTCAGACCATTGCCAAGGATTGAACACTTCAGTGCATTCAATGGCAGCCTCCAGTGCTTCCCTCAGTTCCGGCAGTTTGCTCAGCAAGGCCTTCAAGGCTGCGGTCTGTTCTTGGCCACTAAAAGTCAAGCACTTCGCTTGAACCAATCCCAGTAGGACCCTGATATCGCTGAGGTCGGACTGTTCCTTCGGGCTCCCAACTCGCTGGTGCTGGGAGAGGATCTTTTCTCTCAAAAGCCAACGAGGACTGAGGACTGCAACCGTCGCTTGCCCCACATTCAAATTGATGCGGTCATTGTCTGGCCTAGAAAGGTCGTATTGGGGGCGATTGGGCCAATTCTGGAAATCGAATATCTCGACTTCTACAAGCTTTTCGAGACCGTTGTTTCCAGTGATACGTACGGCTGGCACGAATACGCCATATCCGGCATCTTTCTTGACAAAATCCTGAGAATGGTTCGTGTAGAGTATTTGCGAAATACGATCAGCGTCAATCTGTCTAGCTGGATCGGCTTGAATAACCACATCGATATCTTTGGTGCCGCGATACGGCCGGTGGTGCCGGAGGAAGATCAGGGAGCAGCCAGCGCCCCCGATGATACCAAATGTTACGTGATTATGTTGGAGAGACTGCGTAAGGATGCTCACAGCACGTCGAAGTTCTTCGCCGCTGAGGGTATCTGCAGACATTGCCACTAAAGAACGAAATCGTAAGTTTTGGTTGAGCAATGTGAGGATTATCCACCCATCTCGGTAGAGGTAGTGACATACCAAAAATTGGGATTTTCTTAGGAATGGGTCTTGAAATCACCCTCAAAGACGGGAAATGGGCGAAGAAAGCTGGGAGGATGGTGCAGAAGTCTGTTGTTAAATATGAAAGGGCCTTGTTTGGACAGTCTTGCTGATTCTCTTTCGTAGCTGTTGGGCTGGGCTGGGCTGAATTGTGTTCTACTGCTCTAACTGAGGCCATTTTATATTCTTATAACAAACTCCTTCTTCTCAACGCATTGTGAAACAGCGCAGATTATAGCGTTAGTAGATCCAACGCAGGAACTTTTCCGCAGCGCTTAAGATAGAAAACCAGATGACCAAGTGATAAGGTCCTTTCCAGGATTAACGAAACAAGCTGCCTTGAATTAGAATTGCCAAGAGGTCTTCTACTTGCAGCACCTAATGATTTGAGATAATTTTCCGGAGTTACAATCGACCCCCGGCTAGGGCTGGCGCGAAAGGGGCATGTGATGGGTTTGGATACTGTGCCGCACGGAGTGCTTATGTTTCAGGCAGCAAACAAGCAATGGATAGAAAACCATTGGCTAGCACTGTTAGATCATCTACGCGCTGACCCAAAAATTGGTTTATTCACCCCTGTAAGTTCAAACTAGCTTTGTCCTTGACTCCTGAAGAAACAGCGCGCGGCAATCGAACTTGCCCCGCTAGTAGCAGATATGAACACGGTTACCACTGGCAGAATCATTATTGGATTGATCGATTAGAGCGCGGCAGCTCCGCCTGAAGTTAGCGCTATACCCATCTCTAGAGGCTTTCGCAGTGACCCTCCATGTAGGTATCCATTGGAGCATTCATGCAGGGACCCTGGTGGTGATCCTGCCTGCCCTAGTCAAACTCTTTCTTAAGTTTGCGTACATGGTAGCAGAGCATGCTGGCGGCAGCTGAACCATCGCAAAAAAAAAGCCCAATGTTAGCATCGCTCCCTAACGAACCATTAGGTACCAGTGACCTGGAATTATATCTAAACTAAACTGTTATCTCCATACCGTCATCAACGGGGCTTCTTAGCATACTGGTTCGTATGGTATGCGATCCTCTCCATGACGAGCTTGTCAAAAATAAACTGAGCATCTGATAGAAATCCCTATCCTCTACACCCTCAGGCAAGTCGGGACCTCCATGAGGACGGGGATTGTCGATTTTCAGAGGATGCCAATCGGTGGGTGGCCCGGGCGGCGGAAGAGGCGGTTTGGCACTTGATTTCGAGTACTTTGTGTATTTCACGAAGTCAGTATCATTTGACGGCTTCTTGGGACTACATCTAAGAGCATCACGATAGACTTCTGGTGTTCATCGACGGCTACCATCTGATTGGCCATCCCAACGTGGCTCGTGTACGGGCGCTGTTAGCCACGGAGAGATATCTCTGCGTTGTACGCTTCTCTTCTTCTGCATGCTTTCTTTTCTTATATAGGAACACAATGCGAACACGTTAGTTGCCTCTTGCCTATTCCCTTACAAGTTTAGTGCCGGTGTTTGAAAACTCTTTGTGTTCGGAAACTATATCGCCGAGCTTACAACATCGGACCTCGGGAGGTTTTGGGGCGTCGGCGCCTGACAAACGATCCCCTGCGCATTTGAGATCTGATTGGTTGAGCATAGCAGTCTGACGTGGCGTCGCGCTAATGCTTAGAAAAGGCTAGCGGCAGCTCAGGCAGCTAGCTGAGATAAAGCAAGCTGTTTTCCGCTTCCACTTTCGTGTAGCATCTTTACCCTACTCTGCAATAAAACCCACTGTCACGCGGTCTTCATGTGTTCAACTGCCAGGAAACTTAATTACAACCACCTCTAGCGCCAGGCTATAACCCGCATTCAGCTAGTCTTCTACTGCTCGCACTGCTACAATGGCTTTCGAATCTGTCGTTCAGGCGTTGCATCCTGTCAAGGTAGTTGTTTGGGGCGAACAGGCGATAGGCTTTCTCGGAGCGGGGACACTACTCAATGTACGCCTTCTCCTACGCTTGCTAATGATTGTACTAACGAATATAACCCAGAGCTATATGCTGATTCCTTCTGAATCTGATTTCGACCTCGCCGCACAGAAGTTGGTTGAGGCAGGTTTTCGCCCCGCCCTATGGTCGTACGGTATACTCGATCCACACCTCCTTCCAGACGACGAGATAACTCGACGGATTAACCCTATGGAAATCCCTGGATACCGGATGCTGGATGACAATTCCGTGCGGTTCCAATTTCCAGCAGGGTTTTCTGGCCCTGAAAGAGTTGTATTGCTTCGAAGCACGTATGTCTGCCTTACCCCTCCGAACGATCCGTTATCGATGCAGAGATTCCATTGCGACAAGAATTTGTATTATCCCGACAAAGCTCTCCTCCTAGAGAGCTTCATCAGGACTCTCCTCCAGGACTCTCCAGGCTTCTGGCGCGACACGTTGGGGGTTTGGGCTATATCCTATGTGTATGGTATACTGATGGTTGAAGACACCGTGCTTGATTCTTGCGACGAAGAAAGTGTCAGGTTATGGTTCAACGAAAAGATTCGCCGGGGAAAGGGTGGTCTAGACAGAACTACAGTCTCCAAGAGAGTGGGTAAAGGACAAGCCCTTACTAAGTAAACCAAAGGCCTTAGAATTTAGCTAATCTATATCATCTATACCCGCTAGCTCTTACCTAATGCTCTTCTCTAATGTTATATATTGTGAGGACTATAGGCAGGAAGGCTACCTAACTGACCGTCATCTTCTAACTAAGAGGCCGACTCCGCTAAGGATTGCGAGAGATGATGGGATTCTAAGCCTTGCGAAAGCCCGGAGCCTTGCAGGAGTGGTGGGACACCAAAATCTAACTCAGGGGGCAAATGATCAACAGCTAAGCAGAGTCTTTTAAAGTGAGTTAGCATCCACGCATCATAAACATTCTTCGTGAATTTGTGCGCCGTCCATTTCTCATTCCCCTCTAGAGCCGTGAAGCTGAACTCATGGATCAGGTGGCAGTAGAAGGTAATTTTGGCCCCATCAATCACAGCGTAGTGACCGTAGATCCGGATTGACCGATGATCGTGCGAGACGGAGAAGGCGAGGATTTCCGATGGATCTCCTTCTCGCGCTTGACGAGCCGGAAAAGCTCGACGACGGCCCTTACTGCGAGCGTCATGCTGTGCGCATTCTGTCGGTCGGCGATGTCGAGCGCCACAGCGCCACACTTGACTTCACAGGTGAGGAACGGGAAGTACATATAGTACGTGGCCATGAAGAAGGACTCGAATCAGCGAAAGTGTTCATTCCAGAAGCTTCACGCTGATTCGGTGCACGAGCCACAGGCCGTGCGACCCTAATATCCGTGCCAAGGCTTTGCTGACATCAGCAAAGTGGGCTGCGCCCACACTCGTCGCAGGCGAGTGCCAGCACTTAATACGATATTTGTCCGTACACAGCAGCAGCGTTGCGGTTTGGATACTACAAAGGGAGGATAGGCGGGAAGTGCGACGCCAAGAGGGCGGATAGCGGCTCTATAACCGTAAGAGAAGCGAGAGGAGCGTAGGTCAGTGAATAAGCGGGGAGCATGTTCAAATGCCTAAAATCAACCTGAGGTGGGCATGAAGCGTTTGGAATAGGCGCGAGGAGTGCTTCGTGGAGGGGGAGGGGGAGGGGAGGGAAGATAGAGGGAACGAAAGAGTGCGCGCGAAGGAGAGTGGACGTCGCGGGTCAAGGCCCTCTTATGTGTGTATATATGGACTGCCTGGGAGGGGCGGAGCTCGAGGGTGCCAGAAACGGCCGCCCAACAGAGAGCGTGCCGTGCCACCGCGCGATGGGCGACCACAGTGCCTGGAAGCGCGCAGGCACGTCTGGACATGGCTCATCTTCGCAGGCTCTCGGGCGCCAGAGTGAGCAGGCGGATCTAGGGAGGAACGACGCCATATTGGATGAAGGAAGAGAGGGCATGGATAGGCAGCACCAGGGTCAGTCGACTGCGGTGTGGGCGTTGGAGGGGAGAGTTGGTGCTAGCTCCATCGTCACTAAGACCATCGCTAACGTAGGGCGAGGGCCACGGCCCACGACGCGGAAGCCCAGAAACGATACATGACATAAGCAGGTTTTAGATACGGGCGGTCAGGACTCGAGGGGGTCGGCACGGGAGAACCACGAACGCCGACCAGGGCTTGGCGGGCAGCGCAAACGCCCGCCGTGGAGACTTTCCTTCAACCCCATCATGGCCCCTTCTAAAAGAGGCTGCCGATCGCGAGCAAAACTGCACAAGAGAGGAACGCCAACGAGCCACGGGCGTAATCAAAAAACTCAGGTACACCGTCGACCTCTCCTAAGACGGGAAGGCGCACTCGCTGGCCCAAAATAACCCCGACGCGCCAGACCCTGATGCAGCAAAAGCGCGACCAAGCGCAGCCTCAGCCTTGGCCGCGATCTGTGCTCCAGGACGTGTGCCACAGCTGATGGGGCTGAGATATTGGGCGCTTTCCCTTCATCATGGGCAAGTCTCTCGTTTGCGGTCTGACTGCGCCTCTCTCACACTCCTTTGATACTTGAAACCTGCTGTTTGTTGCCGTTGCGTGAAGGGTGAGCCATCTGTGAATTGGAGGAGGGAATTCCGACACAATCTGACGCACTATTAGATTGACATTGGCGTGGATTGTTGTTGCGCCGTCTGTCAGCTGGCTGAAGCTGTGTTTACTCGACCTCCTGCGATACTTCACCTTGGTACAGCCTCGAGGCCGTCCTTCTTTTCTCCCTCGAGCGACGAGCATTGCGATAGCCCAGCGCGGGCCTACGGCACCCCACAATGCGGGTCAACGTCTCCTACGTTCAGAGATGCAAGGCCACGGCACACGTAGTCCAGGTGCTGCTCACCTTCATAGCGGGGTGTTTGACGCTGGCCATCATGACTAAAGATGGGCCGACGGGGGGTGCGACCAAGTTCTACTTCGCGCTGGTATGTTGTCACGGACGTTGTAGGTAGTGGGAGTAGGAGAGCAAGGCTGACCACCCAATTGTAGTGTTTCCTCACCGCTCCCGCCATCATCTACCTCGTCATGGTGCCCATGTGGAGTCGAGCCGAGCGATTCGCGAACGTGTATGCCTTTGTTGCCATCGATGCGCTGTTTACATGTACGACCCACAGTAACCCCACCGACTTCGAATATTTACATACATGGAGAATGGGTTGCTGACGCGGCATGGCCAACAGTACTCTGGTTCTCGGCTTTCATTGCGGTTGCAATGTGGAATGCAAAGGGCATAAAAGAGGGTGCCGAAGAGCAGAAGAAAATCCGCAACTGCGACGCCTTCAAGTTTGGATCTGTGGGCAAGTGCAGGCTCAGCCGGGTCACCGTGGGTTTCGGTGCCATGATATTGTATGCCCTCCAGTGCCTTACCGGGCAACATTCTCCCGTGCTGACAAGCTTCGTCGACAGTATTGCCTTCTTCATCACCGCCGCCATCTCAGGCTACTACCTCCGCACCTTTCTCAAAACCGGCAACCTGCCCTATGAGTCCAACAAGCAGAATCCGCACCACGCGACTGGCGACATGGGCAAGGACAATGCCTGGTCAACCGAGATTGAGCCCCACCGCAACTCTCATGACAGCGACGACGACGATCGCCGCACCG
The DNA here is from genome assembly GCA_010405425.1 of Lentithecium fluviatile CBS 122367. Lineage (NCBI taxonomy): Eukaryota > Fungi > Ascomycota > Dothideomycetes > Pleosporales > Lentitheciaceae > Lentithecium > Lentithecium fluviatile. The sequence goes on along the minus strand of MU005598.1, from coordinate 252,696 downwards.
AGCACGGCGGAAACCAGCAGGAAGACGAGTACGCGCTGCTGCACTCTACCGAAACGGATGAGGGGAGGCATCCCGGCCGGCCGCTGAGCTGGGGCGAGGATAACAGACGGCATACGGGGTATGCGGCGTATGACGATGGGCATAATGCGCTGAGTCCGGGGGGCTATGAGGAGTATAGGAGGGATGCTGGGGCTGCGGGGCTGCAGCACCAGAGGAGCGAGAGTTCGTTTGGTGGGCAGGGGTATAGTTTTAGCGGAGGCCCTGGGGCACGGTAAATGTGCGCGTGTAGGATTGGTGTCTTGGTCCCGACTCTGGTCCGAGGGAACGGGCTGGGAACCAAGATGTGGAGACCGACCCGTGCTTCAGTTTCTGATATCCCATTGTTCTTTTTTGAGTGTGCTGCGCGTCAACCTTGAGTACCGAGAGCACGGTGGAGTTTGGGTCTTTTACATATAGCATTATCTGCGTCTTTAGCGATTCGACTTCTGGAAATCACAAATTAGATTCTTGTATCGTCCGTGTCTAGTTAATGATCCTGTGACTTCTGGTAGTACAGCCATCATCGTGCTCCGTTTACATTGTGGTGTGCACTGTACCAGAAGGCCACTTCTATCGTCAGTTTTACGTATAATGGCTCGCTCTCTGGCATCTAGACATGACGAGAATTAATACATAGTCCCAACTCCGTAGGATACAGCGGTGCCCAAAGGCTGGGTTCTATGAGCCGCTCGCCTCGCTACGAGTTATACTTGATTTACTCTGGTTCGCAAGATCGACCCAATAAAGCCGTGCTGAAAGCTCTGCTTAGTAGCTAGAGTCTTTTACCCGATGGTGAGGTAGTCGTAAAGCGTACAAGCCACACTGACCTGCAGCAATCAGAACATAGCAGGACAGGACATAGCATTACTTCCGTTCACTGCAGTAAGACTTGGCGCCATCATCATAGAATTGCTAGGCTAGCAACGAGAAACAGGCATCTCTCAAGGAAGCCCCGATGGCGCCTTTTACGGGCTGGTGTCACAGAGATGGAAAGTGTCTACGTCTCTAGGCACTATGTCAAAGCCATAGTCAGTGCTTTGGCCGCCCAACTTTCGTAGGGGTGTTGTCAAGGCGGAATGCTCGTGTGTCTGGGTCGCTGTGACTCTAGCTATGAGTGACAACAAAGAAAAGTCTAGCTCAGCTGCGGCAGTTACTGATTTCCTATCGTCGTCTTAGCTGCTCATGGGGTTATTGGCTGCGTTGCGTCCACTCCTACTGGGAACTACCGAAATTGTTTATCCTCCAAGACGAGGTGTGGAGAGCTGAATCGTAGCCCCCATTGGGTTCCACACACCTAATGTTGGAGGATAGAACCACGCACGTGCTCGCAGTGTTGATGTCCTAACCTCCCCCAAAGAAATTGCCGTAAATGGACAGGAGTTACTTGCCGACGGTTACACCAGCAAAAGTAAGGGCTGGACAGAAAGCGAATGCGATAGCGCCCCAAGCAGAGTCTGAACGCCGACCTCACGAACGCCTACAAACCCGAAATGAGACATACCCTCCACCTTGGGGGTTGAGGAGACGGCGCGCGGGTTCGGTACGAATGGCCTACTACAGGTCATGATCGCCATGCACACACCAGGCTGGAATGACAGCTGATTGGCCAGTATGCTAATGGTCGATGGGGATTGCTGTGTTGGTAGCGGAGCGCGCATTGGCGTGTCCCTCGCAAGATATGCATCATGTGCATCCTACACCGATGTCGAGGGACTTTGAAACCCTGCTAAGATCGAAGGCACCCACACCGCAGATCTCCGGATGGTAGACGCTCAATCTGCGCGATATCCGTCGATAGTCAGGGCGGAGCATGACCATGCTTCGTTCGTGGCCCGTTTACGCTAACGGTCAGTCTCTGAGAAGCGAACCTCGGGCTCAAGGACATGGCTCACCGTGTCTTACCATGCAATGCGAGATCGACAAACAGAGCCGGTTTCCACGCGCCCAATACCAATGACACTAAACTGGCATGTTGATCTCGAGCACTTCCCCAAGCCCCCACAGCTTCTTTAGGCGATGGAGGTGGGATTTCCACGTGGCTATCAGACCACCGGCGCATATATTGTAGGCTATTCCTGCCGCAGCGGGGAGACCGATATCTACAGAGCCTACACAAATGGTTTTTCGAACACTTTCACCATTCGACATTGGCTTCGGCTGTCGGTGTACGGATGAAACGGACCGCAACGATAGAATCAGCAACCGATATCGCAAAAACAAGCTGGGGACGTCGTCGGCGATGCGGATCGGTCCAATTGTTTGGGATAAGCGAGCTTGTCGGGCACCTTCGAGCGAGAGGGAGGCCTACTGGAGGAGCTGTATTACCCACGGCGTTCCTAGGACCGAACAGACTGGCGTATTGAGTAGAGACCTGGCTGAAGTGAGCAAATGGTATCTGCTCCAGAAAAGTAGGCCATACCCAAGTGGAGCAAGCGCCTATCAACGCACTAATTCGCCAGTTCTTCGACAGGTCCCCATGCATCAAGCTAGACGTTGTCCCATTGGCAGCAACAGCGAAGCTGGGCCGCACAAGAGCGAGATCAAATAAGTTCTAGTGGGCGATCGAGGTTGAACGCCAAGTGGTAGATATCTAATCCACCATGGGCTTCGTATTTCGCATTGTCTCACGGAGAAGAGCGGACGCCTTCACGAATGCAAGATGTGTATTATCTTCCGGGAGACGCCATGGAGGGGTCTCCCCATGGCGAATAATGGTACACTCCGGAGAAGGCCATGCTGGCTTCGAAATCGGCACAGAAGTATCACTCTTGTAATTGGCCCGATTCGGACTGAGCTCCGGCATGCCGGGACCGCGTCTCGGTGTACGTCCGAGTCATGGTCACTGGGACAGATCGGTGCAGAGACAAAGGGTCCGCGATCAGAGAAGTCACCGTTTCTTGCCTTTCCTTGCCCAAGAGTCACGTACATAACGGGGCAGATGTGCCCCTCGTGGTCAATGTATCTACTCTTTCGAAACGACGGGTGATTGTGTTGGCAATCGGCCGCAAGGAGGAGTCTGTCTGGTGGAATTGGATAGGACCGGAAACTACCTACGCGTTATTTTCGAATTAGTGAACAAAATCGACAGCCCCTCAATGCTCAGCTGATCAGTATTACAAATACCTCTACTGATATGCCTGAATGATGCTGGTGTTGTTCGGTAATGAAGACGTGGTTGTTACTGTTGTCAAGACGACATACTGACAGTGGTGATAGGACGATTGACCGGCCGAGCTGTCAGAGAATATTGTGTCAAGACAGGCCGAGTGACTCTCCACAGGCTGCCTAAGGGATGTGTTGGTGGGAGGCTTGAGACGAGAAGAACCTGTACACTGCACTTCGGGGCATGGCTGAACCCAAGGGGTTTTCCGAAAGCAGAGCCACTACATACTCTAAAGAGTATCGCCTTGACGTACTGCTAGATATAGCTCGAAACAGAGCGAGTGGCTTTTATGAGGTGCCTTCATCTAGCTAAAAGGCCAACGTAGGCGTTGTGTTCCCCGAAAGCAAGACCGATTCGTGGCTGTAGCTCACAAAAATTGCGATGCGACGAGACCCTCGACGACCGCTCCATGCAATGCCACCTATCTGATAGGTAATACAATTGCCCAGTGCTCGCTGCCAATCGTACACCGAATAGCAGGCAGCTGGGTATTTCGATGGATCGAGGAAACACATTCGCCATAGCCTGTCCAACCAGGAGGAAGCGCACCGCATTGGGAGCCTAGAGTTTTGTGCTCTGTCGTATAAGTGTCAGCCACCTGCCGGTCCGAAACCATTTGGAACTGTCGAATATTTGGGCACTGCTGAGGGCTGAGCGTGCCAGAGCTCACACGAGTTCATTGGGATGGCCTTTTCTTGGGGTGTGTAGCCAAAAAAACGGATACGGACTGGTGATCACTCGGATCGTCCTCCTTGGTGTAAATCGAAGCAAAGAGGGGTTACTGTAATTGCCTGAGCTGAGACAGGCATCTGAGAAGATGGAATCGTCCGGCTCGGTAGTTTGACTCTCAGTTGGATTTGCTCGGATTCAACTGATGAATGAAGCTCCACACCGGGCCGAGGTGTGCGTGTGTACGTGTGCGTTTGCGCGTGAAGAAGAAGCAACACAGCTCGGAGTTTGGTAGACGTAGCAGAAAGTGGGTCAAGAGCGAGTGGCCGGGTCAGCTGACAATTCGAGACACAAATGCATGTCCCCCCGCCCTAACGACTGCGGAAGGCGCCCATGACGTTGTTATGACACGGATATCCTGGAAAGCTTGACGAATAGAAGGATGTGCGTTGACTAGAACTTTCGAGTAAATGTGTCACAGGCGTTTGGTAGAGAAAGCGGGCGCATGTTGCACGGCGGCGCTCGCGTGAGGTCCGACCGGCAGGAAGGCGATGGCGGGACGGGGCCACTGCCGTTGGCGTAGGTGAGCAAGAGAAGGAAAGGGTCCGAGAAAGGTGGATAGCTGCTGTCGCGAAATGGCGACGGTGGTGGTAGTTCCAGGGAGGCTGCTTCGTACATAGTAGTGGCGGGTGGGGCTGAAAGATGGCGGCGTGGGCGGCTAAAGCACACTAGGACTGCCGTAAGCGAGAAGCGAGAAGCGAACCGCGGCAGTCGTACCTTCCCTCACACAGGCTCGACAAACCCATCTGATGCTCCTCCGGATGTGCGACCACAGGACGGTCCCATCCGAACTGCTATCAACCACATCACCAGCCGTCTTGATGCTTCTTCTGTCATCCCTGCTGCCACCCGCTGCTAGTACGCCCCAGCGACACGCTCCCCAATTCCCTCGGGACGGCGTCGACTAATCATCCTTGTCTGCCCGTCGCTGTTTTGTAATCATGCAAATCCAGCGCCGTAGCTCTGCTTCACGGTGCAGAGGCACCATGGGACCCCGCTGTGCTGCTGGACATCTTCGGTGATGTTTCTGCGACACAGCGGCCGAGAGATTTTATTCTGCCCGCCATGACCGCGACCAAGGTGAGCCTCGGAGCAAGCTGCACGCCCTCTCGACCGCATCTGCTTACTGAAGCACGCACAGCGCCCCCGCCCTGATAGCGATATCGCGCCGAACGCCTGCTACAGCCGAATGCCTTCCCGGTTCCGCAACTTGATCCCCTCGGAGCACTTCCCCGCTGACAAGGACCGCTATGTCCTCTATGTTAACTACTGCTGCCCCTGGGCCCACCGCACCATCATTGTCCACGGCTTGAAGGGACTGGAGGACATCGTGCAGCTGGTCGAGGTGGACGCGAAGGACGCGACCTATGGGTGGTATTTCTCTGGTCGCAGGGGCCCTTCGCGAGACCCCATATATGGCGTCAGATGGATCAAAGAGCTGTATCTCAAGGCGGACCCTCAGTACACCGGAAGAGTCACGGTTCCGCTGCTGTGGGACAAGAAGACTGCGACAATTGTCAACAACGAGAGCAGCGAAATCATCCGCATGTTCTTCGACGGCTTCGACCAGTTCCTCTCCCCCGAGCGGCGTGAAGCAAACAAGGGGGTAGCCGCTTTCGTACCACCCCACCTCCGAACTGAGATCGACACGCTCAATGCCTGGGTTTACGACGCCGTCAACAATGGCGTATACAAAGCGGGCTTCGCAAGCTCGCAAGCAGCTTACAACGAGCACGTCACGCGCCTGTTCCAAGCCCTGGACCGGCTGGAGTACCATCTCTCCCAACCAGGGCACTATCCGTATCTCTTCGGTTCCTACATCACCGAGGCCGATATCCGCCTATACACCACCCTCATTCGCTTTGACGTAGCCTACTACCCCTTATTCAAATGCAATCTTAAGATGATTCGCTTGGATTATACGCGTCTCCATGCTTGGCTGCGACGCCTTTATTGGAGTGTAGGATCCGAAACTGGTGGCGGTGTTTTCAAAGGAACCACTCACTTCGATGAGGTGAGTTATCGACGCAGATACAACTAGGAAGAGCGAGTCCTAATATGCCTCCAGATCAAACGCGGATATTCTGCTGTTGTAAACGGAAATAGTGTCATACCCATTGGACCCAATCCGAGCATCATGCCATTATGAGCGTTTGTCAATGGAGTTTGAGGTTGGTTATGGCGCCTATGTTGCGGTAAGGTGATGCTAATCCCTTTGTCTCTCATGTTACGGCCCGGGCTTGGTGTCGGAAGTCACTTCTCTAGATGGCACCAACTGTCGTTTCCAAAGTTTAGGGTTTTTGGTGCACGTTTCTGCGACTGTCCACTTTTGAATAGCCTCTTTTTTAGGTTTCCTTGTTCAAGTGTTGTTTTGGGTGAGACCCGTAAGTGCGTTGTATTGCGTGGTGAAGTTCTTTGCAGTAGTTTTTTTTTTTTTTT
>MU005598.1:166772-246226 GCA_010405425.1 Lentithecium fluviatile CBS 122367 | reverse complement strand
AGGTAGGGAATGGTGGCGTACACCTACTTCCCGGACGCTCCTTCCCTCCCAAGTTCAGAGGGTGCGCAGATGGAGGCGGTCTGGTATGTATGGAGTTGGACGCTTGAGATGATCCACTTTTGTCAAGTATCTGTAGTTCGGATCGATAGCTTCCACATGCAAGCAATATTTACAACACAGAATCGCACTCTACGCCTCCGGTACTACATGGACTTCCCAGTCAGCTCCCGCGCTGCCCTTGATCTTCTCACGCTTCCCTGCATCCCCCAACGGACCCGCTGGGCTCGAGATCTCACTCTTTAGCAAGCCCTTCTTCTCCCCATGCCTTAAATACCCCAAGAAATCCACCGAGGCACCAATATACTCCCTCAACGCAATCCGTCCATTCAACGTCGTCCCGGTCGCAAGCTTCATAATCCATGGTACGATAAGTGGCGCGTCGGTACACGAAGGATGAGCAGAACCACCCAGTGTCATGAACCACCCCATCTTCGTTTTTTCCACCAACTCCCGAACTACGTCGAAATGCCACCCCTGTCCGTAGAACTCGACCTGTTTTTCTGTCCATTCTCCGCTCTGTATGACTAACGTCGGCACTTCGATTTCGTCATTCAGAGGTCCCGACCCTTTGCCTGGATCAAGCGCAATGGCTCCGTTTAGAGGCATTTGCTCGCTAGGTGCATTCTTCAAGGCTTTTAGGGCGCCGGTTGCGCCGTAGGAGTGGCCCGCTACCGTGACGGCGGACATGTTGAGCCGGTCTTTGAAGCCTGGAATTGCCGATTTGGGCGATTCGGGCGATTCGGGCTTGAGGTTCCGGAGCTTGGTGCCGCGGTTCATGTGTTCGAAGAGGCGAATTGTTTCTCGGATTTCCGCTTCGCGGAAATTGAGCTGGGCGATTTTCAGATCGGAGGTATTCATTGGCGGGTCGGTCTCGAGATCATCCAGCGTCATGTGCCACACGGCTCGCTCGCCTCCACCGGGATAGTGCACGATGGTCCCGGGCCCGCTTCCGTCTCTGTGTTCGACGGCTGCGACGATGTAGCCATGACTGGCAATGCTGCCGAGATAGTGTGAATAACTCTGCGACATGCCTGCCATTCCGTGCGTGAACACCACAGCCGGCAACCTCCCCATGCCCGTCTCCAATCTCAGCCCGACCTTGCCCTCCGCTCCCTCATCCCTCAACTCGAGAACCTCCTCCACACTGCTTTCCTCTTTCACTATACCATCCCTACCCATCTCTATGACGACTTTTCCTAGTCCCGCCTCGCTGTCCGTGCTGTTTATAGGGGATAGCACCGGTGCATCCACGACGCCGGGAATGACGGTCTTTGAACCGAACGCCCATAGGAAGAATGTGATGACGGATTGTAGAGGAGGTGAGCGTATGCGCATGAGGCGGGCGTATCCGGTCCCGATGAGTGAGATTGGTTGCGGTAGCCAAGGGCGGGCCCATGGCTGCGAGGGGAGTGTGGAGAGCGCAGAAGGGTAGTAGAGCGTTATGGCTAGGGTGTGCAGCTCAAAAGCCTTCTCCCCTGTCTCTTTCAGCACAGCATCATGCACAAGCCTTCTCTCGACTTCGGTCTCTATGTCCAAGACTCCAACCTCGTAGTCGCCTACATATGGTGGCAGAGGACTTGTTATCGGCGTCAAGCTGAGAGCTAGGAGTATGAAGAGGGCGCTCGCCGAGCCGTAGAAAAGCACGTTTCGCAATCGTCGCGTCATGCTGATTTAGGGACGGGAGAAGAGGACACGCGGGATACAGAGCAAATGAAATAGAAGGGCCTGTGTAAGTACGTCTCGGACGAGGAACGTAGGTAAGAGGTGTGGCACAACGAAAGTTGACTAATGACGTAGGCGTGGTTGCGGTACGGAAGCCCTTGGAGAGGCGCGCTATGCGATTGGTCGAAGAGCGCTTACCAACAATCTGGGTGTGCAACACCGCCAGCAACGTTCCGCCAGACTTCAGATGATCGACTTTCCGGGCGGTGATTGCAGAGGCTGCAAAACTAGACATACATCCGGCCAAAAAGCTTCCTCGGCATCCAGCAGCCGTCCCCACACCTTCTCCGCCCTCTGCACAACACCCTTCTCCAACCCCTCATCGGATCTAATGGCCTGCTGCACGCCATCGTTGAGTATCCCCTCAAGTGTATCGACGAACTTGATGAACTCTTCATTCGTCCAATTGGGAATAAATTCCCTCCTCATCGCACCACCGTCCTCGTCCTTGTCCATATCTTGCTCAGCGCCCTCGGCCTGTTCCTTTGCCCAACTCCACGCCTCAAAGTACACTTTCTCCGTAGCCCAATACAAAACCGCGCCTTCCAGCCACGGTAGTACCTTCTCAGACGACTGACCTGTCGTCAAGCTCGCGAACAGTTCCTCGAACCTCTTCAGCCCTTTAACCTTCGACTCGTTCTTGACAGTCTCTCCATCGTCCTCCGTTAAATCAACATCCAGCCCATACCTCTCCGCCACGCCCATGAAGAAGCGCTCCTCCCTCCTAATATTGACCAGCGCATCGACCAGCCAATCGAGCAACCTCACCTCAACATCTCCCGCGGCTTTGCTGGGTGTTGGTTTAAAGGGCAATTGCAGAATCCGCAGAAGGTGGCCACTGAGGCGGATGTAGCCTAGCATGTAGAGCCGGTCATTGGCGAGCCAATGCGAAATTGTGGGTTTGGAGAGGGTGCCGTGCGCTGCACGGGAGAGGAAGGCGGACTGTGTTGCACGGGCGAATTGGTCCGCGTTGGTTGAGAGGAGGTGGGAGGTTAGGCTCCAAGAGGCCATCTTGTTCGATGTCATGTATCCGTTTGGATGAAACCCTCGTCGGGACAACTTTATCTAGATTGAATGTGGTCAGCCCCGCATCATCACGTGAGTTCGTGTGTGCCTACTTGAGCAGGTGGCGTGTACGCGCCCATTGAGCGTAAAGTCATTTGTTGGGGGTTCTGGAACGGCGCGCGCCGGGTCGCTGACCGGTATGACGTCATGGCCTCTATGATCACTCCCTCCGCGCTTCTACTTTTGCAGCGTCTTTCGATGGTCCTCCCCGCATGCATCTGCTTGCAGCTACGCATTTGCGAAGTCACATCCATGGCCTGCCGTTCGTCACTCCAGCGTTGATCTCTATTACTTCATTTTGAATTCGCCGGCAATCTTCACCGCCTCCATCTAGTTCATCCAAAGCTTGGCAGGTTGCTGGCCTACGTCTCTTTGTACACTGACTCCTTCTGCTCCTGAACGCCAAAGCCGCCAAAGCCCACATGATAAGATGAGCCATAATATACATGCTCACACTAAAGAGAGAGAAAATTCGAATGATCCGATCAGTAGTCCCGAGCACGTTCCGTATCTCGGTTTCGGTGCTTCTCCTCATCTCCACACCCAAAACCCATGCGCACTCGTGGCTTCACCAGAATCGCTCCCAAAGAGACCACGATCTCCGCCCCTCAGCCCAGATAGCCCGGACGGGGTGCGCGTCCCTGATCGTTACAGGTGTATTAGTGATGAGGTTGGTCATAAGGACTTGATAGTCTTTCCACGGCATCCGTACAAAGCTGTCTCGCAGGACTGGTGCTCTGTGGGCCTTTGGATTGTCTTCGTCAAGGTATATAACGCGGTACTCAGAGGTTTCAACATCTAAGCGGAGGTCGATGGGGTCAGTGTCTGCGCCGTGTTGTAGTAATAATTTGTTCCAGTCCCGACGCGCTTGCAGTATGGTGTCGAAGAAATCGGTGCAATCGCGCCAGCGCCTGTCGCGCCACCTGCACATGAAGCCGAACATTGGAGGATAGGCGGCAAGTAGGGATCGGTGTAAAGATCTCATTTGATCCTTTTGAGGCCATCAGAGTCAGCTGAGATTCTTCATCGCTTGAAGGCGTGTAACAAAACTCACCACTGGAGGAGGGTCTCGCGCGATAGCATAAACGAGTCCGTACTTGTACACCATGGCATTCTCTGGCATGTCCTCGTCGGCAAGAACATATGATTGGTTCGGCGATTTTTTTCTCGTAGTTCTTCCGTAACGCCTTAGCTAGCACTATGGAGCTGTTTTTCTGTATTGATTCAATCACAAGACGCAGCAGATACAGGATCAACATGAGATCGACTCCACCGAACACCATTAGCTGGAAGAAGCTGAACTTGGACAACGAATGCAGGATACCGTATACAACTGATGCGTACGCGAATAGGGAATAGGTCATGTTGTCTCGGTTAGTATGCGCAAATCTGATGGAGCCGTTGCTAATACGCGATCGCACACGCCTTGAGGCCGCGATATTCGATGAGGGGGTCAACATTCGACTCAGGAAGGAATCCCCGTAATAGTAATGCGCGGTGCATGTTTCGAATTCATCTACGCCGTTCTGGCCGACGTCCTCGTCTGAGCCGGGCGAGTTGCTTGATTGTGAGCTGTTGTCTGCCTCAGCGTCCGAGTTAGAACCGTCTGGGTAGGATTGATCCAAGTCCGAATCGCCTGAGGGGGGAACAATGCCTCTCCCGGCCAGGAAGAATAATGGGTACTTCCACGTCCTTAGGTTTGCACCAATTGGCTGCGTATGTAATGGCACCCATTATCGCAATGGCCGTAGCGCACACCTCGAGGGGATGTATGGGAAGTCGACGTACTAGGCGTGTAATCACCGACGTGAGCAGCCAGAAGATTTGGAGTATGGCGATAGCTTTGGCTACCCAGTCCGCTTTCGCCTTGTCTTTGATCTCCTCTTTGCTCAGACTAAGGGATGAAATTTGCTCGTGGTCCTCAAAGTAACAGCAATTGACAACGGCCCGCGCTGTGACCGGTTCGTAATCGGCTGTCTCATGCCTGCGCCACCGAACAAGTCCGCCCATGTTGGCGAAGTAGGAATGCGTCAGTGTCCACACATGAGACTTGTGGAATAAAGATCGCCCTCCGACGTATTCCCGGCTTGTTTCTGCCTGGTCTTCCCCGTGGTTACTCTCATCTTCTTCATCAAGCAAGGCCTCCTCCGTTTTATCTGGATCTGCATACTCCTTTTCGTATTTCGTCTTGGAACATAGATTGCAGCAATTGCCATTTCCACCACTGCTTCGGACTCCCCAAAGCCGACAAGAAACGACGCAATTACATAGTCCCACTTCCAACCTCCACCCTCCGCTTGTTTGGTATTTGGGCCCTGCAATCTTCACCCACGCAATTCTTGTGCCGCAACTCCAATCTCTTCATCTCAAGTAGATCTGCCATCGCGTACTGTAAGTCTAAGACGGCTTTCGAGAGAACGACCTCGGGGAAGATAATGGCGATGGCCATCCACTTGACTTTGCGAAAGATCTTGATGGTAGCGGAGTCGGAATAGCTGGGTACGTTGAGGTGGAGAACTGTCCAGGTACAGGTGATGATGGTCGTGAGGCATGACCAAAGGATATTGAAGGACCCGCGTTCGGTTGGATTCTTGCGCCATCCTGCTTGAGGAATTGGTGTCGGTGTCGGTGTCTGACTTGCTATCGTGGCATTTGTTGACTGTGCTTGAGTCAGAATAATAAACTCATACGAAAGGATAAGGATAAAAAGCGCGCCTGTGAGCCTAACGGCCATAGTCACATAAGTGTGCTCTAACTCGAAGACACTGTGCTCGATATTCCAGAACAACTAGTCGGAAGGAGACCTGCTAACTACATATACCGGTAGAAGGCTGTAAAGCGCAGAGCCGCAGGATTGCGCACGGTCCTCAAAGGGGAAATGTTTATTTAACGCCCGCAAGGCTGAGACACTCCGTAACAAGAATAGAAAAGCCCCCAAGAGAGGCGCTTGGCATTGCGAAGCTGGCGGCAGCAGCAACTGCGCATTCGACTCTGACAGGTCGAGGCGGGTCGAAGGAGGATTCGCTTCCATGTTACTCACTCTGTAGCCTGAAGGGTGGGGATGGTTTGCGGGATACCTGCGCCAAGGCTCATAGTATATGCCGTTGGCAGTGCATCACTTGGATCACATACATGCGCGCAGCTGAAAGCTACAATATGCAGAGGGACCTTTACCTAAGTAATAATAACTAGAAGGAGTAGGTATAAGTAATCTATTAAGAGGTTACCCTATAACTAGTATTAGAAGAAAGCTAGCTACTAGTAAACTAGCTACTTAAATAGATATAGGCTTATACTAACGCGTAGCTTATTAATCTTAAAAAGATTAAGAGTGCGCTTCTATTAAGAACTCTTTTTACTTAGCTACTAAATAGTATTATAAGTAGGCTTAGCGTAAGCTTAACTCTTTAGCTTAACTAAATATAAATTCTAATACTCTTACGCTTAAATAGTACGCTACTTAGTTCTTCTAGTTTATATAAAATAAAGAGAGCAGTCTAGAAGTATATATATTACTTAAAGAATAATTAAATAATAAGTATAACTATCTCTACTATTCTAATATATTATAGGCGCCTTAAGTATATAACTATAGAATATATAAATAAGAAGCTTTATATTATACTAATAAAGAAGAAAGTTTTTTAAATTAAGAAGTAACTAGAGAGCGTATAGTATAATACTATATAAAATACTATAGTAAAGAAGAAATAGATCTTAAAGGTTATAGCTAAAATAAGCTAGTATTCTAGTAGTATTTTAGTATAAGCTTAGTAAGAATACTATAGATTAAAGATAGCAGCTCTAATAGCGCAGCGCGTCTAGAGTATATGCTATATACTTACGCGCTTATTAAGTTATAGATTAGATCTAGCTAGACTAATAGTATACTTAATAAGGTATTATTTATTCTTATCTTATATTAGCTATATATATATAGAACTTACTATCTTTAACGCTCTAAGTGCTATATAATAATTTCTTTTATTTATTTACTACTCTAGGCAGCTTTTCTTAGAGTCTTAAAGAGCTAAGAGGTGTGTTATAATAAGCGCCTAGTTTAAGAGGTAGCTTAGAAGCTAACTCTTAAATGCGCTCTAAGATAATTATAAGACTTATAACTTATATACTTACCTCTATATAGTAAGCCTAAGAAAGAGCTATTAGAAGATAATAGATTAGCTTCTTATTACTCTCTAATTATATGTTACGACCGGTGGGTCGAATAAGTGTTAAGAATAATAATTAGTTAAGCAGCTAGGCACTAACGAGAGGTGCCGAGACACGGCTACTAACTATTTATTAAACTACGTAATTAATAGCTACGCTAAGAACTATTAATAGCTTAGGTAGGAACTATTACGACTATTAACAGTTTCGCAGCTAACTATTAGTACCTAAACTACGTGTATATAGAAATAGCAGAAACCCTATATTTTCTAGTATTTAACTTATTTAATAATCTATTATTTAGATTCTTATAAGTATTATTAATTTAATAGTTTTATAACTTTAATACTAACTACTTATTACTTACTTATGTAATTAATAAACCTCTCTTCTATTACTACTTCTACCTAAGAACTAACTTACCCTTATAGGACTAGCTACCCTATAGGAACGTAATATATTAAATACTCTTAATATAAGTAACTTTAAAGGTATCACTATAGTTACTAACTCTAAGAATAAGATAGCTAAGCTAGACCTATACTATAGAGACTATAATAAACTTAAAGAATAGATCCTTTAACTTAAACTCTACTTTTACGTCTTAGAACCTAAAATAAAGAGTAAGAAGAAAGTTATTCTTATAGTATTATACTTATAAGGTAAAGCAGCTACCTAGATCTAACTATATCTATTAAGCTACCTAGCTAAGGAGAATCGCGAAGGTAACGCTATTAACTAGATTATTAAAGACTATAAGAACTTTAAGAAAGAACTTAGGCAGCTTTTTAGTATTACTAACTAAGTACCTCTTACTAAATAAGCTATATAGTAACTCTAGTAAACGCATTCTATTACTAAGTATACTATATACTTTAAGAATTATGCTATATAGCTTAACTAAAAAGAAGTATACCTAATAGTTATATATAAGTAAGGTTTAAAACTAAAAATCTATAAAGAACTACTACGTTTAGGAAACCTTATTACTTCTCTAAAGAATCTTTATAATAAATCTAGTAGGATTAACGCTAAATAGTATAAACTATACTAAGAACTATACTAATAAGAATAAAAGCTACGCCCTAGCTTTAGAAAGCTACCTAATAGCTACCTAATAAATCCTTAAGCCTTAGGCAGTTACTTATAGCGTTACTAATATAATAATTATAGTTATTAGCTAATATAAGGAATCTAGTATAATAACTTAAAGAAAAGGAAAATAAGAGGACTAGGCTTTTATAAGCTATACTAGCGTAACTCTAAAGAACCTCTAATAAGACTATAGTCTTAAGAAGTAGAGATACGTAAATGCTTTATATATAGTAAGCCTAGCCACTTTATAAAGAACTACTATTTTAAGAATAAAGTTAAATAATAGCTAAACGTTATATCTAAAGAAAACTAAGAAGTAGATAAAGAAGAAGAATAGGACGTAGTTAGTAAGATTAAAAGAATTAACTTAGGAACTATAGAATAACTAGACACTTTAGATAAATAACTTTATAAAGATCTAAAAGAACTTAATAATAAAGAAGAACCCTACTATCCTATCTAGAGGGTGCTAATACTACACCTAGATATAAAGGAACCTTACCTAGGCACGCCTATAGTATAGAACTTTCTTAAAGAGTTTAAGATATAACTACGTAATAGAGATACTCTACTATATAGAATCCTAAAAAAGAAACCTAAACCTATAAAAGAAAATAGAGGAAGACTCTACGTAGTTATCTAAGAAATAGAAGACACTATAAAGTATAACTATAAGTATTAAAATAAGAAGTAGAAGTATAATAATAAACTACTAAACTACTAACTACGCTATTATATTAATATATATAACTCTAAATATAAAAGTATAAGCTATATAATATGCGTAGACGACTACTATAAGGTATACTATATAGATAAGATTAATAGAAGCTACTTTCTAGGAGCTAGATATTAATATAAGTAGGAATAGTTTAACTACCCTATAGACGAGTGTAATAAACACCTATAGGATAAGTATAAAGTATAGTACTTTCTATAGAAAACTAACGTAGAAAATACAGTATGCACCCTACTAGTAGACAGCATCTATATCTAGAATAAATAGTAAAACTGCCTAGAAGTAATATGCAAGAAGTATTACTATAAAAAGAAAAAGAATAGTTTTTACTTACACCCCCTAGTATTTACTATATAAATTAACTCTAGATATAGTATAAGATATAAACTATATAGAGAATAAAGTAATAATAACTACTAAGTACCTAAACTTAGATAATAACCTTTTTTAGACTAAAACTAAGGCGAGAAGACGCCTTCTAAGAGTTTAATACTATAGGTAATAGAGTATTAATAAAACTTACTATTTAAGTTAGAAATATTAAAGTAAGAGCTATAATAGACTTAGAGGTATAGGAAAATTATATCTTACTAACTACTACTAAAAGGGCTAAACTTACGTTAAAATAGAAATAATAATCTTACCTTCTATATATAAAAGATAGGGCACTAATACCTAAGATACTAAGAATAGACTATAAGGTTAAAGTAATGCTTAAGATTAATAAATACTAAGAATAGATTACCTTTAATATACTAAGATCCTTTAGTTATAAAGTAGTACTTAGGTTACTATAGTTAAGAAGGCATAACCTATATATTAAATAGAATAAAAGAAGGATATTCTTAACGCGCTATAACTATATATTATAAGCGGTACCTATATATTAGTAGAGCCTAATAATAGATAAAAGAGAACTTAATATACTCTTATAACTAGAAGTTAATAAATACGAATTAACCTTAGAAGACGCTAGCTAGAACTACTAGGTTAAGAAATATAAGAATATAAGTATTAGTATAGCTTATAGCATCTCTAAATAGTATAAGAAATAGGAGCACCTATTTTAGAAAAGGGAAGGAAAGGTAAACTTACTAAAATACTAACCCTAAGATTATATAATTAACCTAGAAGAAGGAAAAGTACTACCCTTTAGACTACTCTACGCAAAAATAGGTAAGGAACTTAAATAGGAAAGAGAATTTATAAAGAAAAACCTAGAGAAAGGATATATTTAAACCTAAAAATTACTAGCAGCTAGCCTATTTACCTTTATAAAGAAGAAAGATAGAGAACTATAACCTTATATAGATTATTAGAGGCTTAACGTAATAACTATAAAGAACTAATATCTACTACCTAACGCAGCTAAACTAAGAGATAGACTTATAAAAGTAACTATCTTTACCTTACTAGACCTCTAAGATAGCTATTATCTTATACGGATAAAAGAAGGTAAGGAATAGAACATAGTATTCTAATTAAGATATAGACTTTATAAATATCTTATTATACCTTTTAGACTTACTAACGCACTAGTAACCTTTTAAGTACTAGTTAATAACGTACTAAGGGAACACCTTAATATATTTATTATTACCTATATAGACGATATTCGTGTCTTCTCTAAGCATAATAAAGATTACTAAGAACATGTTAAGGCGGTACTTAGTGCACTAGAGGGAGCAAACCTACGCCTAAAACCTAAGAAATGCAAGTTCTACGTACAAGAACTTAAATTCTTAGGCTTTATTATTAATATATAAGGCATTAAGATAAGCCTAGATAAGATTAAAGCTATACGTATATAGCTACAACTAAAGATAGTAAAATATATCTAAGAGTTTCTAGGATTCTGCGGATTTAACTAATAGTTTATTAAAAAGTACGTAGTAGTTACTATATCCCTAATAGAACTTATAAAGAAGAATATACTATTTATATAGAAAGATAAATAAGAAAGAGCCTTCTAACTTCTATAGATAGTATGCATTATACTACTAGTACTTATTAACTTCTAAAGTAATAAGCTGCTATAAATTAAAATAGACGTAAGTAATTAAGCCCTTAGAGCTTACGCAAAATAAGAAAGAAATAGAAAATAGCATCTAATAGCTTACTACTTAAGAAAGCTTATAAATATAGAGATATAATATAATATCTATAATAAGAAACTATTTATAATTATTAAAGCTCTTAAGCACTAGTAAATCTACACGTATAGCTACTCTAAACTTATTATCTTTACTAATTATAAAAACCTCTTAAGATTTATAATAATAAAGAATCTTACACCTTAATAAGTAAGATAGTCTAAAGTACTTAAATAGTATAAGTTTAGAATTATGTATATATCTAGAAAAGAAAATAGACGCGCTAACGCGCTAAGCTAAAGAAGTAACTTAGCTAGGGATAAAATAATTACACGCGCTACTATTTTAGTATAGAATAAGAATAGATTACTTAGCCTATTATAAGAACTTAATATACTTCTTATAATAGAATAAGAAGTACCTAAAGAATAATAAGAATAGGTTATTAAGTAACACTATAACAATCTAATATATAGACATCCTAGTATTATAAGAACTATAGAACTTATTTAGTATAACTATTAATTTAGGAGAATAAAGTAAAAGGTTATAAGCTATATTAAAAAATGCGTAGACTGCTAGAAGAATAAATATAGTACTTACGCACTATATAAAGAAATGTAAGCTATTTAGATTCTAGAAGAACCCTAGACTAATATCTCTATAGACTTTATTACTAGCCTACTAAACTCTAAGGACCTAGTAACTAACACATCCTATAACGTAATACTAGTAATTATTAATTAATTTACTAAGTACGCGAAGATAATTCTATTCTATAATACCTATATAGTAAGATAACTTAGATTCGTAATCCTAGATTAACTAGTTAGGTATTATAGAATACTAAGGATAATTATTAGTAACTAAGATACACTATTTATATTTAACTACTAAATAACATTAATAGCACTTATTAGAATAAAATAAATGCTATTAACGGCCTACTATTTATAGACGAATAAATAAATAGAATAAATAAAAAGGACTATAAAAACCTATTTAAAAATATATAGTAATAAACTATAGAATAATTAGGTATTACTATTACTAATAGCCTAGCTAGCATATAATAATAAGAAATTAGAAGTAATAGGACGAACACTGTTCTACGTAAACTATAGAAGATATCTACATCTCTTTAAAAAAACCCTACTAATAAAAGTATAAACTAAAATAGCAGCTAACGACGCTAAGAATATACAGGAAGTATATAAAGAAATAAAAGAAAATATATAAAAAGTATAATAAAAAAGTATTAAATATAATAACTAAAAACGAAAAATAGTACCTTAGCTAAAGAAAGGGGATAGAGCATATCTGCTTATAAAAAATCTTCGTATAATATAACTAAGTAAAGGAATAGACTACGTAAAAGTTAGACTATTTTTAGTTCTTAAATAAATTAGCCTAGTAAACTATAAACTCTAACTTCTAAGTAATATAAAGGTTTACTTAGTATTCTATATATCTACTCTAGAGCTAGTAGATCTTAAGATACTTTTATAAATAACGTTCTACTACTAAAAGAATAAAGATAATAAGTATAAAGTTAAAGTACTACGTAGCTACTATAAAGTAAACTAATAGAACTTCTAGAATAGTAACTTCTACTAGAAATAGCTAGTAAAGTAGAAAGGTTACCCTAAATTAGAGAATATATAGGAATCTAAAGCTAACTTATAAAACTATTAGTAACTACTTAAAAAAGTAAGACTAAGGTTTAGCGCCTACTACTATACGAGATAAACGTAACTATAAAGTAAGAATAGAAACTAATAAGAGTAAAGCACCCTAGAAAGGTTCTAAAGATAAGCTAGTATCTATAACGCTATAGCCTGCTACTACGTTATCTAGAGCTAATAGCGTAGACTATATTATTAGTAAAAACTCTATACTAATAGAAGTAGCTAGATAGTCTACCTTAGCGCTTATTATCTTACCCTTAGCCTTAAGCTCTAAAGTAAGGCATACAGCCTTCTTCGTGGCGCGCTTCTTAGCCTACGCTAGAATCTTCTTATTCTGTAGTAACTAGAATATTATCTCTACTAGCAGCTTCTTATCTATATCTACTTTTGCCTAGTATTCCTCTCTAGTCCTATTAAGCGATAACTAAGACATGTTAATATATAGTTTTCCTACGCGCACATACTTAGCATACTTTAGATAAGAATTTAGTATAATATAATAATATAAGTTTTTAAAAAAAAATACCTATTATAAGGAACGTTAGTAATAGTATTAGCAGTAAGGATTTTATAAAAGAGATAGAGTTAATGCTTATAAGAATTAGAAGATATAATAACTATAGAACGCTTATAAGGCAGGTAGGGCAAACTGCTTATAAACTAACCCTATAGGATTTTAGGTAATTAAGGATAATCTTATAAAGAAGAGGGATAATATTACAACTAGTAGGTTAAATAAGTGTTAAGAATAATAATTAGTTAAGTAGCTAGGCACTAATAAGAGGTGCTAAGACACGGCTACTAACTATTTATTAAACTACGTAATTAATAGCTACGCTAAGAACTATTAATAGCTTAAGTAGGAACTATTATAACTATTAATAGTTCTATAGCTAACTATTAGTACCTAAACTACGTGTATATAGGAATAGCAGGAACCCTATAGTTCCTAGTATTTAACTTATTTAATAATCTATTATTTAGATTCTTATAAGCATTATTAATTTAATAGTTTTATAACTTTAATACTAACTACCTGTTACTTACTTACGTAATTAATAAACCTCTCTTCTATTGCTGCTCCTGCCTAAGAACTAACTTACTCTTATAGAACTAGCTACCCTATAGGAACGTAACATTATAATAGGCTAGCTCTATACTACTAGGCTATACATCTAAAAGATATAGCACGCAGTATTCGTTTCTAATAGTAGGCGTAGTATAGAATAATATATATACTAATACGAAGGTGTATGTAGGTCTCTTCTTAGTAAGAACCTATACGGGGTAGTGGATACTAATATAGGCGTAACACTAATTTACTATTTAATATTATTATATTATTCTATAAGTAAGGTAAGATTTATAACGCTAGAAAAGCACTTAAGCTTTATAATAGGGCTAAGCTATAGAGACTATATATTATAGTATCCTTTCTAGATCCTCTAATACTACTAAGTTCTGTTCGTTCTATTAATAGTACGCCTAGAACTATTCTCTAAACTTTACCCTATCTACTAGCTAGTTTGCGCACCTAAGCATAGACTACCCCCTAAGTATTTCTGCTTCGTATCTATTTATATTTCTATTCTATTGTTATGGTATCCTTCCTAGATCTTCTAATACTACTAAGTCCTATTTATACTATTATTAGTACGCCTAGAACTATTCTCTAAACTTTACTCTAACTAGTAGTTAGTCTGCGCACTAGAAGCATAGACTATTCCTCTAAGTATTTCTGCTTTGCACCTATTTTGCTATTTCTATTCTATACATAATATCTTATATCTACCTAGATATTACACGTAGTAATTAATTAGTCTTTGCTATAAGAACTAAAGGCCTACTTGTTACATTCTTATAATATTACTATTACGGTATCCTCTCTAGATCCCCTAATACTACTAAGTTCTATTTATACTATTATTAGTACGCCTAGAACTATTCTCTAAACTTTACTCTAACTAGTAGTTAGTCTGCGTACTAGAAGTATAGACTACCTCTCTAAGTATTTCTACTTTATACCTGTTTTACTACTTCTATTCTATATATAACGTCTTATATCTACCTAAATATTATACGTAGTAATTAATTAGTCTTTACTATAAGAACTAAAGGCCTACTTATTACGTTCTTATAATATTATATTATATCTTCTCTTCTTCTTAGCTATTATAGCAACTAACGTAGACCTAATATAATAGATTCTTACTAAACTAGCGTCTATCTAAGCTAGTAGTAAGGTAATTAAGGCTAGTAATAAAGTATTATAGTAAACTCTTACCTAGTAAGAGGCTTAATATTATAATAATATAGCTACCCTCTAATAAGAATTTAAAGAACGTTTAGCTATTATTAAATAGTTAGCCTTTTTTTTTTTTTTTTACCTAAAGCTATAGTAGAGGCTAAGGTTTAACTAGCGCCTATAACTACCTAAAAGTCTAGAACTAGCTTATCTCTCTTCTAGTAGACGCCTTTAATAACCTAAGCTATTTTAAATATATAATCTAAGAAGCTTTTTAATCTGCTACTATTTATAGGAAAGAAAAAGGATCTACTACTCTTTCTAACTAAGCTTTAATATAAGCTTAAAGGAAATTCTAACTAATTCTCTAATAAAAAAGCGTAATTAATCTACGCTTACTTTTAACTTAAATATAACCCTACTACTCTTATTAACTTATTAATAGAAAAGAATATTTATACTATAGAATAACTTATTAGGTTCCTTTAGGCTACCTATACTAACCTAAACTATAAACTAACTACCTTAAGCTAACTAGATAACCTAAAGTAAGAGAATAAGAGTTTTCTTTTCTACTTTACTAACTTCTACCGCCTAATTACTAATATAAACTTAAATAAGGGCGCTTAGATTAACTAGCTCTACTATTTTCTATTAGATAACCTTTACTAAGTAATAGTTAGTATTCTAATTCTCTTTTTTCTAAATAATTATACTAACCTAATTATCCTATATAATAATAATCTAAGGTATCTTTTAGCTTACTACTTTACTCTAACTACCTTTTAACGCTTCTTACCCTCTTATAAGAACCCTAATATAATAGAATTAGACTTAAGCTATATACTTACTAAATTAAAGAAGCGTAGATACTATAAAGAGAAGAGACTATATTTTAAGTATAGTAAATATAGCTATATCTTCTATAACTCTTTAGTCTCTTTTTTTATATCTGAAGTAATAGCGTTTCTACCTCTACCTACTCTATTACTTCTTTAACTTATTATTAAAGAAGTTCTAGCTTAAATACTTTACTTTATAGTATTTTTTAATATTTCTACTAAAGCTATAGCTATAAGAACTTATAAAAAGGCTTATTTTAAAGTTAAGTTACTTTTTAGAACCTATATTATATTATATTCCTACTAACCTTTAGACTACCTCTCTAATAGAGAATTAAAGGTATTAAATTAATATATTTATTTTTTTAAGATAGAATAGACTTACTACTATAGTCTAAGCTCTTATTAACTTAAAAGCTAATAGTATAAAATATATAAATTAAGATCTAGCATGCTAATTAAATCTCTAACTAAAACTACTTACCTAGATACTATACCTAACTAGATTTAATAGAAAATAACTTAAAGAAGGTTCTATTTTATATATAACCTTTACTATAATTATTTACTATAGTTATAAGAAGTAGTTAGAGCTATATATAATTAATACTAGAAGGTATAACCTAATACTAGATTAACCTTAGTTATACTAATATAAGGTTATCTTTAATTACTAGAACTAAGTTCTAAAGTTTAACTTTTTATAATACTAGGCTAGGTGCCTACGCTACTACTAATATAAAACTAAAATCTAAGAGCTTATTACTATAAATACCTAGATACCTATAGGTAAAAGACTAATAGAAGTTTAGAGAAAGTTATCTCTAAACCTTCTATATAAGAATACCTAATAGTTATCTAGTACTAATAATAAAGAACTAAATATCTACTATATTAAAGTAGCACCTCTAATAACTCTATCCTAATAACTAAACTATAAGATCTTTACTATCTTTATAGCTAATATAGATAAGGCCTTAGAAGAAAGAAAGTATACTAACCTAGAGATAAAGGTACCCTATAAGTACTATAACTTATTATATATATTCTTCTAAAAGGAAGCTAATAAACTACCTAAGAGATAATTATATAATTATAAGATTAAACTAATACCTAGTAAACACTCTAGATATAGACTTCTATACAGTATATCTTAGAATAAACTAAAGGTACTATAGAAGTATCTTAATAATTACCTATTAAAAGGATTTATCTAAGCTAGCTTATTACCTATCGCCTTCCTATTTATTTTTATAAAGAAGCTAGGTAGAGGTCTACGCTTCTACGTTAATTACTAAGCGCTTAACGCCCTAATAAGTAAGAACTAGTACCTAATTCCCTTATTATAGGAAACCCTAAGTTAGTTAAGTATTATAAGAATGTAATAAGTAGGCCTTTAGTTCTTATAGTAAAGACTACTTAATTACTACGTATAATACTTAGGTAGATATAAGACGTTATATACAGAATATAAATAGCGAAATAGGTATAAAGTAAAAATACTTAGGAGGGTAGTCTATGCTTCTAGTGCGCGAACTAACTACTAGTTAGAGTAAAGTTTAGAGAATAGTTCTAGGCGTACTAATAATAGTATAAACAGGACTTAGTAGTGTTAGGAGATCTAGAAAGGATACTATAATATTAGCGTAGTTTCTATTATAGTTTTATTATAGTTCTAAGAGTATCTAGTTCTAAGAGATAAGGTTAGTTCTTAGATAGAAGTAATAAAGAGGAGTAAGAGGTATTAGTTACGTAAGTAGCTAATAGAATTATAAGTATTAAAGTTATAAGACACTTAAATTAATAAGGCCTAATAGAATCTAAATAATAGATTTATAAATAGGTTAAATACTAGAAACTATAGAGATTTCTAGAATTTCTATATACTATAGATTTAAATTAATAGCTAGCTATAAGACTATAACTAGTTATAATAGTTACTATTATAACTATTAATAGTTCTTAGCTTAACTATTAGTTATATAACTTATCTTTAACTAGTAGTTATGCCGCTTATGCTTAATCTATAGTAGCTATCTAGTTCCTAATTTTTCCTCTAATATATATTTAGCCTATAGGCCGTAATAGAAGCTTAAGTTTTATTAAATACGCTCTATTATATACAGCTATTAGTTCTAGAAGTAAGCTAAGGCTCTACGCTAATTTCTAAAGCTATCTCTTAAGATTACGCTCGTGCTAGAGAGCGTTTAGCTAAAGGTATTATACAATACGCCTAATATAAGTATTTAGTCTAAATTACATATAGCGTAATATTTTTAGACGTTGCTATTATTAAATAAGTAATTAGTAAGCATTAGATCTAGATCTATAAGCCTTACTATATAATTATATATATTTATAATTCTAGTGTCTAGAAAGAGCGTAGAGTTAATATCTTAAAGAAGATATACCTAGAGCTTTAAAACTTCTTATAAGCTTATTATACTAAGCTTAGCAAGGCTTCTGCTATATATATAGAACTTTAGGCTATCTAGAATGCCTTTAAGAACTTTAAGGATCTAGCTCTTTAATAGAGAGATTAGAATTTTAATAAGCCTCTTAAAGATCTAGCTATTTACGTTCTTAGTAATAACCTAATAAGTAGAGTAGCTAAATGTAATTAGAGTATATATAGCTTTCTTTACTCTAAGAGCTATAATCGTCTTATAAATAAGCGAGTTTAAAAGTTTATATACGTCTTTATAAACCTCTAGATTCGCGACTCTATTATATAGAACAACGTTAATTACTTTAATACTATAAAGATGCCTAATAAAGAGGTAGCAAACGATATTATACAGCCTTAATTCCTACCTAGGAATACCAACAACGAGCTTAGAGACCTTAAGCAGATTTACCCTACGGAGAGGATGGCTTTTACCGTGGAACCGCCGCACTAAATTAGGTGCTAGCTCATACAATTTTACGCCGTCTGTGCACCATACAATACATACACTATACGGTATATACACTCATACGGTATATATACAAGCCTCCGGTAATATACATGTATGAGACCAACCTTAGTTCCCAGAGAGCAGTTTGGGCGCGGAAGGCGCATGGCGCAGGGCTCCCCGCCTGCAGAACCCCCGGCTTGTGCATAGCTCTCAAGGTGACATAGCACAAGCCTGAATTAATGTGTCTTCATTTTCGGTCATGCAGTTTCCGGTGTCTAGTCAAGTCATTCTTTCTCGTGAAAGCCTTCCCACACTCAGGACACTCATGATCCCTCTCTCCCCGATGGCTTTTTTCGTGATCGAACTGGATCAGCTTCCTCGTAAAGCTCTTTCCGCAGATAGAACACGTGAATGTTGCTTTAGCGCGCTTTGCAACCACATTATTGAAACGTTCAGCGAGATCGCTAATCTCAGGATGAAAGGAGCGAGTGTGCCTGGTGCAGCATGAGTAAAGAAGGCGGGCATGCCACGTATTAGGACTCACTTCTCGAGATCTTTAGAGTTGGCAAAACCTTCAGCCCCAAGGCAATCTGGCACCTCGCATCGGTACGGCCGTGAATGATGGTTGACGTGTTGTTTCCGCGATTTCGCGTCTTTGAACCCCTCGGAGAAGTAATTGCACGTGATTTGCGTGCATTTGAACCGTCTTTCGTCGTCGTAAAATTTGCGGAAATTGTCGAGATCAGAGGGGCCCAACTTCGGCGGAAGCTCCTCGAGGAGCTTTCGATTGCGTTCTAGCACTGTCTTAAGGCTTTTGATGCTAATCTTGTGTCTCGCCTCAAATCCTTTCTTTTGGAACATGTAGATGTGACTTGTCAGTGCCACAAGGTCGTCGTAGAAGTCTTGATCCTGAAAATCTTTGCAGTTCTCTTTGCATTCGTTCACGATTGAGTCATGGAAGTTTTCGTCACAGTAACGAGCGAGAAATTCGTCGACTGCGCGAGAAAGCTCCAGTAGACGTTCATACGCGTGCGGCGAGTCATGGAGGTCTTTGCCACAGTTAACGAAAGCATTGACATGATGGAACCATTTTGCGACAGCGTAGTCCTGAAATGCAAACTGACCCTCCAACATCTTTTCCCGAAGCGCGTGCTTTTCGATCTTATCGTCGGGCAGGAAGCAATCGAAAGTCAGGTACTGGAGGCAAAGCGCGGCTAGCTCGCATTCTACCGATGGTTGGTGTATGTCTTCGGTGCAGTTCGCGACATAGCTTCGACGTTAGTATGTTCTCCCGTGAAAGGGACGGTCGGTCTCACTATTTAGCGGTGCTATGCACCAAGAAAACGCTGTCGCCATGAACCTGGACGAGCGAGCCACAGATTTCGTATATATGCTTGCGGAGTCGCCGGTCGTCATATTCCACGCATTGGTTGTCGAGATCAAGTGACAGCGCCACTTGGATCTCTCTCCAGTTCAGCTGTCGCTTTGCACATACCATCCACCCAAGCAACTTGGCGGCAGTCGGCCATTCTTCTATATGGTCTCGCCTTATGCGACTTACAATTCTCTCGTACCTGGAGACGTGTCAATGCGTTAGCTATGTGCCTTATACTACGGTAGTTTATGATTGGAGCGAATGCATCACTTACGCCTCTTTCAAACCATGTGGGAAATTCTCGTGCCTGATAGCGTCCAGCAGATCCTCACGTGTCGGCTGATGGCACAAGTTGTCCATTACAAGTTTCGCATATAAGAACATGCCTGAGAAACACCAAAGTCAGAAGGTGATGATGATACCAGGGGATGCTCATACCGTTAGCCCTTGCCATGGTCAAATTCCGAAGATACTCTGCCGTATCGTCGGTAAATGGTGCGTACTTTTTTGCAATAGAATCTACCCGAGATCGAACGAACGTCTGGATGTCGCGTTCGTTCAAAATGTTATCTGTTGATAACGCAACAATCCTCGGCACAAGCTTTTCGATTCCCTTGCGTATGTCCGCATAGTCTTGACTGACGAAGAGAACACGAAGCTTGCCGGGTTCGTCTGCTTCGCATGTAGTGACAACTTCCAAAAACGTGTCTATCAGTTGCTTTCTCTCGTAATGTTCACATTCATCGAGACCGTCGACAATGATGAACAACTTCGAGACGGTTGAGCAGAAATTCTCGAAGAGCTGCTTGGCTAAGGACAAAGATCGAAGAGATGGCTCGCCGCTAGTTGAGTGCTTCGTGTGACAAGGTGGTAGAAGCTGGGGATACTGGGCCAGCAACTGATCAATCAACCCTCTCAGTACGCCAACTGCGGTATTTGTTCCCTGGCCTTCATAGTGGCAGTAGAAGTAGCCGGTTATGAAGCTGTCTTGTTGCTTGCATTCTTCAATGATCGTCGAGGCAAGGATAGTTTTACCTGTAATGAGTCAATAAAACCTGGAATTCCACATATGGGGATTAGTATGACCCACCAGCCCCAGGTATGCCAGTCAGCCAAACAATAGGCGTAGGGGGGTTATCAACAGCCATCCAGTCTTTGACGAATTCGTGCTTCAGAATCCAGCGTCCGGTGCTGGGGAACTCCTTCCTGATCTGGCAGCAGGCGTCGTGATCTTCCTGTGACTGCGACCCGACTGCCAGCCATTCCCTTACCGCCTTCATCTTTTTGTTTTGCTCTTCCGTGATGAGTCTATCCAACCCCGATCGCATGTTTGCTATGTCCTCGCGATAAAGACGATACTGGGCCAGACTTGCGCGACTCTCAACCAAGCTCCTGTGGCGACTGAGGCTTTTTAAGATGCCACTGAACTTGGTCCCAAAGTCCTTCCACATGGAACGAAAAAATCTTCGCCAAACTAAAAAGACCCGTCAGCGCCACCATCAAATGCGCGCTAAGTTTGCTTACGTTTCCCTGAAAAGAAGCGGATGGCATTCTGATGAAACTCAAGAATATCGATGTACATCAGAACGAGTGCTTGGATCATGTGTGGGCTGTGATGAAATAGATCTTCGTACTCTTGGAGCAGGGGTAGTTGCTCTCCGATTTGTTCGTAAGCATCCAGTAAGACATCAAAAGAATCTGTAAAGTTGCTGGCAGTCTGGAAGAGTCAGCAGTGCATGGGAAGGCGGAGAATGGTACAAGCCATACCAGCAGAAGAAATTTGATGGGTCCCCATACGAATGCAACGGCATCCGAGACGTTGAGAAATACTTCGATGGTCTTGCCGAACTGATGCATGGCCTCGAGGCACGACTGGATGCGGGAAAAGTTCATCATGTTTTTTTTGCTCTCCTGTTCATGCTGTATGCGCATTATTTCGTGGACTAAGAGCTCATAGGTTGTGCTTTTGAACTCGGTGAGCCTCTCGCCTGATAGCCGCGATTTGAATTTGATGACGGCCTGTCGGAATGCATCACCAGACTGAGTGGGTGCTCCCACAAGCGTTGATTGCGAAGACAGGGTCCCAGTTAACCCGGTCGACACGCGGCTGGCCTGGCTGCTTGGAAGGTCCGATACCGAGCTGTTGTAATCCATCGCACCGTCTTTTTGGGTTGAATGTTTGGGAAGCACGGGCTCTGGGGGCCGTGGTGGTTGCTTCGTCTTGTCCGGAAGACCTGAAGGCTATACTCCCAAGGCTGAGACGCATGATATTCCGGTCAAGCACGCAGGTGTGGCGCTGCATGCATCCAGTTCAGCCTCGTCAGCCCATGCTGGGGTTGACGCGGCGGCTAGGCAGCCTTGAGCCCTTGAACAAGATTACAAGAGCAGGGCGAAACATCCACCAAGCAGCAGTGTTTGCGCTCGACTAGTGGGGACCGGATTGTGTGTCCTGTTTGTGCACATGACACCTGGAGCTCGACGTGCTGCCGGGTGCCAAGCCGCCAACGTTCAGAACTAGGCCGGTCTGTCCCTAGGCTGCTATCGATAACATGTCTCTCAAACGGCTGCTGAACCCCGAAATCGATAACGCCGCCAACGACGATGCCTATCAAGCCCATAGGCCCCTAGAAGGGTGGGACGTGTATGGCGCTCCTATAGAGTGAGTTGCGCGCATGCTTGGCCGCTCGGACGATGCTGAATGCCACCAGGGTCATTCCTGTGTTTCACGACATGTCCTGGAACGACTATGCCACCGAGTTGCTAGTCCCAGAAGGCGTACCCACGACATTTGACCAATCTCTAGACGTCTATGGTGTTAACCATGGGCCAGTTTTCCTCCCACCGGATCAGTCTGAGCAGCGGGCTGTAGACAATGTCACTCCGCAGCCACCGGCTTCCTCCGCGAGCCCGGAAACGGAAGTGGAAGAGGAACAGATATGTTACGGGATGGCAAGCTCATAGTTCTCCCCGTGTACATCATCCCGGCTAATCATCTTAGATCTTTCGGGCTTCTGTGAGGCTGCACGGTGATATGTCCGAACTCCACTCGAAACTGAATCACGGTGGAGGCTACCCCGTTCCTGGCCATTACCAACTGAGCATCACGAAGTGTGATCAACAGTTTACCGTCACGTTTCCGGATGGGAGCGGTCTCGGACAAGTCAACGCGCAGCTCGAGAAGGCCCTTACCGGCATCGCCGAGCAACAGCATTGCGTCGAACTGGAGGTTTTTGCGCCAATAAGACCGATTCAAGAAACCATTGGTAGAGCCAACAAGAAAGGAGAAGCCATCGTTCGTGTCAACATCAATGTGTATGGTACCCGAACGGCCGCTTACAGCATAGGCCAGGAGTTCTCTAGTCACAAGATCTACCTACAACGGCCAGACTACATACGTCCAAATATAGCTTACGAAAATCCCCACATGCTTAAGCTAGCAAACTTCCAGCCGTCGACTATCAACAACGTCATAGAGGCTCACGATGAGAAGCTGCCCAATAACGACCCCCGGAAAGATGAAGCATTCGCAAAGACTATATCTACCATTTATGCATCTCTCACGCGCAACCAGACATTGGTTGGCTTAGAAGGCGATGATCGTCTAAAGACAAAACTCCTGCCACATCAAAAGCAAGCACTAGATTTCATGGAACAGCGTGAAAGCGGCCCGGTACCAGACAAGTATCGCCTCTGGAAGCCTGCTGAGGTAGAAGGAAAGCCGTGTTACCGCCATGTCGTAACTAACAAAACGTCTCACCTCGAATATGTTGAAACGGGAGGCGGGATACTTGCTGATGAAATGGGAATGGGGAAGACGTTGAGCATCCTTGCCTTGATTCTGCGGACGCTCGAAACAGCTCATGGTTGGGCTATGGGGCAAGGAGACGCACCAAATACAGCTCTCAATGAGATCATCATCCGCCGCCGCTCGAGGGCGACGCTGATCATTGCATCTTCGGACCT
Organism: Lentithecium fluviatile CBS 122367; assembly: GCA_010405425.1. Lineage (NCBI taxonomy): Eukaryota > Fungi > Ascomycota > Dothideomycetes > Pleosporales > Lentitheciaceae > Lentithecium > Lentithecium fluviatile. The sequence goes on along the minus strand of MU005598.1, from coordinate 222,272 downwards.
CATGATCAACGAATGGTTCCAGGAGATGGAACGACATTTCCACCGCCGCATATGCCATGCCTTGATAATGATCAAGTACCATGGCACAAACCGTCAAATATCTATTGACATTGACAAGCTATGCGATGCGGACATCGTCATCACTACATATCATACCCTCGCATCGGATTTTACGATCGGCAGGAGACTTTTGAACGACCTGGACTGGTACCGATTGGTACTCGATGAAGCCCACATTATAAGAAGGCAATCGACTGTGCTCTACCGCACTGTTGCCGAATTCAAAGCGCGATCACGGTGGTGTCTAACCGGCACGCCAATTCAAAATCGATTGGAGGACATCGGTTCTCTTTTTGCCTTTATTCGCATTATCCCTTTCAACAGCTCCTCGAATTTCCGAAAATACATTGCTACCCCTTTTGACGAAGGAGGTAAACGACGCGACATGGCTATCGAGAGATTCACCCGACTTCTGGACTCTTTATGCTTGCGGCGAACCAAAGATTTGATCCACTTACCGGATCAGGATGATCGGGTCCGAAGGATCGAGTTCTCGCACGAAGAAAGAACACAGTACGAGCAGACGCAGAAAACCATGATGCGAGCCGCCAAAAACCAGGTCGGAGGGTTCGACCAAAAGAGCACGCTTGGGCTATTCCAGGTGCAGCTCCAATTGCGCATACTTTGCAACCACGGTACCTGGCAGCAACCATTCTCGTGGAACAGGCGAAAGCTACACCTGATAGACGAAAGAGAGGCAATGGAAGCATCGCTAGGCAGGGACGGTGAAGTGACCTGCTCAGCCTGCAAGCAGACAATGTCACTTCTTGACGCTGGCGCCATGTATCGACGCTTTACGAAACATTGCAGACATGTGTTGTGTTTCGAGTGCATCGAAGAAAGTAACCCAAATACTGCGGACGGCGCGATTTCGGATTGCCCATTGTGTTCGCACCTGTGGGCACAGCAACCGTCTCGCGCTAATGCAACTCATAATTCAGAAGAAGACAACTACTTCCGACCACATGGGACTTCCTCCAAGGTGGAAGCGCTGATGGATGATGTCAAAGCCGGCGTGCAGTCTTCAAAAAGGTATGTGGCGCTTTCGGACTTCCGATATTTGCGTCATGGCTGACCCAAATGTATGTAGCATCATCTTCTCCTGCTGGACCCACACCTTGGATCTGATTTCAATCTACCTTCGCCGAGAATCAATAGCCTTTGAAAGAATTGATGGTGAATGTCCAACGTCCAAGCGACAGAAGATTTTGGAACAATTCACACACAATCCCCAATTGCGAGTCTTGATCATGACGACTGGTACCGGCGCTGTCGGGTAAGTTTATCACCTAAGTTCTGCCATTGTTGTTCTTCGCTGACTATGGGTATGAAGGCTGAATCTCGCGACGGCGAACCGCGTGTTCATCGTTGAGCCACAGTGGAACCCCAGTGTAGAGAATCAGGCCATCGCACGAGCGTTGCGTTTGGGCCAAGAGCAAAGAGTGCAGGTGACGCGATATGTTGTCATTCGGACAGTGGAACAGGTATGTACATTGCTGCCCCCTCTGCAATTATTTACTAACTTCATGTAGGAGATGCGTTCACTGCAGGACAGGAAGCTGAGGATGGCAGGTTTGGCTTGGGAGTAGTGTTTCGATATACGCTGTTCGTTGGCGTGTGTTTTTCATCTCTCGGCAGCTGCCCTTCTGCTTACTTTCAAATTTTGTTTGCACGCGAGCACGCTTTCATGGGACCTACCCAGCACACCGCTTTAGACACGAATTCTTTTCGCAGAGCTGCTTAAGCCTGCCCAACTCCTCTCACCTCATTTCCTCACTTGCTGTCTCATCGCTGATTCGACTTGCTGCAAAGCTTATCATCTACTCCTCTTGCACGTATTGGCTTTCACCATCACCTTCACCTTCACCACGCCACTCACGTGATACATAACCCGCAAACTCCCAACCACACCCTCCAACTCCAACATCGCCCATAACCACTCCGCCCCTCCCTCGAACTGTCTTTGTCTCTCTTCAACAACCTCCAGCCGCATTACACTACCACCAACCGTATCGGCTTCAGCCCCGTATCCCATAGCAACCTATGTGCGTGCTCACAGCCTTTCTCCATGCGCTTTGGAGCTGACCATGACACAGCTTTTTGTCCGATCAACATCCTCAAAATGGTTCAGTGGAACGGCGAGAAGGACGCTATCGTAGGTTCACGAGCTCTCCCGATGCAAACGCATAGCTAACCATGCCGCTTCACAGCTTCTTAAGGGCATCTTCGAGAAGTATGACATCAAGACCACGCAGGAACTCTGCCAGGAGCTCGCCGAGAAAATCGGTGAAGGTCAGTCGTACCCATAACCCTTCCCATACACGCGCAGTCAAACATCTGCGTGACCATGGCCATCCCCGTGCGCCTAACATGTCTACTCTCATCCCTGGCGCAACCCTACAACATTTTGCTAATCCACCCACCCTAGGCTGCACCCCAAAAGCCGTATCCCTCCGTCTCTACAGCTTCAAGAGCAGCGGCAAGGCCAACCCGAAGAAAAACGCCAACAAGTCCACCCCAACCAAGTCTACCCTAACTAAGTCTACTCTTACCAAAGCGACTACCTCCAAGACACTCGCCTCCAGCGCCCGCTCCCGCGGCAAAACCACCAAGGGCAAGAACCTCACTGATGACAATGATCCGGTCGATGACGAGGAGGAGGCTATGAGCCCGTCGGTCGATCGCAAGAGGGGCCACAAGCAGGAGAAGAATGATGAGGGCGACGAGGAGGATGTCGTGGCCGGTAAGAGGATCAAGACGGAGCCTGGTGAGCAGGAGTTTCTCTTTGGTGGTATGGGTGCGCAGTTTGAAGACCCGTATGAGCAGGGTGATATGCGGAACTTCGTTTGAGGTGGGATGACAGTGGGATGGGAGGGTGAGCGAGCGAAATGAACTTGGACACGGGCGCCTAAGTTGCTTGATATTTTCAGGTGCAAGTCTACTGGACTCGTCGATCTGGCTTTGGAACGGGAAAATGAGGATAGACATATGGTATGTGAGCCCTTGGTACGGCTCACCGGGTTTGCAATGGAGCACAGTCTGCGTAATAGGCTTTGCAGTGCATAGCATCGCCTCGAAGCAGCGCAGCTCGGTCAGTGATCAGCCAGCCGTCCAGTTCATTCGATACATTTCACTTTTTTTGTTGAATGAAATGAGCCAACAGCATACTTGCGAGCGCAGGCAAGAAGGGTGGAGAGCCGCAGTCCCTTTGTGGACAGGCTACTTACACTGCGGTGTTTGACCTGCGCCCGTAAGCAGTAGGCGTTGAAGTACAAGCCTCATGCAGGTGTTCTTTGGCGCGAACAAGAATTTACTAGACCTTTAGAAAGCTTAATATGCACCTTAACGGGCGATCTACTATAACATTTCACGCACTAAGGGATGCTCAGCTAAACTTGAGAAGGTTATGAGCGGTCGTAAAACGGAGGACTGGGTGTCATGGCAAAGGGGGTATACTGAGCCACTAAGGAAGGGTTATATTGAGACGTGTTGGAACACCCTTGCGTTTCTGAACCGGTAGGAGTATCAAGTCCATTCGCTGAATCCACAGCGACGGAGCCGTACAAAATATGGCATCTATCGTTGTCTCTTCTGCTTCCTATCGAAGGTCTTGCGGAGCTGTGGGCCATCACCAGCCAGGCTCGCACCAGTTGGTCACTCCCCAACCCTCTCCCAATCTTCTGGCTTTCTTCAGTCACGGTCTTCCTGGGACCAAGAATTCGACCGAGGCCGTAGCTCCCGTTGTGCGTCTTCTTTAGGCCCTTTCCCTCCCACGAGAACGGCGGTCTTAACCGAGTCTACCGACATGGCTGCGTTTTCGATATGCCCTTAAGCATCCTTCTCCATCTTCGTAGGTGGACCGTTTCCCAGACTTGACTCAGCATCACCGTCTGGCGCAGCTGGCGACCTAGCGCGCTTCTTTACATGCCATGCATCCCACAGTTCCAGCACATCTTTCCTGTTGCACTGAAGGCCGAGCTCCTCGGGGATAGCCGGTTGGTTTGCGCGCCCATCGAGCCCCGACTCGATCACCGGCTCGGGAGCTAGGGCTTCGCGGAGGAAGTAGTGGATCCAACAGACTTCATAGAGGAAGACATCCTCGCGGCGCCAGGGCGTGCGCTTCACATTTTTGGCTGGTAGACCGGACGGACGAGTGAAGGGCGGGAAGTGGGTACTCTGGTTGACGAGGTTGTCTTTGATGACCTGACAGACGTCGACGACGGACTTTTGGCCGCGGAAGTAGAGCCAGCGCTCGCGAAGCCGGCTGTTCACGTTCTCGTAGGCGACCTGGATAGGCAGGCCGCACGGAGGCAGGTCCTTGCCGAGAAGGGAGGGCACTGTGCGTGTCAGCACATGCATATCGGCTGGCATGTGCGGTCGGAGACGTACTGTATGGGAGATGGCGGGCCATCTCCTCTTCCAGAGCCTCGTGCGTATCGAGAGCAGCAGCACGGTTGGCAGACTCGGCGTTCTTGGTGGGACTGGGCTCGCCCTCGGAAGACGCGACGTCGGACCACGGGTCGTCGTCATCTGCCTGCTTGGACATGTCGCGCGCACGCTGCTGGGCGGCGACTTTGGCGCGGAGTCTACCGAGCCATGACATGGCGAGGAGAGGGGTCAACTGATGGGCGGTTGCAATGATAGCGGCCGTGGGAAGGTGCGGCAGCTGTGAGGGCGGGCACCTGTTGGGCTGACTGGCGCGTCGCAGTTTCCGTTTCCCGTTTCCCGTTTCCCACAGGCAAACGCGTAGTCAGGTGCATGTGGGCAAGGGAAACGTGACCTGATGCCTGCCCGGGTGCATTTGGCTTCACCTCTGCTTGATGTTGTGAGATTGCTATTGTGGGGCATACACTTTTACGAATCGAGGGGAATGGGTGGTGAATAGAAAAGTGACAGACAGAAGGGCTCAGTTCACCGACATGCAGCGCGTGCACCAAAAATGAACCCTTGACTCTCGATTCGATGGCTTGGCATGCCGCTGGGACGTTGTCTCCATACCTATATACAGTGGCGCCGGTTCTGACTTCTTGCGCAGGACGTGTCGTTCCTTCCTCGCGCCCTCCTCGCGCCCTCGCCTTCCTCAGTGGTCCCACGGGTGCTTCCAGCCGAGGAGCGCGGGGCCGTCCTTCTTCGCGCGGTACATCAGCTGCAACATGAATGGTGAGCCAGGCCCCGTGACCAATTGGTTTCTCGACTGCTGTACGTACGAAGAACCACATGGACGCGCTGAGGCCGGTTGCGACGAAGCGGTAGAGCGGGCGCGCCGGGTGGATGTGGATGGGGTGGTTGCCCATCGGCGGGTACTTTGGGGGGCCCATGGTGCGTCGAGCCTGCGGTGTGATTCAGCGACGGCGGGGACACGCAGGCAGCCAGGCACAATAGCTACCTCCGGGTGTGTGGACTGCAATGGCTCGTGGGGGTGCGTGAGGTCTGCAGGCGATCAATTGATGCGACGTGAACACTATTGAAGTCCGGCCGAGACCGATGCCCTGCAGCCTTGGCGGCCGGCCATCGCGCGCTTGCCCGATCCAGCACTGATCCCTGCTGGCGATAGACGGCACCTGGGCGGGCGATTGCCATTGTGATGCCTCGACAATAGACGCGCCAGAGACCACACCGATGGACCGCTGGCCGCCCGCTCCATCTCGCTCACCACACACGCCCGCCGCTGCCACTCCCTCACAACCCTTCCGCGGCCCCCGCCCCCGCCCCAGCCCCAGCACCACTCCCGCCGTCTCACCCATCGCGCACCGCCTGCCACTGCGACAGAGACCATGGCTCACCCCGCGGCCGCGACGCCACCCCGGGGGCTCCAGCGCCGCTTCAAGGGATGCTCCAAGATCGGCGAGTACGAGATGATGCAGAAGCTAGGCGAGGGCACGTTTGGTGAGGTCCACAAAGCCCGCCACGTCCAGACCGGCCAGATCTACGCCCTCAAGAAGATTCTGATGCACAACGAAAAGGACGGCTTCCCCATCACCGCCCTGCGCGAGATCAAGCTGCTCAAGATGCTGTCCCACGACAACGTCCTGAAGCTGGAAGAGATGGCCGTGGAGCGCCCCAAGGCCGAGGGCAGGAAGCGCGCCATCCTCTACATGGTCTGCCCGTACATGGACCACGACCTGTCCGGCCTCCTCGACAACTCTGATGTCCACTTCACCGTACCCCAGATCAAATGCTACATGCTGCAGCTGCTCAAAGGCCTCCGCTATCTGCACGACAACCACATCCTTCACCGAGACATGAAGGCGGCCAACCTTCTGATCAACAACCGCGGCCGGCTGCAAATTGGCGACTTCGGCCTGGCGCGGCACTACGATGAGGCTGTCCCCCAGCGTGGCAAAGGCAACGGCGAGGCCCGCCGCGACTACACGACCCTGGTGGTGACGCGGTGGTATCGCCCGCCGGAGCTTCTCCTCCAACTGCGACGCTACACTCCGGCCATCGACATGTGGGGCGCTGGCTGCGTCTTTGGCGAGATGTTCAAGCGCAAGCCCATCCTCGCAGGACAAAGCGACCTGCATCAGGCACAGATCATCTTCGAGCTGGTGGGATCTCCTAACGATCAGAGCATGCCCGGATGGAACATGCTCCCTGGTGCAGAACCCATCAAATCATTTCAACCAAGCACCGGAAACCTCGCACACCGATTCCGGGAGCTCAGCAGGCAGGGCCTCGACCTTCTCAGCCAGCTGATGACGCTTGACTGGAGAACCCGGATCAATGCCATAGACGCCATTGACCATCCTTACTTCAAAGAAGACCCAAGACCGATGCGCGAAGAGGACATCCCCACCTTCGCCGACTCACACGAGCTAGACAGGCGCAACGCGCGAGGCCAGAAGCAGGCCCCCCCCCCAGCACCTGCAGGTGGCACAGTCGGTGGCGGTCCCAACGGCGACTGGAATGGTTCCGCGCCGCCGCCAAGCGGTGGTCCGCACTGGGGTAATGGCGGAGGGCGGTACGGGCCGCAAGACAGAGGGCCCCCCGGTGTCGACCGCCCACGCGGAGCTCATGATCGGCGGCCACCGCCATATGATCATCGACCACCTCCACCTCCACCGCCCGAGCGTAGGCCGAACTGGGGCAATGGCGCAGACTCACGACCTGGCAATCTCCAGCCGCCCCCAGGCGACGGGCGGCATCCGCTGCCTCACCCACCTCGCTACGGCGGCAGTGGTGAGCGCGGTGAACGGGGTCATCGCGCTCCCCCCGGCGACACCTACATCCCTAGCTACAACGACGAAGGACCGCGACCAAGAGAGAATCGGCGTTCACGAGACCCGGATGAGCGACCCCGGGACGGGCGACGTGGTTCTCGAGATTCAGGGCACTCGCGCGACGGCTACCCAGACGATCGATCAGATCGAGGCAGGGGCTTCAGAGACAGAGATCGGCCTGGAGACTCGCGAAATTTTGGTCGAGACAGGCGCGACGGCAGAACGCGGTCACGTAGCCCAGACCGTCGAGATAGACCACGCGACCGCGACCGCGACAGAGACATATACCGACGATAACGTGGCGCGCAACAATTTCTATAGGATACCTGGAGGATTGGATGTAACACACCACTATTGTTTCTTTTTTTTTCTTTTAGTCTTCATGCCAGAGATGGCGTGCTCAGCGACTCCGCATGTCAGGTCATTCGGATCACAGCACGAGGCTGGTTTCTTCCCACTGCATGGCGTTGGTTGGATTCATATCGACGGGCTGGGGACGGAGCAATAACACGCGGAGTTGGGAGGCATCAATCAGCATTTTTCGGCGTCCTATAAACGGGCATATACTCATTCATAGCCGTGCTGTGTTTGGCAGCGGCGTGTACTGCTGCTTATCAGATATACCAATCTACTAGTACTTCTGCCAGCTGCGCATGTGTGACGGCTGGGCGTGGTCTGAGATGTCGTCCCATGCTGGTAGCTGCCGGACGGCGCCGTGTGAGGCGATGGCGCGGGTGCGACATACGAAGGTGAAGTGGTCGAACGAATGCATTTCTCGGAATCGCGGTTCCTCCGCAGAACGCCGCCCTTGGCGCTGGCGCCACAGGATTGCGTGCGACGTCGGCACGACGGTCGGCCGCGGCTTTATTCCCCACTATACATCCCAGCAGCCTCTCGTACAAAACTTCGCGTTGACTCTTACACATGTTCCTCTGACCCATTGCTCCCGCCCTCGCCGTGATTTTGCCTCTGGATACCCATTGCGAGCTTGAACTTTTGTGACTGAAAGCACCGTTCGGCCTAGGAAATGTGTCCGACTATGAACGGATCACAGCACTTGTCGGAGCGGATAGCTCACACGGAAGAAAAGCACCTGCCGGGCGGATGGGTGGTGCTCAAGTTTGGGGGTACATCGGTGGGAAAATTCGCCGAGAACATAGCGGACATCGTCACGTAAGGAAGGCGAAAATGCGTACACAAGACGGCAAAGAGGCATACTGACACTGCGCAGGGCCGGTCTACGCAACCACCGCACCGCCATCATATGTTCTGCGCGCTCGAGCAACACCAAGCTCGAGGGCACCACCAACCGGCTCCTGCGCGCCGCCCGAGCGGCTGAGAAGGCCGGCTCGCGCGGCTACGACGAGATTGTAGAGGCCATCCGTGCCGACCACATTCGGTATGCGCAGGCGACGCTGAAGAACGCCGACATCCTGGCAAGGTTTGAGGACGAGGTCAATGCCGAGTGCGCGAACCTGGTCAAGCTCCTCGAGTCGGCGCAGCATCTGGAGGAGGTGACGAGTCGGGCGGAAGACAAGGTGGTGTCCAAGGGAGAGAAGCTCAGCTGCCGCTTCATGGCGGCGCTTCTGAACGACCGCGGCACGCCTGCACAGTACGTCGACGTGTCGGACGTGATCAAGCATGATGCGCAGGCCAAGGCGCTGGGCGAGCAGTTCTACCGCGACCTCGCTGCAGCGCTCGGCAAAGAGGTCGAGGCATGCGGCGACAGGGTGCCCGTCATCACTGGCTTCTTCGGCAACGTGCCGGGCGGCATCCTCAGCTCCGTCGGACGCGGATACACCGACCTCTGTGCCGCCCTCGTCGCCGTCGGCGTCAAGGCCCAGGAGCTTCAGATCTGGAAGGAAGTGGACGGCATCTTCACGGCGGACCCGCGCAAGGTGCCGACGGCGCGCCTGCTCCCCACCGTGACCCCCGCCGAAGCCGCCGAACTGACATTCTACGGCTCCGAAGTCATCCATCCCTTCACCATGGAGCAGGTCATCCGCGCCCGCATCCCCATCCGTATCAAGAACGTCATGAATCCGCGCAACAACGGCACCGTCATCTTCCCCGACAAGATCGACGAGATTGACCACCATACGCCGCTCAAGGACTCCAAGCTTTTCCGCACGCGCTCGTCGAGCCTGCTCTCGCTGCACCAGCGGCCGAAGCGTCCGACGGCCGTCACCATCAAGCACAACGTCATCGTGCTCAACGTGCACAGCAACAAGCGCACGCGCGCCCATGGGTTTCTCATGAACATATTCAGCATTCTAGACCGCTGGCACCTGTCCGTCGACCTGATCTCGTCGTCCGAGGTCCATGTTTCCATGGCGCTGCATTCCGAGTCTGCGCTGCTCAGCGGCGGCGGAGAGGACGAGTATAAGATCAAGGACGAAGATCTGCGCGGCGCCATCACGGAGCTGGGATCGCTGGGAACCATCGATATTGTGCCTGATATGGCCATTGTGAGCCTGGTGGGCAAGCAGCTTAAGAACATGATCGGCATCTCCGGCAAGTTCTTCTCCGTTCTGGGAGACAACAATATCAACATAGAGATGATTTCGCAGGGTGCGAGCGAGATCAATATATCATGTAAGCCGGTCTGGATACACTGCTACTGAAACATTTGCTGATCCTGCTCCCACTTCCAGGTGTAATAGAAGAGTTCGAAGCCGACCGCGCTCTCAAGTACGTAATCCCTTCACTTGTACGTACCGTGTCACTACTAATGTTTGCAGCGTCGTGCACACAAATCTTTTTACGTTTTTGGAATAGGCAGCATCTGCACTGGCGGCGTTTCAGCATGTTGCATTTGAAGGGAATCGATTTTGATATTTGCATTGGGGTGGCAAGAACCGTTAGCAAAAGCTCATGACTCATCTCATCTTTGCTGCCCCCTGATTGACCATTCACTTATTTGCTGATTCAGTGAACGTGGGGGGTGAGACGATGTAAGCAGGTGGGTAGCCGTCCAGTGTGCAGTCAAGCCTGGGGTGACGCATGTCAAAGAAAACCAGTGTAGGATGTGAAACATATCTATCGCGGACCATGTGGACAGATGCTAATTGTTCTGGCAACCATAGCGGGGGAGCGAAGGCTATATTCCTCCAAGTTTGTCCCTTTGGTCTTTCACATCGGGGAAAATGGTAGCGCACCTCATTCCGAACTTCAACCTCCAAGCTTTCTCCCAGTGTTGAGAGCAACTCGTTCCAAATTGACCCACGCCCCAGAGTCAACCTCAGCTTCATCACCTCTGTCCATCTCATCCGAAAGCTATCACAGTTTGACGGCTCAGCGTCATCATCTATCACCATGGTCACTCACACTCGCAAGCGGCCAGCTGCTGCGACGGCTCGATCATCCATTACATCGACTTCCTCAAGACGCAACCGCGGCGAGCCTGCACGAATTACGCCTATCGCACCGAAAACGCGCATCCCGTTTGCCGACACATCCTCCAGCGGCGTAAGTGTTCCCCATCGTTTTGACCTACTGGTTCCAACTCTGCTAATTGATCTCGCACATAAAGGACGATAATGAGGTTGTACTTCCCCCCCGACGCAAGCGCGCACACTCGGACCCTCCAGAAGACACACATGATATGTTCCACGGTCCGAAGCCGGTTTTCTCTTCATTCCAGACAAAGCCTTGGAACAAGCCGAAGACGAGGCTACCTAGGCGGCGCGAGACGGATTTGAGACTGTCGTTCGTTATGGATGAGTTGATGGGGGGGACCAAGAAGATTAGGCCAAGCTTGGCTAATGCCGATGGACATCCAGTTCCGCCCATCTTGCCGGTCGGCTCGACCTCATCAAGCCTTTCGCTGCCAAGCTCACCCGAGACACCACTCATTGTCAAATCTACCAGTGTTGCTTCAACTAGAAAGATCAACGCTGTCCGCGCTACCAGCGCGCGGACGCACCTAGCTTCTGACGAGGGAATTAGCATGAGCTTCTACAAGAAGACTCCTAAGAAAAAACTTGCCAATATCCCGGAGCATTCGAGTTTCGGCTCACAGAGCACGCGACGCTCGTTCCGCGCACCTGGGGCTTTTCAAAGCTTTGGATCCGTTCCCAAGCCTAGTTTTCGTTCTAGTCGACTGGGAAATACGGACACTGCAGGCGGTGCACTTGTGAACGAAGATGTCGATATGCTCGACAGCCAGAGCTCTCCTTATATGCCCCAAGTGGCGGGGAAGAAGCACGGCTATGGGTTCAGCTACTCGGACTCCTCGGACGACGAGGAGGGAGAGACTGTAGATCCCAACGGGAAGGTGATACGAACACCTATCATCAACCCAAATACATCCTTTAGGGATTTGGTCGTAATGCGCGACGTTGCGCGAAACTGGTCGTATACGCAGCCTTCAGTGCTGCCGTGCACGCATGCTAAACTTGAGTACGTGCCGCTTGGAAAAATTTGTTTACTGACTAGATGCCGTATCTGGACAGGTTTCGTTCGCCGTCACGTATATTGGGCTGCAGATAAGTAACCGAGATCTCTAATGTCCACCGCAAACTTCTTCCCACCTCTATTGGTCTACAGCTAATAATGAGCTTCGTAGTGACACCATCCGCGTCAAGAATACCGCCATGTCCCTCCTCTGCTACGCCGAGTCAGAAGACATATACTTCTCCCTCTGCAACCGTCTCGAGCGTATGGTGCGCACCAAACTGGACAACTTCACCACCGCCTCTCACTCCACTAAGACTCGTGAACAGGAATGTTCTGCCCCGCCGGCGGCTGTCCCGTCCGTCCTCGATTGCGCCACGAGGCTGAGGAGATTCTTGAAAAAGGTTGAAAAGGAGAGGGCGTTGACGGGCGAGTGCGAACACTTTGTGCAGCATGAACTGCAGTGGGCGGATTGGTTTATGGAGGCTTGTAGGGTGGGTGTGCTGCATTTGAAGGTGGCGGGTTGTAAGTGTCGCCCCGAGTGGGAGGAGCCGGGGAGTGAGGATGAGGAGTTGTAGTCCGTGTAGTGCGAGGGTGTCGTTTGGGGAATTGGGTAGGTCACGGCGGTGGGTGGCCACCGGAAGCATGAGTTAGCTTTGCCTATGCTTTGGGTAAAGGGCAAACCGCTCCACGAGGCGTCGCTGGTCTTGACCGAGCCTTTTCTTGTAAGGATCAGCCTCTTCAGGGCCCGTCGGGTCTCATACTATCGCGTATAACACATGGTACTATTGCAAAACCGAGAAACCCTGTCTACATTCCGCTTGCCCACGAATGTGCAATTAACATCTACTCGTGACTGACCCTGCAGCACCAAAGAGACTAACATGCCGATCACACGTTGCGCATGCCCCCTTTTGCAATTGGTCAGCACAAGCCCGTGCCACTTAACGTTTCTCATGCCCACCTTTCCTCCCCTCTCCATCGAGGTTCTGTCATTTTGGAAATTGTTGTCGGGCGGTGAAGAGATCCAGTGGCATTACCCGACACAGAACTCATGACGTCATCACCCACATGCTAAGCCATATCCGATATAGCCATGAAACGTTATTCTCCTCAACGTTGAACAACATGGCCTCAAGTGTCACGATAGCCTTCCTGCAGGGCTCACAGCACCATCTTCATCGATTCTGCCCAAAAAGTGACAACGATATTTGCACAGGATGAACGCCATCTCGGGTATCACTCTCCCACACCCATACTCATCGTGACACCGATGGCACGAGTATACTAACAAAAGCCCAGAGTACCTCCTCTCTGACGATAAAATTAACCCCTTATTGGATGGCGGGTACCTCCCCCACGCCCTAATCCGCATGGGCATCCGCCGCCAACTCGCCCAACGCCTCGCCTCCATCGCCTCCACCTCCCGAACATCCGCCTACGAGTCCAAAATGAAGTACGTCGACTTGATGCGCACCCGACCGATCGCCATCGAGACTAAGACGGCCAACCAACAGCACTACGAAGTCGGCACAGGCGTGCTGAAAGGCATGTTGGGCCCGAGGATGAAGTATTCGTGTGACCTGTATGAGGAGGGGGTTGCGGGGTTGCAGGAGGCGGAGGTGGCAATGTTGAGATTGTATGTGGAACGAGCCGAGTTGAGAGATGGGATGAGGGTGTTGGATTTGGGGTGCGTTACTCTCTTTTGTCTCCTTTTGCGCTGACCTTCATCCATGGATGTCTCCAAACGTAGACTGTCACATGCAGCGACGTGGGGAGAAAGGCGCAAACTGTTTCATGCTAACGAGTGTACAGATCCGGCTGGGGCTCCGCCTCCCTCTTCTTCGCCGAGCAATTCCCCAATTCCCGCATAACTGCCTTCTCCAATTCGCGCACGCAAAAAGAGCATATTGACAGCGTTGCCGCATCGAAAGGCCTGGCCAATCTCACTGTCATCACCGGAGATGTTGTAGATTACGAATTCGAGGCTAACGCTTTCGATCGGGTGCTCTCGATAGAACTCTTCGAGCACATGAAAAATTACGAGTTGTTGATGCAGAAGGTGTCGAAGGCGCTGAAGCCGAGTGGGAAGTTGTTTGTGCATATATTTTGTCATGCTACGACGCCGTATGATTTTGAGGGTGGGTGGATGAGTGAGCATTTTTTTACTGGCGGTATGTGGCCTGTTTCTCTTGCCTCCCTTGCTCTTATCGTCTCTCTTTTCCACGCCCACATCCAACTATATCCTCCGCGCTCGCAGAGCTCTGTTCAGTCCCCACTCCCGTCCCCAACCAACTCCTAACTTCCCTAGGAACAATGCCCTCCGCGGACCTTCTTCTCTTCTTCCAATCCAACCTCCACCTCCAACACCAATGGTGGGTAAATGGCCAACATTACGCGCGAACCTGTGAAGACTGGCTCTCCAAGATGCTCGCGTCTAAGGACGAGATCTGGCCGCATCTCATTTCGACGTATGGCGAGAAAGATGTGGTGACGTGGTGGAATCGCTGGCAGATCTTTTATATGGCGTGCGCGGAGCTATTTAGATGGGACGGAGGCGATACGTGGGGGGTTACGCATCTATTGTTCGAGAATCGTGCGTGAAATGGTGTCGGGCGGGGCGGTGAGAGACGGTTCTGTATCGGGGATGCTGATTGTCCTCGGTGTAAAGAAGCGGGGCAGACAGCCATCTCAATCATCCTTCGTGATTGCCCGCCCGATTTCCTCCTCGTCCAGCTCCACCTCCTTCCGATTCCCTTTCAAGTTCTTCAACTCCTCCGCCCAATTCAGCAAATCAAACACACTAGGTGCCTTCCCTTTCAACCTCCTACTATCCAAATCAAAAGCCCTCCCAAGCGCCGCAACCCTCCTCTCCTTCGTCTCCCCCGCACCTTCACCTCCACCCTGCTCCTTTCCTCTCTTTCTCTTAGCCTCTTCCTCCATAATCACCTTGATACTCTTCAAAAACTCCTCATACTCAAACTCCTCATCCGACTCTTCATCCACCAAAAAGCTCTCCTCCAACTTCCGCTGCGCATCGTACAGTGTCCAGAGCGCGTATACAACTGAGTACGCAGAAACCGAGAGCTCCAGGTCGCGACTTTTCCGGCGTTCTTTGAGCATGGTTAGGGCTTCTTTGACCGAATCGAGAATGGTGGAGAACTGGAAGGTACTCTCGTCGATGCGCATCCACGCATTGACATCCAGCAAATCCTCCGGTGTCTGAATCCCAAAGCTCGTAATCGCCCGAGTTTCTTCCCCAGACAGTTTGAACAGTCGATCGAAGATGGAACTGGGTGAGGGCAGCCTACCCGCCTGCGCGAACTCGGCGTTCTTGTCGTCTAGCACCTTTCTTGCAGCGAGCTCATCGCACTCGAACCGTGAAAGCGTCTCCCCGCGTCTCTCAGCTTCTTGCGCGAACTCCGAGGCCAGGCCTTGCACACTCTCCCGCACGGCGTGGAAGGCGGCGACACCCTGTGGTTGTGTCGGCGTGAGAAAGTCGTCTGGATCCCTGGTATTCGTAACCCCCTCGAACTGTGGAGCCCAGTAGTGCTCACCCGAGAACGCATTCCCCACCGGCGACGCGAGAACCGGTCGATCGAGAGTCGACTGCATATGCGGGGGCGCAGATACAATCTGTCGCTCCGGAGGCCGTAGATGGTTGTGGTCGCCTTCTTCTGAGCCAGACTCCGGGCTACTCCATCCCTCCCAGCCCGGGCCCGTCGGATTCGGCGTACTTGCAGTGCGCCGCGCTTTACGCCGCCGTCCCATGTGGTCCCGCCCCTTGTACGCCAGCATGCGGAGATAGCGACCCCGGACGAGCCCGTTCTCCAGCTCGTTGCTTATTTTGGTGGAGGTGGAGTAGGCGCGGGTGCGCTCTTTGGGCGGGAGCTCGTTGACTTTGCTGGTGCAGGGTTCTATGTATGTGGGGAGTCGCTCGGGGGTTTGCAAGAGCGGTACTGTAGGGGTCTTGTTCTTTTTGGGGGGCTTGGGGGTTTTCTCCCGGATGGCGGGGTGGATGTCTGCCTGGGAGGAGGGGAGGGAGGGGCGGTTGAGACCCATTGTTATCGCTTACCTTATCTTTTGTTTTGGATATGCGTCGAGGTGCGAGGCTGAGGTCGGTGGGGAGTTTGGGTGCGTCGCGTATCCGGGGCAGCAGCCCGTTGTGTGAAGGCGAGGGCGGACAGACGCGTTAGGGGCGTTTGATGACAAGCGTTGGTGGTTGGGGTGTTTTGCCTTGGTTGGTTTTTCTTCTGTGCGTATGACATCGTTTGGTTGTGGCTTTCGCCGCCTGTGTGTGCGTTGCCGTGCCCACGCTTCATTGGGGTCATGGACCTGGTGGCTTGCATTCGTTCGAACCCGACCATTAGCAGCATGATAGACAAGGTCATTTAGTGAATGAGGCCAAGGTCCTACCAAATTGAGCTAAAAATCGTGGCCTGGGGTTGAACACGCGGAGCTGTGCTGCTCTGGGGTTCTGTTTACCTCCTGGTCCCCAAGGTCGTCTGCGTACGGGCTATGCTCTAAAGATGCAATAGATTGAAGCCCGAATATAAATACTGTTTGCCAATCGCGGCATTGGAACGGTGCGTTCTCTCCGTCGTGGATTGCTAGTTGGCTCCTCTAATGATATTCCGATATCGTTCATGGAAACTGGTTTTAACTTTCCGCACAGTGCCAGACCCGTCTTGTTCTAACTATCCTTTCCTTCTCTTGCAAATGGCAGATATCGTCCGCGACGGGATACCCAACCTGGTGAGGAGGAAGGCAAACGGATCCGGGCTACCTACATGACATGATATTCGACACCACGCTCGTGCTGCTGCTTCGAGGACCGCACTGCTTACCCCCTAGAGTTGGAATAGCTTTTCTTGTGGGACGGCTTCATGATCAAGACTACCAGTAGCCATTACCGCCAATGGCAATCTCAAGTACAGCCCTTCTATACAGCAAGCCATTGTTAGCTCCAACGCACTTTACATTAGGCGCTCAGCTCATGGTATCAAGTTCGTAGGTATTTCCTCAATCTTCAAATGTCCTCTTCCATCCCACATCCTAACATCACCCATACTTCAGGACTTTCGCTCAATCAATCTTCTACTTCTTCCCATGAGCTAGCAGCTCGACCCCCGTCCTCACCACCCCAATGGTAGCACCCGTCTGAATAGCCTCGTTTCCACCGCCGCTGAGGCGGTACTCGATATCGGCGAGACCCGCCAACCACGTCACCATGGTTTGTGGGGGCACGTCATTCTTGACCAGCTCTTCACTCAAGGCGGTTAGTATATCGGCCAATGCTAGACCCTTGAGTGCCTTGATCTTGTTGATTGTCTGCAGACACAATGTGATATCGCTGGTTTCGAGCAGCATTTTCAGGATGTGTTGGATATCGGAGGGGTGCGGTGCCGCTATGCAGTCGTAGATTGTAGTTTGTGTGATTTCGTCTCGTACGATAGTGCTCGGATCTGGCGCGGGTTTCCCTGGGGGTTGGAGCGGGGTGCTGGAAGCATGGCATGCTTGCAGGACGTTTAGAGCCCTTCGCATGTCGCCCTTGCTTAGCTTCACAAGCGACTCTGTAGCATCCAGGGTGATGTTGACCTTCTCTTCCTCGATGACCTTGTCCACCAAGCTCCTGATATCTACCTCTTTCAGTGGAGAGAAGCGGAATCTTGTACACCGAGACAGGAGCGCGGGTGAGAGCTTATGTGTGTAGTTTGCAATGATGCAGAATCTGGTGTTTGCAGTGTACTTCTCCATGATTCTTCGGAGAGCCATTTGCGCCGTCGCCGTCATCGCGTCGGCCTCGTCCAGAATGATCAGCTTGAAGGTCCCCAGCGTCGACGCCTCGCCGGGTTTCGGTGCGGCTGCGAAGATCTGCTTGGTGCTGCTGAAGGTCTTGATCTGCTCTCGGACGACGTCGATACCTCTGTCGTCGGATGCGTTCAACTCCAGCACCATTTGCCTCATGTTCTTGTTTCCGTATATTCGTCGTGCGAGCGCAAGGACCGTCGACGTTTTGCCGGTTCCGGGTGGGCCATAGAGGAGGAGGTGAGGCAATCGCTGCATCTGTGAGCTAGAGTCTCCCTGGAAGGACAGGTCTTGGCCTCACATTCGAGTCGACAAACTTGTTGATGGTGGCTATTATGTCTTGGTGGCCCTCGACGTCGTCGAGCGAATTTGGCCGATACTTTTCTACCCTGCTCACGGATTAGTCAAGCCCAGTGGCCGGCAAAATCGTCTCATACCATGGCAGAGAATCCTCGGCCTCGACGGGCAGGTTCGCCGCACTCCTCTTGCCCTTCTTCGTGTCTCCGCCAAACGTGACTGCCGTGTCTGCAACGGGCGCGTCCACGTCCATCTCGTCCTCGTAGTCAGACATTTTCGTAAAGGGGGTGCTCGAGGGTACAATGTGTGTTTCGGGGCGAGAAGAAGCACGTAGGCACGCCGATAGAAATGTCGCGAGAGTACCTCCGAACTATGCGGAGACGCGTCGCGCGCTGGACGTGTAAAGTGAACCGGGATGGGGCTGACTAAGCCAGTCCGACATCCCACTTCGACAGGGAAGCTGCGCCATGGCCGACTCTCCGCAATTACCCCAAGCTCGACAGCATTGAACAGCACTGAGGTGAGCGGGCACACATACTTCAAGATGCCTGTACGTATGCCACCCTGTTACACTCCTGTATACCTGCGTGTCACTGTTTACGCCGCAGAACCGGAAATTCATACTTACAACCGTCCAGGCCTACCACTCCGTCTTCCTCGACGAGCCCAACCAGCAGCTAATTGGTACGCACCCTCCCCTCGCCCACCAATTCCCCCATACTGAACCCCAGCAAAGGCAACTTCGCCCTCCTCCCGCTCCGCACGCGCACCCGCGGCCCCGCGATCCAGCTGTCCGCGCTCCCCGCCGGCGAATCCGACCTCACAATCGAAGCCTCGCACGAGTCGTACGACCCGCTCGATGAAGTACTCCTGCTCTTCCGCGCCAACACTTTCTTCCGCAATTTTGAGATCAAGGGACCCGCGGACCGCGTGCTGATTTATGGCATTTTGTTTGTGAGTGAGGTGCTGGGGAAAATCAAGCCGGGGGCGGGCAGGAGGGATGCTGAGAAGGTATGATTTGAATGCCTCATTTAGTTGAAAGACGAGGAGGACAAGGGCATCAAGGACGTCGTGCTGACCCAAATACTCTCCAGGCTGTAATGAACATTGCGCTCGACACCAACTTCGCCATCCCCGGTGACGCCGGCTTCCCGCTCAACCAGGCTTTCGAAGCGCCCGCGGATAGGAACCAAGCCGAAGTGCTGCGGCAGTATATCATGCAGATGCGACAGGAGCTAGCGACGCGGTTGCTGAACAGGGTGTACGCGGATGGCACAGGAGTACCGAGCAAGTGGTGGTTAAGCTTTACAAAACGGAAGTTTATGGGGAAGGCTCTGTAGGGCAGAGGATTTGAGAGATAAGGATGGGGATGTCACGGGATGATTTGGTGTGGATAAGCGAACGATTGACATCCGAATTAGGTGAACAAGGCCGGTATGCTCGGCTAGTTGGGTCCGATTGCAGATCAGATGTCTCATGATTGTAGAAGGAACATGCATCAAGATGGTACCGAAGTTTCTGGCCCTGTTTTCCTCTTCTTGCCTCGTCCGTGGCCCCTAGCCTCGACTTTGCCTTCGACTGGGAGAACCCTGGTCGCGGTAAACAGATACCCCTCTGCACCGCCCTTGCTCGTCATGAACGGGTGCGTCCGTTGCGGCAGGACCTGCCAATGTCTTGCTCTCGCCGTCTGCAGTGAGGGCGCGAGCAACAACGTTGGATTCACCGGAAAGTCGTCATCTGTGATGCCATCGTCCAGTTCGTTAACTTCCTCATCATCGTCATCATCATCCTCCCGCTTGATGGGTATGCCGCTCGGTCCGTCCTCTTCCACCTTCACCCTTGTGCCGTTCGTTGTGCCGTTGGGTTGGGCCCTGAACTCGCGAGCAATATACGCCGCCCTCCTCTCTTTACTATAACAATCACACAGCTCGACCAATGGCTCCGCACTAGGGCTGAACACCACAACCCTTCCCCCGCCCCTGACCAGCGGCACCGCTTCCTTCAGCACACTCTTCGGCTCCATGCTACTCGCCACGATCAACCCATCGAATCCTCCTCTCCTCGCCTCATCAACGACCCTCTTCGTTTTCTCCCACCGTCTTCGCTTCTTGTAATAGGTGCCCCTCTTGGAGCTCTTCAGAGTAGCCAGCGTTTCTTCGGGCACGACTTTGGGTTCGATGTAGGAGGGGTCTTCGGTGGGGTGCATCAACTGTAGCCAAGACACCATCTTCAGGTGCGTGTAGAGAGGGTGGGTGGTAGGTGGGTTGCCCGTGTCATAGCCAAAGTACTTGAGATGCGATAGGTTTGGCTGATTATTTGGATGAAGGATGGTAATAGTATTGGTCTGAGCGGACATCTGGGGGACGTGTTGGAAGGGGCGTTTCGGTCGATAGATAGGTTCTCCTGATGATGCGGCTGATTCCTGTTGCAGAGTTGATTCGCTCCGTGGAGCGAAATTGGGGCCGTCCGCCTCGGCCATAACAATGTCTGCCGTGCCGTTCTGTTCTGAGGTTTTTGCTGCGCTTGAATCCTCGGGAGGAGCAGCCGGTTCTTCTTCGGATAATTGCTCTGCCTCCTCATTCGGGTACAATATGCCCATCTTTTCGGCGAGCGCTGCCGTGACCAAGCCACCGGTATCGTCGACCACTAGCCACCTGCCCCCTCCTATCTGGCTCAAGCCGTCCTCAGCCATCAGCACTCGGTTGTCTGCTGAATAGTGCCCATCTGCCCAGCTGCATATGAGGCCGAGCGTCTCTTCCCTCAGCTCCATGATTTTGTATGCCTCCTTCTCTGTGACGTACTCGGTGAGCGTGCCGATGTCCAAGGGGAGCACAGTGAACCTCTTTAGGTATTTTCTCGACTTCCGCAGGGTATATTTCGCCAGCGAGAACGACGTCTTCTCTTCAATGGCCATATGCGAGGCCACGATCTTAGCGATTATGTCCTTCCCTGACCCTGCGCCGGCCTTTTTGAGCTCCTCGATCTCTTCATAGGACAGCTTCTGTCGCGAGGGATCGTCGACGGTGAGGCGATTATTGCGCATTATGACCTCGCCATCGTCGCCTACGATGTCGAAGCTGAGCGCACCTTCGGCCAGCGGCGCATCTTCTTCCCTCGTTTCGGCGGGTGTCGCGTGGTCATCTCCCAACGCTTCCGCGTGCAGTTCAGAGGCAGGCACGACGCGCAGCCCAGCTCCTGCGCGCAGCCCAGCTCCTGCCTTGCCGTCCTCCTTGCCGTCCTCCTTGTCTACCAGCTCATACGTGAGGTAGTACGGGCGTCCGAGGATCTGGTTGGCGGCGAATGCGCCGTATTTGCCCAGGTTGATATTTCTGCCGACTGTTAGGGTTTTTGGGCCGTCTCCTCTCAGCAAGGCAAGGCCTGAGGATGCTCACTACAGCTGCTATACGTACGTATTCGGAGTAAGCTCCACAAGCTTGAGAAGGCCGGACGGTAGTCGGAGCGCGACATACGTATTCGGCCGTACGTGTGACTGTGACTGCATCGCGCGGCCTGAGGGTAGTCGCGGCGCTACGAATCCATATGTGCGCGGGTCCTTGCTATCACGATTGATGGGCAGCTTTATCGTGCGAACGCGAGTTTACAGGCTGCAGAGAGAATGTGAAATAATTCTTTTCTTTCCTTTGGCGAAAGACGGGATCGGCGAACGGCGGGACTGAACCTTTTTTCCCCGCGCGGCGGTCGGCCATCTGGTCCGCGGTCCGCAGTGGCGGTGCGTTTCGTGTGGCGCAGGCCGTGTTTCGTCATCCACGCTCAAACTGCCTGCCTTCCGCGCGTCCTGATGAATATACACGAACCATTACTTCGTATTGCCGCCCGTTAAACTGTGAAGCGTCGCGCCGTCCAGTCCATTGCAGGCACCTTCCTTCCACGCATCCCCCCAATTTCACCCCTCCGGCAGACGCGCTCCACCGCTGCCCTGCATCACACGGAATCCGTCACAGCAGCCGTGAAAGGTGGCCGAAGCTCAACCTCCGATACCCGCCAACGCCATGGTGCTCCGCAAGAACACCCCCTCCAACGACCTCGTGCCGGCGCCACTCTCGAAAGCCATGAACAACCCTCCTTACCCTACAACGCCCGCAGACGAGCGCCCGCCGCAACTCCCCGCGCCCAGCCCGCCCGACGTCTATTCGCTGGATCTTACTACTTCACCCGCGTTCAACTTGAAGCCCGTCGAGGAAGCGCAAAAGAACAAAGCAGACGATTCCGAGTCGGACTACAGTGACAATGAGTGGGATCAGTCCGACGACGATACGCGGCCGAACGACCTTCCCGGCGTGCTGAAGATTGGCGGAGGCAAGCCGATACCAGCTCCCGCAAACAAGAATGCGCTCCCGGACGCACTGCGAGCAGGACCGCCGCCGGGCGTAGCCGTCAGAAAATCACTAGAGGCCATATCCCCAGAGCCTACAGGCACAACGTCCTCTTCATACGGTGCTGCGAGCAATGTCTCCTCAGGCTCGATACCGTTGCATACCAACAACCCATACCTCAAGATGCAGACCACGGGCCAGAGCAACTTTGGCGGGGAGAGCAGCCAGCAGATATGGGGAGACACGCCCTCTCAGGCCCCCACGTACGGCGAACTCGTCGAGTTACCGGGTGTTCAAACTCCACACACCCCCACGAATCACAAGGCGGATTTCGGAACGGACAGCACCGCGCCACCACCACAGAGAACCAACTCCTTTGACCAGCCTCCGCTCATCGCTGTCGAGTCGGCCACACCGCAGTCGGCGCACCCGCGACATGACTCAAATGCCTCTGAAGATTACACTCCGGGCATGGATATATCCTCGCTAGACGCATTCGCCAGAACGTACGGATTGCCGGAGGACCAAAGGGAAGGGGTTGCGCCCAAACGGACATGGCAGGACCAGCAGGCATGGGAGAAGAGCGAGCGGGAAAGGAAGCAGCGGGAGCTGGACGCCGCTCACGAAGCCGCCTTGAAAGCGGAACAGGAGCGTCATCATGAAGAGGAATTCCACCGCATGGAACAGTCATCACAATTTCCTCAACCAGCATCGCAAATCCCTCCACAAGCGCCTCAGCACCAAGCACCGCCCGTACCCTTTCAGGCGCCTCCAGTTCATGATGAACAGGCTCCCGCATTACCGCCACGAAGATCTCACGAGGAACATGCACCCCCAATGCCGCCGCGGCCCCTTGACACTGGCATCGTTGGTTCTTCAAACCTGGGCCCAGAGTCACCTAACACTGCTATGAACAGGCAGCGGAAAGAACACTATCAGATCAAACATATCCGGTGGCACGATGTCAGCAAGCGTGGCATTCGAACGTCGCCAATCCTTACACAGAACCTCAACGGACCTTGTCCTCTTCTGGCACTCGTCAATGCCCTTGTTCTATCCACGCCTGCAGGTATGGAAACGGCGCTTGTGGAAACTCTGCGAACGCGCGAGCAAGTCAGTCTTGGATTGCTTCTCGATGCAGTCTTTGATGAACTAATGTCCGGTCGGAGAGGAGGCGCTGCTCAAGAACTACCCGACGTAAGCGAACTGTACAAGTTTCTCCTTGCTCTGCACACTGGTTTGAATGTCAACCCCATGTTTGTCCAGGACGCAGACTCCACCGACGGCACTTCAGCACATGGTTCCTTACTCGGGGATCGACCTGGTGGTTTCGAAAACACCCGGGACATGCGACTTTACCGAACCTTTGACATCCCGTTGATGCATGGCTGGCTCCCTGAGCCAGGCTCCGACGCGTATCGCTCACTCGAACGAATCGCAAAATCCTACGAGTTGTCACAATACGTACAATTTCAAGAGGAAGAGCTAGATGCCAAGTTGCAGACCGGGGATGCTTTGACCACCGACGAGCAGCAGATGTTCACCGACATACATGCAATCAAAGAATTTCTGAATAGATGGCCAACGCAATTAACGAATTACGGCCTAAGGACAATGCGAGAAAGCCTGCAGCTCGGTCAGGTCGCAATCCTCTTCCGGAACGACCATTTCTCGACGTTGTACAAGGACCCAAGGACGGAGAAGCTAGTGACGTTGGTAACAGATCAAGGCTACTCAAGCCATGATGAGATCGTCTGGGAGTCGCTGGTGGACGTCAACGGCCAAGGAAGCGAGCATTTCTCTGGAGACTTCCGTCCGGTCGGCCACAACGCTCCGCCTCAACGAGAGCCACCCATTCGAAGTCTACTCGACGTGGATGACAATGAGGGTTGGACTACTGTGCATTCCAGGCGCGGGAATCAGCACTCCTCATTATCAGGGCTCACTCCGGCGCCTTCCGGCTTGGATCCCTCCGTACAACCACAGTCACCCGGCTCAGACCTCGGCAAGGTCGAGCAGGAAGACCATGATCTCGCCCTAGCACTTCAACTTCAGGAGGAAGAGGACGACCGGCATCGTCGCTCTGTGGAAGAACGACGACGACGGGAGAATGAGTTGTCCGAGAATGCCATCGCAGCCCGATCACAAACTCGACCCGCTAACGACCGAACGTCGCGTCCCGGCGAACAACTGCCGCCGCTGATCCCACCGCGCCGTAACAACCAACAAACGCACAGGCCTTCGAACGAGCCCGCGCCACCTCCAACGTACGAAGAAGCGTCTACAAGCCGGCCGTACCATCCTCCTCAAGGTCACCCAGCAAACCCGCAGGCTCCGCTGCAACCTCAGGGCAGTGCATATCAGATGAACACTCACAATGCGCCTCAAATTCAGGGTCTGATGCAAGGGGGACGGAGAAGTTCACGACCAATGATGCAGGCACCGTTACCGGCGAGGCCGGGGAGGAGGCAGAGTGCGGGCATGGTCGGGCCTAATCAGCAAGAGGAACGAGAGAAGTGCGTTGTTATGTAGACGCACGTGAACCTCGATCCCAGATTTTTGGCTGATCCTTGTGAGCGTTCTAGGACCTGTTTCTTGTGCATAGTCAGTTGAGCCGGGTCGAATCTGTCTTCTTATACCCTTCTTATTGTCTTTCCTGGAATGGCGTAGGAGGTCAATTTAGCTTTGGAGTTTGGGGGGGTCAGGAGTAGAGGGCCATGGTTGTGTTTGGCGCGAGTTGCGCTTCTATGGCTATTTGGTGACCACATGTATAGCAACCTTTCTGTTACCAATCACCATCACCCGTGAGATTATAGCTGATGAGCTTGACTGCTATATTGCTCCTGTATACGGATTCGGGTGGACAGGCATCTGTCCAATTTTCGATCAGCCTCGCCGGTGTGATTTCTTCGACCAATCACGACAGCCACGCGTGGTTTCGAAAGCCTCAGCCTATCGCGCCATGCCGTACTCACCGGATGCCCTGCTGAGACCGATGAAAATCATTGGTCCTACATGCCTTCCTCCTATCACGCACATTCGCTCGCTCCCAGGCACAGGGCCCCATGCATAATAAACAGCTTAGGCTGCAGCAAAAAGATGTCACTTGGCTGCGAAATACTCCATCAGCCTATCGCGCACCTTCGCACCAGCCACCTACAGCACGTCTCTGGCACTGCTCAGGCATGGTCAATGCTACAATTGACGAGAATATTTTGAACGCTCAACTCCTGCCTTCCTCATCCAAGTTTTTGTCCAGACTCTCAATGATTTCGCTATGAGTCAACGGCCCTCATTTCATGTCTCTTCGGCATCGAGCCCAGCTTCTGCCCGCACCAACAGCGGAGTGGGATTCTCTTCGCCGTCACATCCGATTTACATCAATTCGGTGGACACGCTCTTATCGTTCCAAGTCCCGTCAATTTCACCAACCGCCATACCAAACCCAAACTCCCTTTCGTCTCGATCTGGTATTACGGCTAGTGATGTCAGACGAAAGAGACGCCGGCTTGACTTCGTCAAGTGCGATAGTTGTCGAAAAGTCAAACAAAAGGTACACCGCTTATTATGCCCAAAACATTTACGCGTGCTGACGAGTTAGTGTTCACCTTCCGAGCGTGAGCCAGATCAGAAGTGCAATCGCTGCATCGAAAGAGAGCTTCCATGCTCCGAAGGGAAGCGTGCCCCACGCAAACGGAGACGAACCGAGATTACTGCCAGTTAACCGCCCATTGAAACATCTCCTCTGAAACTCCTCAGCTTGGATTTTGAAGACTGGTCAGTGTAAATTTCCCACGATATTTCTGAGTGGTCTGTTGGTCCGAGATATTATAGGATTTTCCTCGTAAAGTACCATGCCCTCATGATCCAGGCGATGGAATCGTTGTAAAGACTGAAGAAGGAGACAGCCGAGCATTTTTACTACTTCACGCCATCAGAATGCCCCTCCCGACTGCAACTTGGAATCCTCGAGGATTCTGATGCCGAATGCCTAAAGTTTGAGCGATTTTTTGTCACCCTCGGCAGGCTTGTGCTCTAAGGTGTCCAAAATCTCGCCATAAGCCCACAGCACCGACAGATTTCGACGACTCTCACTACAATGACTACGCAACTATTTTCTTTGAGGACTCCTGCTGTCGTCACTGCCTGCCTCGGCGAATGTGAAAAACAAGAAGAAGACGCCCTATATTGGGGTATCAACAATGGAACGAGCAACTTCATGGACGAGTTCCGAACAATTTCAAGATTGTACACTCTCCGGTCTCAAATGGAAAATCACTTCTGCCGTTTTTGGGATGGTCGGCTTGAAGATTTGGACAAAGAACGTCTCGTGCAACTCTCTGAGATGGTTCATACTAAGGCAAGCAAAATACTAGAAGCTCTACGGCTGTGGAGCGCGCTGCCGTCGTCGACGCGCAATTATGCCTCTTTCCTAACGGAAAATTTGGAATATCGCAGGTGCTACTGGGGAGCCCAGGACCTCCTTTTAGGACCGCGCGACTCCCTAGGCCGGTATCCGCTCTTGCGGTATCTAGACTGTTCATGGAACGAATACCATCTTGTGAGATTATTGCATAATTATGAAGGGCAAGACGAAAGATTAGCGATGCTCAACGCACCAGATATCTTGGGCCAAGTTGCATTGCATATAGCCTGCCAAAAGGGCTAAGTCAAGCGTAACAGCGAGTTGCTTCGTTCAGGTGCATTTCCATGGCCGAAAACCGTTACTGGAAATCTTCCACTCCACTATGCGGCTGCGAAGGGATCGGCCGAGATATGTTCTACGCTCCTCCGGGCACCAAACGTCACCGTCAATCTCGGAGATACATCCGAGAGATCACCACTTCATTCCGCCATGAACAACGATCATGTTGACACAGCGATCTGTCTTGTAAAGAGCGGGAAATTCGACATAAACCCGACTGACCAGTGGGACGATTCGTTCTTGATACACGCCGTGCTGATCGACTCTGAAGGCTTGGTGAAGTGTCTAATGGACTTTGGAGAAATCCCGCTCTCGTTGAAAATGAGCGCGTTATGGTAAGCGCGGTTGAGAGGGAGAACCTCGAGCTGATGAAATTACTTGGTCAACATCCGGGAACCAATGTTGACGCAAAAGGTGATTTCTCTGGAACTCCACTCAACGAAGCAGCGATTCGAGGCTTTTCTGAAGGTGTCGTCTATTTATCGAGTCGACCAGAGGTAGATGTGAACTTGCAGGACATGTGTGGGAGAACTCCGTTAATGAATGCGGCGTGGTTTGGACGCAAAGAAGTGGTGGCGGCGATTCTGATCAACCTACTCCCAACACACCTGTGCCTACAAGACGAAGAAGGTAAGACAGCAGCGGATCTGAGTGAAGATGACGAAATTTCTAGGATGATCAACGAGGAAATCTTGCGAAGGAAGCGCACTGTAGGATTGGCATGAATCTAGGTCCATCGCCACATCAGAAGACCCTTCATTCGATTTCCTGTTCTGAGGTGGTCGCCGAACCGAGCCTGAACCCAAACTTCAGCAAATCGCCCGCCTTAACGCTTTCCCTCCTCTCCATCAACTCATCAATATCCCAATTCGCGCTCAACAGCCTCCCATTCAACCACGTCCTCCTCTCCCGACACAGCCAGATGAGAAACGCACCGCAAAGTCCCACATCGTCCGTTAGATCTGTTCGGCACCAATTAGCTCCAAATCCAATATGCAGGGCATAGAGGAACCAAACTCACACTTCCGAAAACTATCCGGCGTCGTCGCATCCGCCATCTCCGTCAACACCGCCCCGGGATGCACCCCCACGCACACCAACCCGCCATCCTCGTCCCTCCCAAACTGCTCGCTCAAAAATTCCACCAACCTCGCCTGCGCAAATTTCGAAACGCAATACGCCGTATTTGCAATATGCCCTCTCACAATGCACGACGCAAAGCTACTGACGACTAAAAACGTCTTTGCGCCTTCGCTCTCGATGAGGAGCGGGATGAGGTAGTGCGCGATGAGGTATGTGCCCTGCACATTCACGTCGAAAACGTCTTGGAAATCGCGCGGGGAACCGGACGTCATTTTGGTGACGACGGGTCCTGAATATCCCGAGTTGAGGATTACGATATCGATTCTGTTGACTTGTTTTGTTACATTCTCGGCGAGGGCGCCACGCTGGCGTTGTTTGTAATATCTGCTTGCGCGCATACTACTGTTATTCTTCCATCTATTTGCTTTACTTTTGCTTCCACTTCGGCAAGTTTATCAAGGGATGAGGCGCGCGCAGTCAATATCAGTGTCGCAGCGCCAGCGTGGGCGTAGGCATAGGCTATACCGGCACCGATTCCGCGTGCGGCGCCAACAATGAGGATATTGAGAGGAGAGGGAAGTTTGTTGTTTGCGGGATTGAGGGCGGCTGGGGGATGGCTGTGTGTCGTCGGAGTGAATTGGTCGGCTAGGACGACGTCCGGGGTTCGTTGGGGCATGTTCGTGTTTCTGCCCACTTTGACGCCCGGGGGAAGGGTGATTTTCTTCTTGGGAGCGATAAACTTGAAGTAATTTGAAGCTTTATTTATATCGAATCG
The DNA here is from genome assembly GCA_010405425.1 of Lentithecium fluviatile CBS 122367. NCBI lineage: Eukaryota > Fungi > Ascomycota > Dothideomycetes > Pleosporales > Lentitheciaceae > Lentithecium > Lentithecium fluviatile. The sequence continues at coordinate 193,595 of MU005598.1, read as the reverse complement.
CAGTATGAGTCATTACGACTATCGCTACATGCTGCTTTGGGATCACTAGCGTTGTGCGTATCGCGGCTGCGCAGCGTATGCACATAGCCAAATTTATGCTCACAAAGGGTTGTTACCTGGAAAATCATTGCCATTGCGCTTAGTGCGGTGCCCAAGGTAGGGACACCGAGCCTTAAATATGTGGCGCTAAGGCTAAATATCAGTCCATACAGACGAGATAAGTAAAGTCCGATAGCTCGGGGATGGACATTGGTGTCCGAAAGAGGGCCTTCTAATTGCTGCTCTAAGGACGTCACGTAGATACAGTCCAACCTTGATTGCTAAAAAGTCGGAAAGACCTGTGGATTGGATGAAGCGCGAATTAGTAAAGTATGCATTCGAAGTCAAAAATAGCGAGTGTGATGGTTGTTGGTTCCAGACCCATTACCCAAATCAATGTCCCACTCGAAGCAGCAAGCAAATAAGGGAAGCCATGAAAGCTTCACCTTTCCAGGTCGACAGACGCCAATCCCAATGCGCAGTTCCATCTACAATCCCAATGCAGAGGTCTATGTCCGCACGGTTCCAAGTAAACATCAATCTTTACATCATACCAACCATCCACCCAAGCACACCCATCCCCAACATTCCCGCACCCACGGCATTTACAGCCGCAACATTACCAGTCTGCTCCGCGGGCGCTCCACTCGTCGTACCCGAAGCTGACGGCTGCGGTGCCGCCGCACCAGACGTCGTCGAGCTCGTTCCGTTCCCATAGCCGGCAGTAGGCGCAGGAGGGGCTGCAGCCGTACCTGTGCCGGAAGATTCAGCGGGAGCATAGCCTGGAGCAGAAGCGCCAGGGGTGGTGGTAGGCTTCAGGGCAGATGCTGGAGGGCCGGAGCCCGGGGCGGTGGTGGAGATGGATGGGGGCATGGCGGTGTTGTACGTTGCATAGGGAAACCCGCATTTACGGACGAGTTCGTTCACATCTAGTCTCGTATGAGCGTTTGTGTCATTAAAATGTAAGATGCAAATTATGCTTTACCATTATCCGCGCCATCTTCATCGTATTGCGAGAGGCAGGCTTCACAGGTGGGGATCTGCGTGCGGGCGTTGGCGCCGTTGCAGATACACGCGAGCTCGTTGGCATCGTCGTTGGCGCCATCTGCGAATAAATTAGCCTCTTCTTGTTCTAATTGAAATATATCCAGACATACAATTTGCTGCATCGCAATCCCTCGTCAGCTTAACAACGTCCATGCAAACATCGCGGCACTGGTAAGGAACCTCGCTCTCTTCGAGGTCGATAGCAAGACCGGTTGCTGAAAGCGCAACAGCGAGGACAAAGGTTTGAAATAGCATTTTGGTTTGAAATGTAAGAACTGGAAGGGGTCAAAGAAAGAAGTGAAAGACGTATCAAGCGTGGAGTGAATTGGATTGAAGAGTGAGTTGGAAAGATGTGACCATAGGAACAACAAGGTGTATACGTCCGATTTAAATTCTCCTTCGACACCTCTTCACTCCGGCTCCTGGATCCTCGATATCACCGTTCAATGGCGCAGGACCGCAACGTGGTGCAAGCATCGGAGCCCGCAACATGACCGAACAAGGGGCCTGTCAGCACCCTCTTCAGCCTGCACAGTGGCTGCGGATTACGGCGCCACACCTTACATGCCCCTGCACACAAGCGAAAGTCCAAAACTTGGCTATCGTGTTGCTCTGAAATATTCTCCGATTATTTGCGATTGTACAAGATGGGGTCGGACCTTGGGGATGGACGCGGGATGGACGGGTCAGAGCGGACTCGCTTTAGATTGCGACCAAGTCCGAGAGGCTTGGGTTCGCCCAACCACAATTCTCCGAAGATGAATGATCGTCGCGCGGTATGCATCTGTCAAGCTGCTGTGCGAAAAGGGTCTATGCGTGATCTGCGAAGACCGAATGCTCAGCCGGCGTTCGCGGAAACATCTCGAACGAAATGAGTATCAAACTTTTCGTTGGAGTCTGGAGCTAAAAGGTCATCCATGAACCAAAAGTCGTCAAGCATCCAACCAGATGCCGCGTTGTCGCCGAATCCATCGAGAGGCAGTAGCGGCGGTTGATCAACCAAGGTGTTGCCGAGCTGGAAAGACACTGTGTCTATCGTTTCGGGGGTCTTCTGAAACAGAGCAGGCGCAGATAAAGAGCCGTCTCCGAGTATAATCTGTAAGGATTCAATATCATGATGATGAACTGTACAGGACAAGGCGGTAGAACTTACCTCCTGCGCCATATCCTCGAGCGGTTCGTCCTGTAACGAGAGAATCTTATAATATAGCTTGCACACACGATCAGTAGCTTGTTTTTCCAGAGCCTGTGCGCGTTCCGGTTCAAACAGGGTGCCGGCAAGACTATGAGCCGCGCTAACATAGAAATACTGGTGGTTACCCCGACCGGGCCGTAGCGCGCGCTGTTCTAGAACACGATAAGCTTTATCCATTGTTCTTTCAAAGATTGCTCTTATAATGCGTATTATGAGATTATCTTGCACAAAATCAGGGTCAGCGAAGAGTGACGCGCGGGATGGGGCCATCGGGAATTTCTTACCGGATGCGAGGCAAGCATGATAAGCGACATGGCAGATCAGCAGTGCCGCGCGGAGATAGTCTGATCGAATACAGCACAGTGCAAAGTTATTCATATCCAAGATCTCGAGGTGCCGGTCTATCAAGGTTGTCGTAGCCTCTAGGACCGTCAGTAAAGAGTAACGATGATCAGGTCTAGCTCTAAGCAGGTTATTCATCGCGCGCTGAGTGTGTAGGATAACCACGAATTGTCGAAGTTGTAAGTCGAGAAGAGTCCATACTAGGAGTGTGTGAGGCTCTTTCCATCTTGGTATTTTTGCAAGCGCAGATTGGACGTCCTGCTCATCTCGCAGGACTTCCTGAAAAGTGGCAGCAGTGCGAAGAGAATTTGCGGTCGCGCACAACCTAATCCGAAGCGAAACACTTTGCGATGCGCAGTGCAGATACGACGTATCCGAGAACAAAGAGTTTGGCTGAGATTCTGGAAGGTGCTTCATCCCCGCGTGAAGCTCAAAGTCCATGATGTTGCGCGGCGGAGTGCAGTCGTACTCGAGGCTAGAGAGAACAGAAGGCGTGCCTGATAGTTGTTAGCCGATGCAAAGATGATCAAGATGTGGTGCAGCTGCATGTACCTTTGTCAATTGAGGCCTGTAGCTCTAGCTCCATCGACGTTGCCCACAACCTTCTTCGCATCTCGCCTTCAAACACCGAGCAGCGGGCGCCCAGGATTCCTGGATCTCTATGCATTCCAAAAGACCTCATGAGAGCCATGTGTTGCTGCACTTCCTGATAATACTCTTTCGTCTTGTGGCATGTGGTAGATATGGCTAAGAGACGCAGGCAACGCACTTGTAAGGTTGCCAGCGTCCTGTGCTTGTTACTCTGGCGCCTAAGCCACGCTTCGCAGGCTTTGATCCAGGTTATAGCTTTGCTCCGAAAAGTAGAACCGTCAGTGTCATATCTAGTGGACTCATGCGTAGAAGTGCACAGCGTGCATGCCATGATAGCAAGCACAATCGCGTCCATGTCCGAATTTGGAGGGGTCGACGCGGCCCAGTAGGTTTGATAGGCGGAAAAGAAACTTGGAATATGCAAGATTCGATAGGTCGTTTCGAACGTCGCAAAGTAAGTCCTGATAACTTTTTCAACGGTTTCCTTGTCCGGCAATAGGCTTCGCAGACTCGGGACAGAGAGTATTCGATTGGGATTCTTCGTCATTCTTGCCCGATCCTCTTGTAACTTGGAGTCTTGTCTAAGCCTCTGAAGAGTGGATCCAATGAATACTCGCTTCATGAAAGGTCTGAGATCAGGGAACTATTGCCGTAAGTCAAAGAATACAGATAAAGTGGGTGAGACAGACATGGGTGATGACTATCATCGGATTCGTAGGCCCATAGTAGAAGGTACGGTAGTCTCGACCTTTGAAGAATATAGTTGAAGCACCTGGAATGTCGCCCGCATCTTTATTCTCCAAGTGAACACTTGATTCGGGAGTAAAACTGGGCTTGTTCTGTAGCGATGATAACAGAGCTTCAAGAGAGAATAACCGTTGCTCCAATTCCGCAACTCGGTCTTTTCCGGGATGGACAGGCGAGAGATTTTCCAAGTGAGTGTCTTGCTCGGTGTTATGTTCATCTGGCTGCGTGGTCGAAATTGCGTGCAATTGGATAGGGGGAGCTAGAGACTTCCGTACTCGCTTGGTAGAGTGATCATGCGTTGTATCGCCCTCGATGAGATGAGCATCCTTTCTATAGGCACACTTCTCAGCCACACCGCCGTGGATGCATCGATTGCATGGCAGCTCTCTGTCGCACTTGAGCTTTCGACGGCGGCAGTCGTCGCAAGAGAGCACCGCTCGCTGTTTTCGCTTGCGGGATTTCGTCTCTGGAGTATATTCCATGGTAAATGTCGAAGACCGAACGAGAGAGATGCATATATCCGGCCAACATCTGCGAGCTGCGCGCTGCGAGTTTAAGAGGACGATTGTCATTCTTATTCCTACGGCATCCCGGAGAAAACGACGGTTGCTAACCGGAATAGGCAAGCGTACCTCGGATATAGTGGAAATCATGTCCGTTGAGCTCGGAGATGCGGCAAAGAAACTTGATGAATAGTTATCATATGAATGGATAAGGAAGAAATCCCATTCAATTTCTGCTTTAAACCCCAACCCGCCAGGCAGGAATCGGCGAAGTGCGGTAGGTTCGTGGTTGGGCTTCCTTGAGGATGTCGGAGAAATGCAAATTGTTCGATATTCGCACCGAAAATGTCAGGACTCAATAAAAGAATGCTTCACATAGGTTTAACCCTTAACCGGACCTTCTTCTCATTTTTATGGATATCATGGCCGGCGCAAGTTCCTCTCCAATTCTCACAGTCGCAACAGCCGGTGATGCCCAGCTCGAGAAGGGAGACGACGAACCAGAGATCTCCTCTTGTCCGGCCGACACTGTCATTGTAAGCTTTTCTTATATTAACGCTCGACAATTACTAGATGGACTAATCTTGATAGGTTTCCTGGGATGGCGAAGTGGACCCTGAAAACCCATATAATTGGTCCCGAACCCGAAAACTGTTCACCACACTCCTGACAAGTCTAGGCGGCTTCGTTACACTCATGTCTGGCGCAATGCTTGCCCCTGCTTTGGCCATCATGAGCGAGGACTTACGCATACCTGAGGCGGAGGCGTCAATGGTACTCTCGATTTACATCTTAGCCTTCGCTTTTGGGCCTATGTTGCTAGCTCCTTGCTCCGAGGTGTGGGGACGCAGGCCGATTTGGATTGTCGGGGGCGCATGGTACATTCTCTGGAACACAGTGTGTGGTGCTTCGAAGACTCGAGGGTTAATAATTACCGGTAGACTGATGGCAGGATTGGGAGCGAGTGCCGAGTTTGCAGTAGGAATGGCATGTCCCGCACCTTCATTAGGCTGACTTGACGTAGGTCTCTGGTCCTATCGTCAGTGACATCTGGATCGCGGACGAACGAGGTAAATCGATGGCTATACGAGGATTCCTCCCCTTGCTCGGCCCAGCTATCGGTCCGATTGTGGGCGGCGTGATGGTGCAAAAAGCCAATTGGCGATGGCTTTTTTTCGTGATGTCCATTCTCGACGGCATCATTGTTCTGCTTTTTGTTTTGTTCCTGCCAGAAACGCATTGTCAAACGTTGTTGGCTAGAAAAGCCACTCGGCTGCGTAAGTTGACTGGCGAATCGTACCTCGCAGAGCATGAAGCTGGCGCTCTTACACTGGTCAACCGGCTCCAGTTGGCTTTCTTACGTCCAGTCCGGATGCTCCTTATGCAGCCAGCGATACAACTGTGCAGTCTTGTCATAGGCGTCCAGTTTGGCCTTCTATACATCGCGCTTTCAACCTTTTCAAGTTTATGGACAGATCGGTACAAGCAAACTTCTATTGCGAGCGGGCTACATTACCTAGCAATTGTAACCGGATATATCATTGCCTCGCTGGCAGGAGGCTGGGCTACAGATTGTATATGGACTCGCCTGAGCGCTAAGAACGGTGGCAAGACACGGCCCGAATTTCGAGCGCCGATGTTGACACCCGGAGTGGTCCTGGTGCCGGTAGGACTACTGTGGTACGGCTGGGCGGCGGAGAATGTATTCCATTGGATTGTGCCTGACATAGGTTTGAGCACCCCGTCAACTATGCTTTGGGGAACTTGTCATGCTGAAGAAACCAGGTATCGCGATCTTCGGCTGCGGATACATCGTGGGGACTTCGGCGGCGCAAGCATTCGTCGTGGAGGCTTATTCAGACTACACTGCGTCCGCTGGCGCAGCTTCCATGCTTCCAAGAAACGTCTTTGCGTTCGCCTTCCCGATATTTGCGCCAAGACTCTATGCTTCACTCGGCTATGGAATCGGCAACACAGTTCTGGCGGCGGTCGCTGTCGTTCTCGGTGTACCGGCTCCATTCATCCTGTGGAAGCACGGGGAGAGGTTGAGAAGGCAAGGAAGAGTTGTGGGATGAGTCTATCGAAGGTTGTTTCATTGAGAAGGATTGGGACCTTGAAAGTGGTAAGTTCGGACTACGAGGTCAGTATAGGCCAGCACCTCTTGACTTAATATTCAGGACTGTATTTTACGTTATAGTTATGACGCAATTTGTTCCCCACCATAGAGAGTCTCACACAGTAACCCTACCAATTGTAAGAGCGCTCACAAAGTTCGAGCGGACAATAATAAAATGGCCCGGTAGGCCCATTTTCATCGTGCTCGACATGGGACCACAAGCCATAGATCGCACCAGAGCGTATGCCTGGCTGCACGCCTTCCAACTGCCACTGGTCAGCGCCAGCGTAACTGTCCATCTTCAGTCACTTATCCGAGCTCTGGCCGGATGAGTACCTACCTGATGATAAAGCGCCAGCGGACTTCTCGCCCGCCAGGAACAAGGCAAACCGAGCCTCTCACTCCAATTGATGGTCGGCCAGTCGTAGGACTGCCAGACCAGCCCGAAAAGAAAAGCACCGGGAGGTCTTCGTAGCGTGGAAGATTTGTCCGAAATCTCAGATCCTGTTTCAGGTCTTCGCTGTCATCCACGGCCAACACTAGTCGCATAAGGTCGCCGCACGCTTCTTCATAGTGGCCAAGATCCAAAGGGTACGCCTGGGTGTGAGCGAAGTTGTAATGCACCAGAGCCCGGTAATCCAGGAACGCATAGGTCCCTAATAGTCGGGGTTACATGTCAGCAAATATCTAAGATCCGATCTTGTGCCACAGGAATTACATACCGACCCAAATGCCTGTAACTCCAGCCCAGTCTTCCGATATAGAGAAGCGGGGCAGTGATTGAGGTATATTGACTGCGAAGCCCGAGTGACGCAGGCGGTACATCTTCAATGTAGTGTCCAAAATGCGATGCATCAGTGAGCTGATAGCTTCCACAACCTGCCAGTTGACGGTGCCCGTCGTGTCATTGTGGAACGGTCCATATTCCACTGCAGAGCCGGTCACACTCCAATCGTACACCAGAGCCCTCGCAGCAGCCTTTGCTCGGATGGAGTCTTCTTCTCTTCTCGTTGGACCGTAAATGATCTATCATAAGTGTAAGCAAGGACGGTAAATATTACAAATCGAAAGGCATACGTGAAACCGACTGGCCCACTCGGGGACGGCAACCTTTCCTCCTACCATAGAACGGGTTATCGGGCGGTCGTGCTCGGCCATGGGCTCCATCGGAAGCGACATGGATTCGATGTTGTGCTGGTAATCGTGCACTACCCGGTCAAAATTCGGGGTCTGTTGCTGGAGACGTTCCAGGAAGTTTAAATTCAGAGATACTTTGGTCCCGACTTCGTCGGTATTGGTATACGAGGCTGTATCATTGACATTGAGAAGCGCAGTGACGACATTTTCAACGTCGGTCAAGAGAGTGAGATCGCAGACTGCATGAAACGCAGCACAGCGTCGACGGAGCTCTCTGTACCAGTCCCACGCAGACTCGCGGGATCGGTTTGCAGCGCGAGCGGTGGGAATCATATATCCCCAGGCATGCTTCGGATGATCAAAGATGTGCAGAAATGCGGCCTTCCACAAGATTTGATTGTTGGGGCGGATGAATTCATTGGCACGGTGGCATGTACGGGCAAAGCTGATGAGGTCGTGCGGCTTCAAGTAGGAGAGAATCAACTCAAGCAACTCCGGGGCGAGGCCAACGAACTCGGAGGCGGAATCGTCAGAGATGGCTGGCATGGTGCCGTCCTGTGTCGTTTCGGAGTCGCCCATGTGCCGTGGGGGGTCAGTTGAGAGACGGGGCGGGAGTGGCGGAGAAGGCGCTAGCCAGTAACGCCGCTTAACCCCGGTCGATCACGTGTCTCCTTTTCTACCGCGGAACGTTTGAACGTTGCAACCGTTAACCTTGAATACTTAAAATGTCCGAAACGTCGGTTTGGATGCCCCCAGCACGTAGGAGCTCGACTTGCTTCATCGAAATGTGGGTGCTTCTTTAATACAAGTGTTGGGTACAGGGCACGGTAAGTGCATTGGCCTGCCATGGTTCGCGTCACCCTCATGCCAGCACCGCAGCGAGGCCGCTGCTGAAGCCGCGCAGCTGCGCAGAGGCGCTTGGTGTCTGGAACATCGGATTGGCATGCGAATTGCTCCTTGTGGTGTCTCTCGTCCACGCGACCCCCGGTACGCTAAGCTGCCAGGCACAACACTTGAGCACCTCTAGGCTGTGGGTGGGCCTTTGACACACTGCAGGCAAAATGCTATGACGTAGCCGCCATCGACTCTTCGCTTCAAATCCCTTCGACGCCGCAGACAGGCCCTGCGATTCTCCAGCGCTCAGAGCCGGCGCCATGGAGAATCTCGACAGGCTGACTGCCACTGGACTCCCCATTTACGACCTCAATTCCGAACAACTTGAGCGCAAGGATTGGTGGGTCCCCACGGTACCCTCTGCAGCCTCGCGGCGGCGCTTGCTCACAACCACCAGGTCCCAGACCCCGCTCGGAGCCCGCGATTCCTGGCCCGTCGCCCTCACCTGCCTCGTCAACACCTGCATCCTCCCGATCCCGCACTGCGCCGCCATCTTCTGGGGCAGCAGCCTCTCCGTCGTGCACAACCTCGCCTGGGGCAAGGCGCGGGGCCAGCTGGACGGCCAGGGCACGAGCGCCGTTGACACATACGGGGAAGAGGCCCTCAGCTCGCTGAGGGCTGCACTCCGGGGGCGCACGTGCAAGGTAGGTAAGCTGGGTTCGCGCTTCTCTCGCGGCGTACGTCAAGCTGAGGCTGTGTAGCATACAAGTTCTTTCTGGAGAAGAAGACGCCAGACCACAGCCAGGATGCCCAGATCCTCCTCAGCACCATTCTCGACGAGAAGGGAAAGCGTCAGGGTGTGCTCGCCCAGCGGCTGGAAACGGCCCAGGCCGAAAAGCACATGCCCTTGTCTGGCCTCGACGAGCTTGCCGCGAAGCACCCAGCACACAAGACGAAGGACTTTGAAAGCCAGGGCGACAGTGGACTCCCCCACAAAAAGGCCCTCGACTCGCAGCAGACACAGCTCTTCTCCAAGTTCGCCGAACTGCTGCCCAATGGGCTTGCCATCCTCGACAAGGACGCCGAGGCCGTGTTCGTGAATGATGGCTTCTTCAAGCTCACCACCAACAAGGGCCTGAACGAATTCCGTGCCTGGCCGGAGAGCATCCACCCGGAAGACTACGAGCGCGTCATGTCGGCTTACCGACAGGCATTCCGTGAACGGGACGAGCTTCGCATCGAGTTCCGCTGCACGGCCGATGCAAAGGGCGAGGACGGCGAGTGGAGGATGTTTCTCTTCCGGCCCCTTAGTGAGGATGCCGACGCCGGTTTCATCTGTGCTGTGGTGGACATCACTTCTATCAAAAAAGCCCAGCTCACGCAAGAGAAGGCGGCCACCGAGGCGCAAGAACGAAAGGAGCAGCAGGAAAGGTTCATTGACATGGTGTCGCACGAGATCAGGAACCCTCTGAGTGCGGTGATGCATCTAGCTGAAGAGGTGAAGGAGGTCGCCCAGGAGCTGGGAAACACGTATACCGACGCCAAAGACCAGGTCTCGGACATTCTAGATGCTGCCGACACCATCCTGCTCTGCGTGTCGCACCAAAACACACTGGTCGACGACATTTTGTCCTTCTCAAAACTCGACTCCATGATGCTGTCTTTGGTCCCCAGAGGTAGGCACGCTTTCTCTTATCACCGCGAGTAGCTAACTCTCAAGCAGAGGTGCGCCCCAAGTGGGATTTTTCTCGCGCTCTCAAAGTCTTCCATTCCGAATTCAAGGCAAAGGGCATACAGTTCCATTACGCCATGGATTACTCGTTCGACGAATTGGAGGTCGACTATGTTGTTGCCGACCTGAACAGAATGAAGCAAGGCAAGTTCTTCCCTCTTCTCGACGAAAGTTCGTACTGACTGTTGCAGTACTGGTCAATCTAATTACAAACGCGATTAAGTTCACAGCAAGGAAGAATGGAGAAAGAAAAATTACCGTCTCCATGGGCGCTTCGCTTGAGCGACCTACTTCCTATCCGCCGAATGTTATTTTCTTTGGCCAGGACAAGGTGGGAGGAAGCACCGAAGATCACAACGACGAGGAGAAACACGTTACTGACGTCTTTTTCAAGGACTCCTTTCACATCGACTCGACGATCAGCGCCGATTGGGGGAATGGGCCTCCTTTGTACCTAATGGTTGCAGTAAAAGACACAGGCATCGGCATCAGCAGAGACGACCAAGTGAAACTTTTTGAACGCTTTAGGTGAGTCTCGAGTTGCATGGAATCGCAAGGCCATTTCCTGACGCCCTTTATTTTAGACAGGCGACGCCAAAGACGCAAGAAAATTACGGCGGATCTGGGTTGGGACTTTTCATATCGCGTAAATGTAAGGTATAATTTCCGCAAAAGGCAGGTCTGCGCTCACTATGTTTTAGTATGTCAGCTACATGGTGGAGATATCGGTGTTGCTAGTAAGAAAAACGAAGGTTCTACCTTTGGCTGGTTCTTCCGGGTTAGAAAGTCGAACGGTACTTTGGAAGGAGGGCGGCCACCCTTTGGCACTCGCAGTACATCGGAGTCCTCGAATCCATCACGGAATGAACCCCCCGTCCGTCCGTCGTATAGCCGCGCGAATTCAAATCTACAGAACATCAAAGAGAGATCGAACGAACAACGACCGAAGCCACATACGTTGACGAGCCATGAAGGGGTTGACGACAATAACGAGGAAGATTGCCTCATGAATCCACCAACCGAGTTGCGACCAGAATCCCGCCCCCAAGCTTCCGCGGACGATCGCTATGCGGAGACGGAGGCCATATCCAACAATATCAAAGAAAGGAAAGACCCGTTTGCAGAGGCCATTAACAGCAGGGGTCCAGATCTTCAGGCCGGGGAAACGAACAGACAGAAGTGGCATGCGGAAGCTGTGTCCAAAAGGCAAAAAGAAGCGCCCTCTGACGCGAAATATACTCTTCTCTTCGTCGAAGACAACCTGATCAACCAAAAGGTGCTTCGGCGGCAACTGCAATCCAGGGGATTTGAGGTGAGATAGTGCTGCATCGCAGGCTTGAACAGACAAGCTTTGCTGACATCCCCTAGGTCTTCGTGGCCAACAATGGTCAAGAGGCGATTGACGCTGTCGTCTCTCGTGGCTCTCTTCCGCCTGACAGTGTCGGTCCACGAAACTACTTCGACTGTATCCTCATGGACCAAGAAATGCCCGTGAAAGACGGAAATGCTGCCACCATCGAAATCCGCGAACTGCAAGAGCAAGGCAAGGCGGGTCACTCACCAATATTAGGCGTTAGCGCGAATGTGAGGGAGGCGCAGACGAAAAGCATGCTAGATGCGGGCATGGACGCTGTTATAAGCAAGCCTTTCAAGGTGGAGGATCTGGTGAAGAAGATAAGGAGTCTGCTTCCTAAAAGTGGGAATGGGTGAGGAGTTTAGGGCGAGTGATGAACGCATTGTAGGGTGTTGCGGATGGACTGAGCAAACGACTAATGACTTGATGGATGGTTGTTGCATATATCCCCTACCTCTGTTGTAATGCGTCGCCTGCTGTCGATAGACACGTTCCTGGTGTGAACTTCAGTTGGGAACGCATGGAAGATGTTCGTATTCGTCTTGTACTCAACACCTGCCTGGTACCTGGCTCATACTATGCTTAACATTCGCTTGAAGAAGCAGAGCGAGTTGAGAATGTAGAAGAAAGGGTGATGTTCCCAACGGGCGGCACGGCGCTTGGGAGATGGGCCTCGTCACATGAGGCTAAAGTCGCCAATAGCGACCCAATGGGCGGCCGGCGTCGGCATCGGCTTATGCAACACCGATCACAAACGCCCCGTCCCCGTCATTTGTGCCACAGTCGCGCCGCCAACCTCACCCCAGGCGTCGCATCATGTTGATACTAGCCTCGCATGCGTCTCTACGGCACAGCTGTCGTCCCTGCTGAAGGCCACAGTCTCCCCCGCCTGCGACGCCAGATCCATCGCCTCCCCGTGATGCAGCTGGGCGATTGATTGCGAGCTGGAGGAACAGCCTGATTGCATTGCCATCGACCGTATTGGCATCTTACGCACGGGCACGGTTCTGCACAGAAGCGACTCTTCCAACTCATTCGGACGCGACTCTCGCCAGTATGTCGGCCATGGGAGCCACGCCGCTTAGCAGATCCGTCCATCGGCCTGTCAAGACATGCACGGAATGCAAGCAAGTCAAGGTAGGTCCTTATGCCCGTTGTCGCATGTGTCTAATACGGTGTAGCTCCGCTGCGACTCCAAAGCCAAATTCCCCGCACCCTGCTCCAGATGCCAGCAGAGGAGTCTGCAGTGCGTCGTCGACTCGTCGTTTCGGCGCACGCCTGCACGAAAGTAAGTCGATGCCGTGAGGCATTTGGCCTTGTCACATGATCACTGACACGTACTCCTCCAGGCGCGTCGAGGAGATGGCAAGGGAATTGGAAGCTCTACGGAGTCAGAGAGAGGAGAACGGGCACAAGTCCACTCTATCGCCCTCATTACCTGACACCACCTTTGACTCGCCGGAGTATACGCTGGAGCAGTCCGGCACCGCCATGCTGAGCGACCTTGGTATGAAGGAACAGTACCATCTTGCATCTTTCGTCATCGATCGGGACGCCATCGTCGACATCTTCAAGATGTAAGTTCGACATCCTTACGATCAAGTTCCTCCTAACAAATGTCTCCCGTGCAGCTTCTCCCTCCTTTTCTATCCACATTTCCCTGTCCTCAACCCCCATATATCGATACCCGTCATGCACGACACAGCACCACTTCTTTTCTGGACCATCATCGCCCTCGTGACATCTCACGAAATTGCACCCCAACACGGTGCCCTCTGGATCCAGCTGAGCGAACCGTTTCTCAGCAAACTCCGAACCGACATCCTGACGGCACCTCTGCCTCTGCAGACTGTGCAAGCCCTCACCTATCTAATCATGTGGCCGTTCCCCGCAGAGCGGCAGAATCGCGATCCCAGTTGGGTGTACTGCGGTGCTGCCGTCAATGCTGCTATGTACATGGGCTTGCATCACTCTAAGCCGACGCAATCTCTCAGAAGTATCGGTATTCCATCAGGTTCTCTCCGAGCGAGGGCAAATACATGGCTTGGTTGTTTTCTTGCTAGTGTTTCGTAAGCCAACACCTTCCTCCTCCATTATGCAGCAAACTGACCCCCGTCACCTTTCAGCGTCGGCATGCACGTCGGCGTTTCGCCGTCAATCAACTCAACGACCGACTTGGCCACGATCGAGCAGTTCGTTCGCATATACCCGATCCCTCCCGAGTTCGCATACCAGATCATGGTCCAACACACCCTCGCCAAATTCACCACTGTCGTACTGGAGAACTCACAGGAAGTAGTCAGCCACTCCCTCGTCAAGCTCATCGACACAGAACTGGATAGCCTAAAAACCCGCTTCCCCACGTCCTGGACACCACGCGTGGAAATGGCCGTCCTGGTAGCCAAAATCCATCTCTACACCATGACCATCATCCGCATCCAACTAGATCTCACATCTCGAGAGATCCTCATGAAAAACGGCTTTTCGGTCGCACTAAGGATCGTCTACCTATCCGATCAAGGCCTCGGTTACCGGCCACAGGAATACGGCGAACTCCCACCCGAAGTCCTCCAAAGAGCAATACCAAAGAACTACTTCCGCGCCTTGGTCCTCGCGACCGTCTTCCTGCTGCGCTTCTTCGTGCTCAACATCCACGCCTCGCCCGAAGAGCAGGAGATTGCGCGCAACCACGTTGCCATGGCGCAGCGATACCTCAAGTCGGGCTCCATGAGCAACCAAGATGAAAAGGCGAGAGGGGCCTTCCTTTTAGAGATGTTGAGCCGACAGCAGCCCATTGATGTGGATCATACCAAGCTGCGCATCGACGATCGCATGGGCGCATCGCTCGTCTTCGACGCTATCACTACCGGCCACGAGCTCCGCAATCTGCCTGCAGAGGTCGAAGAAGATGGTGCAGATGACCCCGCCGTCGCCCCGCAAGCACATGCCGTCTCTGAAAACCACATGTCGGATTCAAAGGCGCAGCACCAAGGGCTCCAACTCCCTCCAATGCAGCAGCACCAGCAGCAACTACACCCACAATATCAGCAACACCAAAATCAACAACACTCAAACCACACAGCCCCACTCCCCCCAAATATGCCGCGCATGCATCAAGTCTCCGACGTCGACCTCAACACCATGAATCACGTAAACGTCACACACATGAACCACATGGAAGGGCTCGTGGGACCGCTAGACTTCTCGCTGCCCGAGGATTTGTGGGGCGACTCAGTATGGGGCATGTTTGGCACTTTTGCACCATCTCAGATTCAGTAAAATGCGTTTTGGGTTGAATGCCAAGAACTACTCCATGTATGATGATGCCGCCCACCATACTTTCCCAGACCCATCCCAAAAAGAATAAGAACGCCTTCGTCCGAGATTTCATGATGCGTACAATCCTGGAAATGCCACCATGCCATGCAGCGCGTCTATTATTTTCCTCATCATCGCCGTGCGTTCGTGGTCCATGCGCCTGTTCAAGCCCTTATCGCCTTCCACTTCTCCACAAACTCCGCCGGCAACTGAAAGTAAAACAAGTCCAAATACTTGTTACTCCCATGCACATCCGCCTCCATAAACCCGCCATTTCCCTGCACCTTCCCGCGATGCAGCCTCGGAATTGTCGCCTTAAACGCAAGCGCCTGATCAAAGAACCCGCTCCACACCACATCCTCTTCTTTAATCTTGCAGAGTTTGGCAATGGTGGCGGCGTTGAGGAAGTTTGATTCTTTGACGAGCTGATACTCGTCTTCGAAGGCGAACATGACGTCGAAAGTGAGCTCGAAGGGCCCTGCGTTCTTTGAGCGGAGGACAGATGCAAGTTCGCCGAGGGTCGCAGGCGCGACGCGATCGTGTTGTACGCTTGGTCCGTCGTCGGGAATGGCGAAGCCTTTCTTTTTGCGGCCTCCTTCGGTGGCGGCTTTCTTTGCTGGAAGGGGTGTGGCGTCCAGCCCTGGGACGCCGATCATAGTCACTTTCTGGTGGTACAGGGCCTTAGAGTCGTCGCTGAGCTTCAATCTCTCCTCGCCCTCCTCGAGATCAACAAGATGGTATATCGCGAATTCAGCACAGGGACCAAGGGGCAACTCGACCTTTCCGCCGAGGCCGTAGGCGAAGGCACCGGCCGTAGCCTTCATGCCGGGGTAGGGAACATGGACGGAGGCGACGCGGGCGGTGGAGACGAGGGAGTTTGCGAGGTCCTGAGTTTCTGCGAGGGCCTCGCCGATGAGGAAGACTTCGCCGGGCTTGCCGTCGGCGGTAAAGGTGTCTTTGCCGTAGATGTGCCAGTCCATTTCCCATTTTTGCTGGACGTGTTGGTGCTGGAATTCGACGTATTGGCGGGTTCGGGTGAGGACGGTGTCGATTTGGGAGATGAGGATGGCTGTGGTTCTCTGTTAGCCTGGGTGGCCTTCTTCGCGGTTTTGTTCGGACTAGAAAAAAGTTTTGATCGGGAATGGGATGGCACTTACGGTCTTTGTAACTCCCCATGTACTGCGATCTGTATCCGACTAATCTCGCCGCCTCCAACTTGATCTGATACTTCGAGCCCGCATC
Organism: Lentithecium fluviatile CBS 122367; assembly: GCA_010405425.1. Classification (NCBI taxonomy): domain Eukaryota; kingdom Fungi; phylum Ascomycota; class Dothideomycetes; order Pleosporales; family Lentitheciaceae; genus Lentithecium; species Lentithecium fluviatile. The sequence continues at coordinate 177,398 of MU005598.1, read as the reverse complement.
CCTCGAGAAAACAAACTCCGCACCCCGACACCGCACCGTCCGGTCGTCATCCAATTGCTCATACTTAGAATGCGTCAAGTCCAGCTTCCCGCCCGGTCCGGAGAGAATATCAGGTCTCGTCTTCTCATACAGCGAATGTGCCGACACACTCAGGGGCGAGCACTTCGCATTCGGATCCGTAGGCGCAATATCGAACGACCCATCCTCATAAACCGTGCTCACGGCCCCATTACCCTTAGGCCTCGCACATGAAGCACCACACTCCATTATCTTGCCCATGTGCGCGAAAGCGCCGAACATGCGTCTCCCCTGCTCGGTCGCCGTGTTGGCGAAATCCATCTTAGCCGCGTAAGCACAGTAAGCGATGTAGGGGCTAGGATCGTAGCCGCGCCCGCCTGCGATGACGTTGAAGTCGGTATTCGCGACCATGGCATCGTAGAAGGGCTCGGGACCCATTTGAGAGCAGATTCGGGGCGCGGAGTCGATGTCTTGGGGTGTGAGTTGGGGGACGGGTTTGCCGCAGCCGGAGACGGCGCCTGAGGCGAGCCGTTGGTGGACGAAATCCTTTTTCACTTCTGAATAGACGGCTATGGCTTTGAGGCGGTAGTGTCTGTTCCAGCTATTAGCAAGGATTTCCTTCCAAAGTTGTGCATGATACGGCTTGAAATCGCGAGATGAACTTACTCGTTCCCCTTCTCCGTCGCAATCTCCTCTAAAATCCTAATCATTTCCGTAACATGATCATCACTTCCATCGCCGCCCGCAGAGCTGAAAATGATCGGTACGCGAAAGGCATGACTCAGTCTCAGTAACCGCGTAAGATCTCGCTTGTAGTTTGAGCGGGGCGCAGACATGCAGCCGAGAGCGAGCTTCTCAGGGCCGGAATCGGTGCTGCCGGAGTCAAGCACCATGGCGGTTGGGGCGCCGTTTTGAATGAGCTTTGCGAGGGCATCGTAAGTTTCTTCCTCGCGGAGCCCGTAGCCGAGCATGCCCACAGGCGTGGATATGTTGACGATGGGGCGTGGAGAGGTGCCATTTTGAGGAGTTGTGGAAGCAGATGTGCCATTTGTGAGGGGTACAGTGTGGCTGTTCGTGAGGGGTGTTGAGTCGCCCATTTTGGAGGGAGATATGTGCGTTGAAAGGAAGGGTGGGGATGAGAAAGAAGGAGCGATCAGGAGAGCAGTCCCTCAAGCCCGTAGATAGGCAAAGTAGAACCCCAAGTCTTTAAGCGGTTGCCACTTCAATCCCAAACCCAGCTACTAAGTCCACAGAGGACAAACTTCGCAGTAACAAACGTTTCAATGAATGAGCAATCGACAAGTATGACAAGCAGGATGAGCAGGCGCCTCCCCAATCTTTATACGCCGTCCCCAATCCTCCCAAACTCCCCGAACGCCCTCCGACTCCCCGACTCACCACGTACACATCCAGACGCGCTGCGCCTGTCGGCAACGGGAGCCCGTTCTGGGGGCGGCGGGCAGATCGCGTCTCGAGCGGACGTCGGCATTTCAAGCGAAACGCGGCTTTGGCTTGATGCGCCATGTCTGCGCATGTCGCTTGAGGTACCGACGTTCGCTGTCTCGGGGCGTGATTCGTTAAAAGCACGTATGGTGGGTGTTGCGGGAGGTTGTTTGCGTGGTGGCGTTCTGGGTCGGTGGTCGGGACATGGATGGGATGGGATTTGCTGGATTAGTGGTTTTTGGTGAACGAGAAGAACGAGGTGTCCAATTGTGTTTCAGGTTTGGGGTTTTACCCGAGTTTGAAGGGAATTCTAGGCGTCTAGGGGCAGAGCTAGTGTGGCAGGCGAATGCGAATGCGATGTACATGTTTGGAGTGGGCATATGGTTCCAAGCGAGATCGGACGAAATATGCATGGTGGTATGATGCTCTACGGGTGCCATTCATCTCAAATTTCAAAGTACGACAGCGAATCCCGCGCGTTTGAGTGCTACACATGCTGCAGAAGGGTGGTTCACTGCCACATGCGATCCTCTAATATTCATACAGCGAAAGAGCGACTCTCCTCGCGAGTCAACCAGCGTTCTATGGTGAACATGCCACATGCCTCCGGCATTAGCATCAGTATCATACACCACCTCCACCTAATCATACATCCCACCCCAAGTAACTTCAAATCACTGCCCGCCCATGTATGCCTACTGCCTCAGCCGCTCTAACTCCTTCAACACCACCAAATTCGCATCCAAGAATCGATCCACGCACTGCCGCACACATGGCTCCTCATATTTGTCCAGCTGCCCCTTCTTGATCGTACCGCCGGGGATGCATTTACGGAAGCAGGTATCGGTGAGGCTGTGGATTGCTGTTTACACCCTTATTAGCCTTTGCGCTACTCGTAAACGACCCTGGGACCAGGGGTGATGCAAAGAACATACAAGACTGAATCCGCGCCTTCTGCGACTCATTGACAACAAACTGCTGCAGCTCGTGCTTGTCGCGGTCGCTGAGCTTGTTGAGATCGAGGCCGGCGAGGGAGCTTGATGCACCACCGAGATCCATTGTAGGGTTCCGCTTTTGCGGGATTGGGACACCAGGGCGAAGAGGGCGGCCGCTCGGGGGTGATTGATAGAAGATGGAGTTAAGGAGCTGGAGAGGGCGAGGTCCGGTGACGTTGATATTGGCTCTGATAGATCGCGAGAATTTCTGGACGGCGGGCAAGGATGCTGATGCGTACATCGGGGCGTCGGTGGGAGATGCCGATGGGTGGTCTGTGCGGAGGCGTGGATGAACGATGGGAACGAGGAACGAGGCATGGGGCATGAATGACTAACAGTGCGGACTTGCGAGTTCTATTCTTGAGTCTCATGGTTCTCTGGCGAATGTTTGGAACATGTCCAGAATTATAGAAAGACACGGAACGTTGCAATTCTTTTACGATTCAAAGAACCATTGTCCCCGTCAATATCGTTAAAAGGGTTCTCTCTCCGTGTCAATACTCCGCATGGATCACATTGGTAGACCCATCCTCGTCCCTCCGAGGTCATCAACATCTCCCTCTGTGATGGGAAAAATGAATGTCATGGTATGCGACACGCCCCCAGCCACTCCGCTCCCCACCCTCTGCCCTCATCACTGGACAAACCCCGACCGACTCTCCCAGCTCCCCAACCACCGCCATCCACTACACACCTTATCCAGTTCCCCCAGCGCCCGATTAACAGCCCCCTCTTGAGTTCCCTCCAGCTTCCTTGCCTGTATCTCGACAAAAAATATGTAATTCCAGTTCTCCACCCCGCTCGGCCGAGTGTTGATAGACGTCAGATTGAGCCCGTACTTTTCTAAGACAGCAAGGGAGTGCGCCAGAGCGCCGGGATTGGCGTGGTCGATTGTGAAGGAGATGAGGGACTTCCAGGCCTTTCTGTCGCCTGCATCAGCCTGTTCTGTTTCGCCCATCGATGAGACACTAGTGTCTTCCGTCGCTGTTGATGTTGCTGGCTTTCTTCGTATGATAAAAAACCTCGTCGTATTGTCCCCCCGATCCTCAATTCCCCTTGCCAGCACCTTCAGCCCGTGAATCTCGGCCGCAATAATCGAGCTCACAGCTGCAGTCTCTCCACTGGGATCCTGCGCCACAAGCTCTGCTGCCCGACTCGTCGAACTCACATCCTGCCGCTCGATTCCCTTCAGGTAGGTGTTGAGAAAGACCTTGCATTGACCCCATGCTTGCGGATGGCTGTAAATTTTGCGGATACGGCTTAGATCGCCAACGGGTCGCGAGGCAGGTTTCTGCGGAACGGGGTCCTTGGAAGTGGGCGTTACGGCGCCGCTGCTCAAGGGGCTTTCAATTACATTGGCAAGGCCGTGAGCATGTGGGTAAACGCCTGCATGGCCAAATGCGATGGGGTTTCCAGCTACCGATGTTGGGTTTGAGGCTTGACGCCGTTGGTGACCGAGGAGACAGTGCTGCACGGCGATATACGCCTCCGCGCACACAAGGATATCGGGGTATTTGCCATGGAGATCAGCAAACAGATCTAGGGTAAAGACTACCGAGCCATTGGATGAATTTTCAAAGGGAACAACTCCTCTGTATGCCTCTCCGTTTTGCACGGCGGAGAAGATGTCTTCGATTGTCGTTGAAGGGTGGAGGGTGTACGAAGCTGAGTCGAAGCTAGATAGTGCCGCCTGCGTGATTTGAGCTTCGACAGTTGCCAGAGGAGATGTATCATGATGGGGGGCTGATTAAGCAAAATGGGATCAAAGTGCGAACGAATAGGCTCAGGATTGGTCTCTCATTATCGGGACCAATGGAGTGACAACCAAATAATGAGCTTACTAGAACCTACCTGATGCGTATAGCTTGCGTTCGGCCCCAGAAAAGCAACAATTGGCTTCTCCTTCCCCTTCTCTTGTGCCATTGCGTGTTGTGGAACTGGTCAAGTGACGCTGAAAAAATTACGAGCAGGACAACCGGAAGGTCGGAATCATCGGAATTCGGTTCCACTGGCGTGTGATCAACAAATCCTTTGGCGATCCGCTTGACGAGCCATACCCGGAGGATGATCTCATGTGAGTATTCGCGATTCGGAAGCAGTAGAGGAAGTAGGTTGAAGGATCAACTTAAATGGGCGTTCGGCACAGTTGCCCACAATTTATCCCCCGCATTCACGACATCATTATGTTTAACATCACGCAAGCAGCCAGGCGCAGTATACCGTCGGAACGCATATTTTCAGCTTGGATGATAAAGGAGTGACTAGCTTGCAACCCACAAAAACAAACAATTTGCATCTCCGTTCTCCTCATAGGATTGCTAAACGAAACATTTGCAAAAACAGACGACCGATTGACTTATCCATTTCGATAGTGTCGGTGCCTCCAATTAAATGCTGCATGGGGGAACTTTTGAATCGACTACGATGACGACAGCTTTCTCTGAGCAGTCGACAGCCTCTCGGTAGAAGCGAGTGGGGTAGTGGATAAGAATGGGCATTTCATCAGTCTAGGTTCGAGGTTAGCGCGAGGCTTGAAGACGGCAAAGGCCTGGGGCCACCTACTCTGCAAACACTCCGTGCACACTCCCATGACTCATTTACAACCTGGAGAGGGGAAGTGTCGTCTCCTCGACACTGACGATCCTCTTGCCGGACGCGTCTAGTTGACCTTGTTCGCGGGCAGCGGGCGTTCCATCACTCGACGCGTGGAGTGGGGCCTCTGCCTCGCGGTCAGCGAGGGCGCACAACCGTCAATCATCGTAGAATTCGTCTTCGTCATCAAAATCGGCGAGCTGCTCAAAGTTGACCTTGTAGCGGAGGATGGCGCCGATACCACCGAAGCCCTTGACGAACTGGTTGCCCTCGGAAGAACGATCGGAAACGAACTCGAGAGTAGCACCAAAGTCGCGATACTTCTCAGCGAGCCATTCGAGGAAGGGCATCTGGTCGACAATTTCCATTTCCTGGCCGGTGTCCTTGTCCATGAACAGAGAACGATCCGCCTCCTGAGCCTTGGTCGTGTGGAGGACAATTTCCGAGCCCTCGGAGCTCTTGAGGGTCCAGCGGGTGATTTCCAGATTCTCGTAGACAATCAGGATCTCAGCAGCACCCAGTTCCAACGCCTTGAGAGTATCTTCGATACCGTAGCAGACCTTGCCAGTGTCCTGGGAGATCTCGTCGAAGTACTTGTTGATGAGCTTCTTCTCTTGGATGAACTTGACGTTGCCGAGCGTCTCAGAAGACAGCTCAATAGCTTGATTGAAGCCGTTCTCGCCTCCATACGACACGTCCACGACCTTGATGACTTTGGACTGCAGACGGTTGTCGAACATGTCTGACTGATTCAGGTCGTTCTTGAAATCGGCGGAACCGGCCAGAATGATGCCGGCCACGTTGACTTTGTCGTTGGTGATGAAGTTCTGCACAGCCAGCTCGGCAACCTTCCGGACGTAATTGTGGCGCTTCTCCTCACGGAGACGGGCGAAACGCAGGGCGGACTGACCACCGCGACCATGCTTCTTGGGCAGGTCGACGGAGAATTTGTGGACAACGTCGCGTGTGTTTCCGGAGAGGGTGCCGAACAGCGCCCCGTTCCCGTCCATGATGATGAAGCCAAACTTCTGGTCCGACTCAAGCAGCTCGCTCAGCGCTTCCGTGTGGAACTTGTTGTCACAGAGGTACAGCGAAGTGTTGATGGGCTTGAAGGGCTCGAAGTCGATGTTGATCTTGCGCTCCTTGCCCTCGGCGGTGATGATTTCACCGCAGTAGACAACGAGGCCATTTGGCGGGACTTTGGAGTACAGCTTCAGGCGCTGCTGCGTCGAGGTAATGGCCGAGAGGACGGAGAGACGGTTGACGCGGGATTTGATGTTGGAGGCGGTTCCCTGCAGGGTCAGTTTGCGAATGCGGAAGGAGCGATTGCCGGCGTACGTATTCTTCAGCCAGCATCTTCGCGGCGCGCGAGACCTGGTCCTTGGGCGCTGTGTGCTGTCAGTCGGCTATTCCCGCGCGAGAGCATGAGGACACGAAGGCACCCACGTATGATGAGCGAGATCATGCTGGTGCCATTGCCGCGGGCGGCCTCGAGACGCTTGATCAGCTTCTTGACCTTCCAGATCTCAATGTTCTTCTCGGCGTCGGCGCCCTGGGGCGGTGCGGACGACATGGCGGCAGATGCGCTGTGGCCAAATGCTCAGTGTGCGACGGGCGGGGCTGGGTGTTGGTGTTGATATTGATAATTTTTCGCGGTGAGGGGCACCGACAGCGCGGCGCTTTTCGAGGGGGAAGCGGCGATGCACCAGCGAGGGAAACGGTGCGCTGTCTGGGGGAGAGGGTGAAGGTGTGGGGGACGACGGCCGGACAGTCAGCTGGCGGCGACTGAATTTATTTGTCCGCCCTGCAATGACTGCCATTATGACTGCCCCCAGCGCGCTGCCTAATGCCAAGGCTGCTCGCTAGCAGGGCCATTCACCGTGCAGCTCGATGCGGCGCAAGCCTCGAGCTATGGCCGATGAGTGATGTAGGCGGGGTTTGCACCTGCGCAACCTACACGTCTCGTGATTCCCAGCTCGTCCAGTCGACATGTCTACACCGTCGTCCCATCTCGCCGCATATATAGCCGGCTTGCTGTACCTTTGCAATGGGACGCACATCGGCACTCGCACCAGTGGACCCTTGCAAACCCTGCCCCGACGATAGCCTCCCGCGCCGCTATCTAGTGCCCGCCCCCCAGACAAGCTCGAATCAAAGATTCTGCAAACGTCTCCACCGGTTCTTCGTCTCATTTGCCTCCTATTTCCATTCGTCGTTGTTGCTGAGGGAGCAGAAGGGGATTGCTTGACATGGCAAAGGACATCAGAGGCAAGCAGCCATCGACCTGGGACGAGTACGATGGCGTGCACAGAGGCTCGGTGGACTCGACTGGCAGCGGCGGCCGTGTCCACTGGGGCGAGCTTGAGCGGCAGGCCAGCGGGCAGAGCATCACCACAGCTGGCGGCTCGCCTGCCAGACTCGGCCATCTGCGGCGGCGAAGGTAAACATTCGAACATGCTCGAGATAATGTCGAGAGGCACGTGCTAACAGCGGCAGGTCCTCCATGTCATTGCGCATCCAAGCGCTGGGAGAAGTCGGCGGCGTCAACAGCTTGAACAACTTCGCCCGCTCGTGGCAGCGCGCCGCCGGCTTCGTCGAGATCACGCCTGTGCGGCCGTCGTTCCGGATCGAATCCGACGAAGCCCCCGAAGACTTCCCACGCGCGGGCTTGTCGGCCCCTGACCACCGATCGCTCCTCCGCCAACAGTTCGAAGCCGACGGAAGACGCCCCTCTGACAGTGCCGTTGCAGACGAGGAGCAAGCCGGGCCTACCGAAGGCACGCACCTGCTGCCCTCGGCCGTGGAGGAGCGGATAGGCGCGAGACGGATACATCGCACGGAGAGCATATTTTCCATCGAGCCATCGCTGTCTTCTCCGTTCGGAGGAAGCTATGGCACAGCATACGGGAGTCTTGCGTCCCGCGTCAACGAATCATCCATGCGTCATGCCGGTCGCCTCTTCACCGAGCAGCAACTGAAGGGTGTCACAGAGCCAGAACAGGAAAGGGAGCCGCTGCTTGTCAAGCAAATCGAAGAAGACGGACAGCTCATCAATGTCGTTGTGGGTCAATCAACGCTTCCGCAGACCGTCTTCAACAGCGTGAATGTACTGGTCGGCGTTGGTCTTCTGACCCTACCACTGGCCTTCAAGTACTCAGGGTGGATAATCGGGATGAGCTTCTTGGCCTTTTCCGCTGCCGTGACGTGCTATACGGCGAAGATTCTCGCGAAATGCCTTGACGTGGACAGCTCTCTCATCACCTTTGCCGATTTGGCCTATGTCTCCTTCGGCAACGCCGCTCGTGTGGCAGTGAGCGTCCTCTTCTCTCTCGAACTGCTGGCAGCATGTGTGGCCCTGGTTGTCCTGTTTGCTGACAGCATGGACGACTTGATACCTGGATGGGGCATCCCTGCTTGGAAAGTCATTTGCGGTATCATCCTGGTCCCATTGGCTTTCTTGCCTCTGCGTTTTCTATCCTTCACATCCATCCTCGGCGTCATGTCCTGCTTTGGAAGTAAGTTGCATCTAGCCAATAACATTGTATCTGCTAACCCAATCACAGTCACGATAGCAGTATGGGTCGACGGCTTCATCAAGCCCGAACAGCCCGGTTCCCTACGCCAGCCCGCTACGCAGTACCTCTTTCCTGAGAACTGGATGACAGTCCCACTTGCCTTTGGTCTCCTCATGTCGCCATGGGGAGGGCACAGCGTCTTTCCCAACATCTATCGCGACATGCGCCACCCGTACAAGTACCGCAAAGGGGTGAACATCACTTACATCTTCACCTATCTCATCGATGTTGGCATGGCATGCGCTGGTATTCTCATGTTCGGCGATTCCGTGCGCGACGAAATCACCAGCAACATCTTCATCACAAAGGGATACCCGAAGTCCATCTCGGTCTTCATTGCCATCTGTATCGCTATCGTCCCGCTTACGAAGATTCCTCTGAATGCTCGGCCCATCATTTCTACGCTCGAAGTCCTCCTCGGCCTCGATACCCGCTCCCTCGCTATGTCCTCTTCTCTGAACGGCACGTCCGGCCTGAACCGCGGCATTGCAAAATTCACTCTTCGAATCGTAACCATCGCTATGTTTGTCTTCATCGCTATCATTTGCCCATCTTTCGACCGAATCATGACGCTCTTGGGCAGTGTTGCATGCTTTTCGATCTGCATTATCTTGCCGCTGGCTTTCCACCTGAAACTTTTTGGAAAGGAACTAGGCGGTGCGGAAAAGATGATGAATTGGACTCTCATCGTGGTAAGTACTATCATGGCGGTGGTGAGTACGGTGTTTGCATTCTTCCCGAGGGAGCTGCTAGGGATGAAATGAGGATACTACAGCACCAAGTAGAAGTTGATACACACAGTACTGTAGGTCGTCAGATGTATGGCGGAAAAGGTCCCTGACTAGGAGGTCTTGTCTGCATTTGCTCTCTGGTGTTGCACAGCTGGATATCCTCATATGCATTTGAGGCGTTGTCGTTCATCCGAAGGATCTGACTATGCAATTCAATAATATATGCCATAGAGTTATACGTAATAAGAGATTTGACAGCACCTTCACGATAAGAAGGTTGCACGAGTCATGTTCCACTCTTCCCCAACTCATCCCACTTCACCCCACTTTCCCCGCTTAGTGCAACAACGAACAGTACCCCTCCTTCGCAATTACTCCTCCTTGTTGGAGCCACTGACCTTTCAACTTCACAAACCATACCAACAATGACCTACCATTTCAAAGGCAAGGTTTTCCTCATCACAGGTGCTGGAAGCGGAATCGGGTGCGGTAATCCTCCTCCCCACACCTACATCGCTCCATTCTTCCGCATCTACACCCCAATTGCGACATTTTTCTGACGGTAAGCTCCCGCTAGCCGCGCAACAGCCATCAAACTCGCCTCTTGTGGCGGTATCCTCGCGCTCTGCGACATCAACTACGACAACCTGGAAGCAACCGCCAAACTATGCGCCGGCAGCCTTGAACCGCCATACTTCGACGACGTGGATGTGTCCGCGAACCAAGAAGTCAAGAAGTTCGTCGATGAAACAGCGACCAAGCACGGCCGGATAGACGGCGTATTCAACTGTGCGGGCGTGAACCCAACAAGTATCCCGCTAGAAGAAACAACCGACGAGTACTGGGATAAACTCGTAAACACGAACCTCAGGGGCGTGTTCAACGTCACCCGCGCCGCAATACCGCACATGACGCGCGGCTCCGCCTTCGTAAACGTCTCCAGCATCTCCGGGCTCCGGGCCTCAGCCCTCCAATCCATATACTGCACCACCAAATACGGCCTGATCGGCTTCAGCAAATCATTAGCGCTGGAGCTCGGCCCGCGCGGTATCCGCACCAACATCGTGGCGCCGGGGTACATTGACACGCCATCAAATGCGGGGATTGTGAAGGGCGGCGAGTCGGTGGAGAGGATGAGGATGGGGAATGCGTTGGAGAGGCTGGGCACGCCGGAGGAGGTGGCGGATGTGGTGGCTTTCTTGTTTAGTGAGGAGAGTAGGTATATGAATGGGAGTGTGGTGGAGATCGATGGAGCGATCAAGATGAGTAGTA